>CM077162.1:171567363-171886617 GCA_039583875.1 Platanthera guangdongensis
AAAGTCAAAACCGAAAACCGCCCAAAAAAAAAAAACCGCACCACACCGAAACCCCCCAAACCGCACTTTCGTCCCCCCCATTTTTCCCACCCCCGCACCCCATGCGGTGCGGATTTCGGTTTGCGGCTCAAACCACACCATCTGCACCGCTCGCAAGCCTACCGGCGTTTTGCTCTGTTTCTACCCGCCCGCCTGAGAAACGCCCCCAAAAGCTTCGTTTGGAGCAGTCACCCTCCCCCTCCGGTTCGAACTCTCTGTTTCCACCCGCCGGATCGACCCGCCCCGCTTAAAAAAAATGAAGCCTAAGAGTGCGAGCAGATATTGAAACAGCATTTATGTATGGTCGCGGGTCCAATTCTGATTTATAAGAGGATGAGCAGAAATTGAGGCAGCATTTATGGGTAAAATTTTTTCAGCTGAGCATCTTTGTAAGGAAAATTTTGGTAATTGTTATGAGCAAATTTATTTTGGATATGTGCAAATCAATTTTATGAGCAAATCAAAAATTTATATGTGCAAACCAAATTATTACGGGCAAAACAAAATAAAAAAAACTTTCTAAATTCTTTAGCAAAATATAAACTACAGTTTAGCATCAACATTAAACTTTAACGTATTACAAAAATTTCTAATTCATCGTAGAAATCTTCTTTTAGTGATAATTGTTTGCTCTAATTGTTGTACCTGTCAAAATAATAATACTCAATGATTGAAAACATATATTTATTTGAAAGTATAGTTATCAATGTATATGTTGTATAGTACCTTTAAGTTCAGCACATTGATTAAAAAACATAGTTAATTATAACATCAATTATTTTGGCATTTGCAATAGTACACATCACTTAGGATTAACATATTATATGAATTAATTAAAAATATAAATAGAGTATATAATTAATTTTGTACTATTTTTCAGCAAGTTTTTCATGATACCTCCCCAAATCGAGAAAGTTGGAGGTAGTGGGCAGTCGGGAGCAAAAAAGGCTTTCCAACTGATTAGTAACAACATTGACTTTGTTAAAGCTAATGTATCCACCACTAGTAATACATCTGTATAAAAATTGAATTTGAGTGCCCCCATCCAATTCAACTCTATGCATCTTCGCCCTTCTATTATAAATTGTTCTCAATGTCGTGGTGTTAGAAGGATCTCTTTTTTCAAAGGCGATAGTTTTTTTCCTCGGTTTTACCCGGCCGAATACATGTTCTCCACGATCTTTTCCTCGGCTTCATCTAGTTTACATGCATAGGCATGTGCTTCAAGATGAACCATTTCATGGTTGTGTGATCCGCATATAACTTCAAGAGTCAACTCATTTACATATGCATTTTTTTGACATTTAAGTGAAAATGAACATCCACACCTCTTTGTGGTAGTTTTTCGCAAATTTTTCTTGACTCATCATTTACCTCGTTGTTTCTCACGATAATAACCTACTTTGTCACATCCCAAAAAAACTCGAGGCTTAAGTCTACTAGTAAGCTTGTCAGTACCTTGAATTGTCACAACGAATCCTAATTCTCTCGCCTTTTGTTGAACCCAAGATACTAACTCCTTATATTCAAAATATTGTGATGTGACAAAATGAATTCCAACGTCATTTTTTGTTTGTTGAGATGATTCTCCATACGTTAATAATTTCATATTTTCCATACTCAATTAAACTACAGGATCTGAAAAACAATGCCTCTTCTTTGAAAACCAAAATCACGCTACAGAAATCAGTGCCTCTTCTTTGAAATTCAATGATCAAATGACTATGCAAACTGAAAATCAAAACAACTTACTTAACGGAGTCAAAATGCAGGAACGACCAAACCCTTAAACCTAATGCAGGCGATACCTTACTGAAAACCTAATGTAGGGCCGATTAACTTCTTCTTTAGTGCTCAAAGGGTGATGTTCACTGAAAATCAAAACCATGTTTTACTTAATGGAGAGAAAATGGAGGAGCGGCCATATCCAAAACCTAAAGCATGGGCGACCTTACCTCACACCAAATGCCGACGGGGACAACTCGATCGCCGACGGGGAGGGCTCGATCGCCGACGGGGAGGGCTGGAAAATCGGCGCAAGAAACTGCTCGCCGGTGAATGAGTGAAAGAACTAGTGCCTAAACACCTAGAGAGGGGGTGAATATGTGCACTTAATCTTTTTAACTTTTAAGACAGAAACACTGAATTATTAGACCTGTTTATGCAAATTTTTACAGCAATTCAGCACACAGCAATCACAGAATAAAACACACACAGAGTACACACAGCTTTTATAGTGGTTCCCCAAGGTCTGGGTACATCCACTTTCCCCCTTCGCCTATCTAGTAGTGTACTAGATTCGGCCTAACTTCTCCACTACTCCTCAGATTCACAGATCTTACAGCTCAGAACCCAAACAGGTTCCTACAACTCAGAGTGATCCCACTCCTACAACTCAGGATCAATAGTCCTACCACTCAGTCTTCACCAAGACCTACACTCAGCCTTCAACAAGGCCTACACTCAGCCTACAACAAGGCCTACACTCAGAGAAATGTATCTCCTACACTCAGGCACACAAGCCCTACCACTCAGCCTTTATAGATATAGACTTACAACTCAGATCCCTAAGAATCCTACAGAAAATAAAGAGTTCAAAGATTAATAACCACAACTCTGATTGAGAAAGATGAGTTGACTGGCTTCTTGATGAGTTCTTGAAAGAACTTTGCTGAGATCAACCTCCCTTGGCTTTCTTCAAAGCTTCTTGAATTAGAACACAGTAGGGTTGAATCTCTTGTGTAGATGATCTTCAATCAACTGCTGACTTGAGAATCAGATCTCAATCTGAACTTCCTTATCAGCCTGGTTCAATAGCTGTCTTCTTAGAAGGAGCTTTCTCTCTCCAACTTCTTAGATCTTCACTTGAAGGTCTTCTTCTGTTGTGTTTTTTTCACTTCATTGATTGATTCATCAATCTTTCACCTTCTGTTGAAGGAATAAGCCTTTATACAGGCTTTCTTCATGGTAACCGGCTGATCCGGTTTCTAACAACTTTCTGACAGCTCTGACAGTAGCAGTTGACCGGTTGAAATGGCAGCTGTCAAGTCATCCAGTTACTTCTTGAAATCTCTGTCACTATCTGAAAGTGTCGAGACAGATAGTCTTTATGTGTCGGCACAAATAGACCAAGTGTCGACACAAGTAGACTATGTGTCGACACTAGCCTTCATGGTGTCGACACAACTCCTTGTGTTGTAGAAATAGCTTCTCGACACTGCTTCTTCAGAATGTGTCGACACTGATCCTGTGTGTCGACACAAGTCTTTCTTCTTCAATACTTAGTTGAATTCTGCTAAGTGTCGACACAACTCCTTTGTGTCGACACATCATCTTGTGTTGAACCTTGCTAAGTGTCGACACATCTTCTTTGTGTCGACACATGCCTTCTGTGTTGAAACTTTTGCTGAGTGTCGACACATCTCCTTTGTGTCGACACATTCTTCTTGTGTTGAGACTTTGCTGAGTGTCGACACAGGCTCCTAGTGTTGACATTTGTACTTGAACTTTGTTGAAGTTTGCTGAGTGTCGACACAGCCGCCTAGTGCCGACACTTTCGATGTCGACAAAGTTCCTCTGGGTGTCGACACTGCTTCTAAGTGTCGATACTGATACTTTAGATAAATCTTCATTGTGTGTCGACACAACCTGTATGTGTCGACACTTTGCTTCTGGTGTCGACTCTGCCTTCCTGGTGTCGACACAATTACTCAAAGTGTCGACACAGCTCCTCTAGGTGTCGACACAAGCCTTCTTAAGTGTCGACACTTTTCTTCTAGTTGTCGACACATGGACTTAGAAACTTTTTGCTTTCCTTGCAATTACTTAACCTGCACAAATAAACTCAAAGCACATCAAATACATCTTGATGTATATCATTGAGTAGGGTGAGGCTTCTTCAAATCATGTACATATATTCCAATATACCTAACAATCTCCCCCTATTTGGAGAAGTCATAACCCTTAGTCAATGATACACACCATACATAACAAATTTTCAGTATGATGTAAAACAGTATTATATGATAGGAAAAATACTTAAACATGCATGAACAGAACATGTATATACCATTAGCTCAGAACAATTAATGTAATAGATGAACATATAATATTGTTCTTACAAATTCCAACATTTTCATTAGTCAAAAGTTTACATAGAGTTTTAATGCATATGATTACAATTTGTAAACTTAAGAAATGCTATCTTATGACTGCTCTGGTTCCTTGATTACAATCCCCTTTCCAGATTGAATCTTTGCTTGAACTTGAGCTTCAGTGTCATCAGCAGCAGCAGGCTTCTTCCCTTGAGATATTTCTTTTTCAACTCTTCAGCCTTTATCTTCTGCCTTTTCAAAATAGTGATAAGGCTTGGGAAAATACTTGCGAGGCTCCTGTGTATTAGGAGGTAGCTTTCCCAGTTTTGCCTTTCTTCTATATTGTACAATGGCCTCTTGTCTATTCTCATGCTTCCTCCACTCCAGGTCAGAATACCACTTGCCTTTATCTAGGACATTGTCCTTAGCAGCCGTCCAAGCAGTCAAGATGATATTCCTGGAAGTGGGGCTCCATTTGTCAAAATCAGACCTCAATTCAGCTTGCTCTCTGAACCTTTTCTTAGATAATTGAGCCTCTTGTTCCTTTAATAAAGCCTCTTGTTCTTTTAGTATTGTCTCTAGCACAGGCTGAACTACTTTCTCAATGATGACATTCTGATTTCCCTCAGGTGGACTATACATAGACTGTATCTCTTAATGTATCATGTCAAAATCTGGTGGAGGGTATATCACTTGAGCTACTTCAGCTTGCTCTCCTCCCAAGTATGCAGGATTTATGCCAGACTCTGCAACATTGTCATCATCACATAAAGGTGGATATCCAAGGGTGGATTTGATAGAATTTGAAATCCATTTGGCATGATCAGAACCTGTCTTGACTAATACCCTCTCCCCCTTTATGACTTCTCTCTCTATGTGATCCCTCAGATCATCTTTCTGAAACCTGATCTGGGCATTCAGATAGTTAACTCCATCTCTATAGAAATGTTTTAACCTTTGGAGCTTGTCAGTAATTGCCTTCTGAGAATCTACAATGACAGTTTTCACAGCAGTGAGACTCTCCTGTAATTGCTTATCAAATTCTTCTTTGGCAGTGACACTTACTGTAGTCTGAGCAGTAGCCATATTCTTCATTTCAGTTATTATGACATTATGAGAAGCTGTGAGATTATCATTCATCCTTATCTGGTTTTCCAGGACATAGCCTTGCTTGACTTCTAGGTCATCAAATTTTGTCTTTATTTTCTCTTGATGTGTGGCCAGATAGACTACAGCATTTCCTCCCTTATGGAAACAATCAGTCATTTTCTTCTTGTTAAGATTTACTTCAAATCTGATTGACTTGATGTCTTGTGCTAGATCAAATTGCAGAGATTTATGGCCTTTCATCCATATAGGTTTGTAAAGCCTTCCTTTGCTCATCTAGCTTGATCTGCAAAGCCACCATCAGTGAACTGTAATCAGTAGAGGTGGCAGGCTGTGGAGCAATTGTTTGTAGGGCTTTCTTATAGTTCTGACTTCTTCTCTTGAAGACCTGGAACTTCCTCTTCTTGGCTCTAGCAGCCTCCTCATCCTCTGAAGCAGAAGTGCTGACGATGTCTACTCTTTTCTTAGGACTAGGATGTGAATCCTTCTCAGTCCTTTGTGATTCCTCAGCATCCTTTGGCTTCTCTGTCTCTTGTGTAGCAGTTTTATCTACATTCTCCATATGCTCCCCCTCAATATTAACTTTATCCACCTCAACAGCAGCTATTTCTTTCTCAAGGTCTGTCTGTACAAGATCTGGGAATAGCTCTTCTAAGGTAAATTCCTGTTGAGAATGGGTTGGAGAATCTCTGATCTCATCAACCACTTTATCAGCAACAGATGTGTCCTCCATGTCAACATCTTGTGGTTGAGGTTGTAGCTGTGTTTGCTGATGAACATTAGGTAATGAATCAATCAAAACTTCTTGCTCAATAGTGAAATCTAATTGATTAATTTCAGTGATTACCACTAGGATGGTTTGAGTTTCCCTTTCACTCTCTAGTGGAGTTGGCTCTTCCACATGTAGAGGCTCCCCCTGAAGTGGATCCAGGTGAATTGGGCTTGCTGAGGGTAGCTCCCCCTGCCTCTGTGCATCTTCTTGTCTTGCTGGAGACTGCCCATCATTTCCTGTCTCTTCATCATCAGGAGTAAAAAACCACTTGCTGTTCAGAGCTGCTAGAGGATTCTTGAGCCACAATGGCTGTCTTCTTCTTCTTCTTCTTCTTCTGGGGTGTGTCCTTTACTGGAGATGGCAGTTCTTTTGTCAATACTCTATCCCATCTAGAGAAAATTCTCAAATCCATTCTTCTCATGTGGTTTATCTTGGAACCTGCAACCTGATTCATCACCTCAGGAATACTTCCAGCTAGGTATAGACTTAGAATTCTACCCAGATTGGGTTTCTTCATACTTTCTTTTTATCTTATCAAACATAACTGCAGACCAATCAGTATCAAGTTTGAAGATAATCCTTGTCATCAAATTGAACATATAAGCTGAAATCCTGTCATGTCCTCCAGGCTTGCTCAGGATGACCTTGCCAACTATTTCAGACAGAAACTTTCCTTGGATGTTCATTCCTTTTCTATTGAAAACAGATCCAATTTTCATGTTTGAATCCAGTCCACACCATCTCAATGCCTCTCTAGTCTTAGAAGCAGATACATCTTCTTCCTCTGTTGTTCTTGGTAGTTGAAGTACCTTCCTTAGACTTTTCTATGTGATCTTAACTTTGGTTCCATGAACTCTGGACTTAATCTTGAGTCCAGAGTCATCAAGTGAAGCTGCACTCAAAAATTCTAGGACCTCCTTCTTCCAGATCTTGATTGGTTCTGAGACAAGGTATTCCAATCCAGTCTCGACAATTAGGGTTATCACACCTTTGATTTCGGGTTCCGCGTCATCAAAGGCATATCGCACGAGTTCATAACCTTCATTAATGTTCTCTTCTAGCTTGGGTGCCATTAGGATTTGAATAAAGTTTGAATTTAGAGAAGAGAGATGTCGACACACAAGTTTGGTCTCGAAACTTTGGTGAGCGTGTCGACAAACAATGACGAAAACCTATTTATAACCTTTCTAGAATCGAAGATGAAAAGACGCGTCAAAATACTTAAATTGTGTCGACACTGTTGAAAAGTGTCGACACTTACTGCTAATGTCTCGACAACTATGTGTCGACACAAGTATAGTCGACAGAATATATGTGTTGACACTTATATATGTGTCGACACCACTCAACTCGACACTTAGTCGAGACTCTACTAGACTAATTCTGTGTAAATCCTAAGTGTCGACACCACCCTGGATGTGTCGACACCTACCCTGCATGTGTCGACACTAATTCTCTGAAGTGCCGACACAGACTTCCTAGATGTGTCGACACCATTTCTCTGAAATGTCGACACCACTACTCTGTGTCGACACAGACAACTCTGTGTGTCGACACCATCTTACTTAGCCAATTTTTTTGTAAACTATTCCAAGTTTATCATCCCTAATTCAATTTTAAATTTATTGAATTTGGTTTCATCTAAGGGCTTAGTATACATATCAGCTAGCTGATTATCTGTATTAATATACTCTAGTGAAATATCTCCTTTTTCCACATGTTCTCTTAGAAAATGGTATTTTATTTCTATGTGCTTAGTCCTACTATGAGAGACAGGATTATTTGCAATAGAAATGACACTAGTAGAATCACAAAATAAAGGTGTTCTACTTACTTGAATACCATAATCTTCTAGTTGGTGTTGTATCCATAGTAGTTGTGCACAGCAGCTTCCTGCAGCAACATACTCTGACTCATCTGTGGAGATAGGCACACTGGTTTGCTTCTTGCTACTCCATGAAATCAGTCTTCCACCTAGAAATTGACAAGTTCCAGTTGTACTCTTCCTATCTTCCTTGCAGCCTGCAAAATCTGCATCTGAATAACCTGTCAGTTCAAACTCTCCATTCCCAGGGTACCAAAGGCCTAGATAAGGAGTGCCCTTAAGATATCTCAAAATTCTTTTGACTGCTATCAAATGAGATTCTTTAGGGCAAGCTTGGTACCTAGCACAGACACATGTAGCATACATGATATCTGGTCTACTTGCAGTCAAATATACTAGGGAGCCAACTATCCCTCTATACAAAGTTTCATCTACAGGTTTCCCTGCATCATCCTTGCATAAAGACATTGTTGACCCCATAAGAGTTTTCATGGTAGTGGATGATTCCATACCATACTTCCTTATCAATTCTAGGGTGAACTTAGACTGGCATATGGATAAACCATCCTCAGTCTGTCTAACTTGGAGACCCAAGAAGAACTTAAGTTCCCCCATACTGCTCATTTCAAATTGTCCTTGCATTAGTCTTGCAAACCTTTTGCAAAGACTACTTTCTGTAGACCCAAATATTATGTCATCTACATATATTTGGACTAAGATAATCTTGCCTCTAGATTCCCTAAGGAATAGAGTCTTGTCTATTTTCCCCCTTGTGAATTTATTCTCAATGAGGAAACTAGACAGGGTTTCATACCAAGCCCTGGGGGCTTGTTTTAACCCATACAAAGCCTTCCTAAGTCTATAAACATAATTAGGTTTAGTAGAATCAACAAAACCTGATGGCTGTTCTACATAGACTTCTTCCTTCAAATTTCCATTCAGAAAAGCTGACTTAACATCCATTTGGTATACCTTGAACCCTTGAAATGTTGCATATGCAAGAAACATCCTTATTGCCTCAAGTCTTGCTACTGGAGTAAAGGTTTGATCAAAATCAATACCTTCTTCCTGCCTATATCCTTTTGCAACCAGTCTAGCTTTGTTCTTTATAATTACTCCATTTTCATCCAACTTGTTCCTAAAGATCCACTTAGTTCTTATATTGTTGTGGTCTTTTGATTTAGAAACTAGCTCCCAGACTTTGCATCTTTTGAACTGGTTCAGCTCCTCTTGCATGGCCTCAATCCAATGAGGGTCTAAGATTACTTCTTCAAATTTCTTTGGCTCTACTTGGGATAGAAAGCTAGAGTAGAGAACTGAACTTAAATTCCTGCTCCTTGTTTGTACCCCTTGTCTGAGATCACCAATAATTTGATTGGCTGGATGATCTTTTAAATGCCTATTTGCTGGAGGCAGCCTGTCTTCTGGTTGTACACCTTCAGCTTCTTCATTCAGCTGCTCCTCTTGGTCTTCTTCAGCAACAAGAGTATCTTGTACTCCCCCTGGACAGCAGCCACTATCATCTACTTGCTGACTTGTAGTAGAACCTTCTTCAATAGTAAGCTTGTCCAACTTCTCAGTCACACCTGTGGAGCTGCAAACACTTCTAGACAATTCATTGTTAATGAGTCTAGCTTCATCAAACACTACATGTACTGACTCAGCTACAACTTGAGTAGTCAAGTTGTAGACCCTATAAGCCTTACTGTTGTTGCTGTACCCAACAAAGATCTCCTCTTGGGATTTGGCAGCAAACTTGGTTAAATAAGACTTACCATTGTTAAGTATATAACATTTACAATCAAGGATCCTAAAATAGGATAGATTTGGTTTTCTGCCCTTCACAATCTCATAGGGGTCTTATTGTGGCTCTTGTTGATAGTAGCCCTATTGATCACATGACAAGCAGTGTTTACTGCCTCATCCCAGAAATATTTTGGGAGAGATGTGTCACTCAATAGGGTTCTACCAGCCTCTATTAAGGTTCTATTTTTCCTTTCAGCAATACCATTTTGCTGAGGTGTTCTTGGTGAGGAAAATTCCTGAAATATCTCAAACTCTTCACATAGCTTTGTCATACTATCAGACTGGAATTCATACCATGGTCACTTCTTATTTTGACCACTGTACTAGCACAAATGTATAGACCTTCCTACCTAGGCTGTGAACTGGCATAGTTCCAAAAAGATCCATATGCAAGAGGTATAAACACCTCACAGCATCTTTGTTCTCAAGGCTATGAAAGGTGGATTTGGTCTGCTTGCCCTTTTGACAAGCTGAGCATATCCAAACCTTTATACACTTAACCTGAGGACCATTCCTCACTAACTCTTTGCTAAAGAGTTGGCCAATTGTCTTATAGTTAAGATGAGACAGCCTCTTGTGCCATTTAACACAATATGAGACTTTCTCATCAGCTACAAGAAAAATAGGAGAAACAATGTTCTCATACATAATGTCTAGACAATAGACATTTCTCTTCCTATATCCTGTCAGAATGATCTTTTGATCACTTGACCTACTGATATGACAACCATCCTTGACAAATGAGATGTCATATCCTAAATCACTCAGCTGACTTATGCTAATGAGGTTATGTTTCAAACCCTTTACATAAGCCACTTGAGTAATTGTAATAAGGTTGCTAGAAATGTTACCAAAACCTTTGATGATTCCTTTTTCTGAACCACCAAAGGTAACTTTAGGACCATCCTTGATTGGTGTATAGTCCTTCAGCAATCCCCTAGTTCCAGTCATGTGCCTGGAACATCCACTGTCCAAGTACCATATTGGGGCATGGCCACTTGGACTTACCTGCAAAACAGATTACTTAACCTTAGAACCCAAATAATTCTTGGGTCCTTGGTGCAAGTTAGTCTGACTCTTAACAAAACTACCTATAGCTTTTCTAGCAGGCAGTTTGCTACTCACTTTGGCACTTGAATTATGCCAACAATCTATGACAAAGTGGCCTACCTTGCCACAACACCAGCACTCAAACCTGTTGTACCTTTGTTTAGGTACAACCCTGGCTGTTTTATCTACAGCAGGCTCCTTGTTGAGTACTGGGGCTTTGCCCTTAGACTTGGACTTTACAGTCCATGCAGGTTTTGTAAACCCCAATCCAGTTTTACCCTTATGAGGTACAAACTCATCTATTAAAGGTAGAACAGATTTTGGTTTAGAAAAACTTGCTACAATATATCTCTCCTTCTGAAGACTAATCTCTAGGTTTCTAATTTGATCATTTTTAAATGTAATAGCCCCCATCTGAATAACTGTAATATTCTTCAGTCTGGCTATTTCATTTAATTTCTGATCAAGCAACTTGTCAAAATCTGTTGCAGCCACTTTAAGACTAGCAATCTCCTTAGCCTGAGTTTTGGCCAAGAGTTTGCTTTTCTTCAAAGCTTGCAACAATACTGTTGGGTATATTGGAATTTATGTACCTGATTTGAAGAAGCCTCACCCTACTCAATGATATACATCATGGTGTATTTGATGTGTTTTGAGTTGATGTGTGCAGGTTAAGTAATGGCATGGAAAGCTTAAAAGTTTCTAAGTCCATGTGTCGACACCTAGAAGAAATGTGTCGACACTTAAGAAGGCTTGTGTCGACACCCAGAGAAGCTGTGTCGACACTTGGAGTAATTGTGTCGACACCAGGAATGCAGAGTCGACACCAGAGGAAATGTGTCGACACATACAGGCAGTGTCGACACTCAGTGAAGAATTGTCTAAAGAATCTGTGTCGACACTTAGAAGCAGTGTCGACACCCAGTGGAACTTTGTCGACATCGAAAGTGTCGACACTAGGAGGCTGTGTCGACACTCAGCAAAATATCAACAAAGTTCAAGTACAAGTGTCGACACTAGGAGGCTGTGTCGACACTCAGAAAACTTCAACAAAGTCTAAGTACAAGTGTAGACACAAAGGAGATGTGTCGACACTCAGCCAAAGTCTCAACACATGAAGAATGTGTCGACACAAAGGAGATGTGTCGACACTCAGCAAATGCTTCAACACAGAAGGCATGTGTCGACACAAAGAAGATGTGTCGACACTTAGCAAGTATCAACACAAGAAGATGTGTCGACACAAAGGAGTTGTGTCGACACTTAGCAGAAATCAACAAGTATCAAAGAAGAAGGACTTGTGTCGACAAAAAGCCCGCCAAAACACGACACACAGGATCAGTGTCGACACATTCTGAAGAAGCAGTGTTGAGAAGTAATTTCTACAACATAAGGAGTTGTGTAGACACCATGAAGGCTAGTGTCGACACTTAGTCTACTTGTGTCGACACTTAGTCTATCAGTGTCGACACTTAAAGACTGACTGTCTTGACACTTTCAGACAGTTACAGAAAATTCAAGAAGTGACTGGATGACTTGACAGCTGTCATTCCAGCCGGTCTACTGCAACTGTCAGTGCTGTCAGAAAGTTGTTAGGAACCGGATCAGCCGGTCACCTTGGAGAAAGTCTATATAAAGACCCTCCTCCTTTACAGACAGGAGTGATCGATCAAGCAATTCATTGAAGAATCAATTGAAGTGATCAGAAGATCTAAGAAGTTGGAGAGAGAGAGCTCCTTATAAGAAGACTGCTATTGAACCAGGCTGTGAAGAAAGTTTCAGATTGAGGTCTGATTCTTAAGTCAGCAGTGATTGAAGATCAACTGCATAGAGATTCAACCCTATTTTGTTCTAATTCAAGAAGCTTTGAAGAAAGCCTAGGGAGGTTGATCTCAGCAAAGTTCTTCCAAGAACTCATCAAGAAACCAGACAACTCTTCTCTCTTTTCAGAGTTGTGGTTATATTCTTTGAAATTCTAAATTTCTTGTAAGATCCTTAGGGATCTGAGTTGTAAGCCTAAAATTATAAAGGCTGAGTGGTAGGGCCTGTGTGTCTGAGTGTAGGAGATTCATTTCTCTGAGTGTAGGCCTTGTTGAGGGCTGAGTGTAGGCCTTGTGGCTGAGTGTAGGTCTTTGCAAAGACTGAGTGGTAGGGTTGTGTGCCTGAGTTGTAGGAGTGGGATCACTCTGAGCTGTAGGAACCTATTTGGGGTTCTGAGTTGTAAGATCTGAGGATATAAGGAGTAGTGGAGAAGTTTGGCCGAATCTAGTACACTACTAGATAGGCGAAGGGGGAAAGTGGATGTACCCAGACCTTGGGGAACCACTATAAAAACTGTGTGTACTCTGTGTGTGACTGATTCTGTGTTTGCTGTTTAAAGTTCTGTGAATTCTGTAATTAATTCTGCCTAAAAGTTTAAAAAGATTAAGATCACCTATTCACCCCCCCTCTAGGTGATTAGGTACAATTTCTTTCAAGTGGTATCAGAGGGAGGTTACTCAAAAAGGACATAACAGTCTGAGTAAAGTTCATGTAGGCAGATTCAACATAATCAAGAATCAAGAAAATGAGTTCAACTGAGAATCACAAAGAGCTAGGATCAATGAAGTTGCCAATCTGTAGAAAGGAGATTTTTGGCATTTGGAAAAAAAAGGTTAGAATATTTATGGAAGCCTCTGACCCTAGAATCTATATCACAGTCAAAGAAGGGCCATATGTGCCAATGAAAGTATCTGTCCTGGATGCAAATCAGAGAACTCCTAAGGACTATTCAGAGATGACTAAAGATGAGATTATTCTGGCCACTATGGACAAGAGGGCTCAGAATATCATTGTAAGTGCAATAGATGATGCCACATTTCAGAATTTGATTCACTGTAAAACTTCTAAAGAGATGTGGGATACACTGATAGTCTATATGGAAGGTTCAGAAGAGGTAAGACAAGACATGAAATCTTTGTTGAATCAAGAGTATGAAAGCTTCAGACAAGGAAGGTCTGATAGCATAACTGAGTGCTACAAGAAATTCTATAGGATTGTCAATGAGTTGATGTCTTATGGAAGAGAATTCAGCAATTATGAATTGAATGATAAGTTCTTGAGATCCACTAACTAAGGACTGAGATACCAAGATTTGTGCCATAAGGGAAATGGCCAAATTAGCAGATATACCTCCTCCAACATTGTTTGGAAAACTGTTATCATATGAGATGCAGTTAATGGTAAGAAAGGAGGAAGAGAAGACTACCAGAGTTGAGCACAAAGAAAGAACTGTGGCTTTCAAGACTGAAGCCACTAGGAAATATAAAAGTAAGTCTCCATCTCCACCTCCAAAAGTTGCTGAGACTGGGTCAGATGAGTCAGAAAGCAGGAATTCTGAAAGCAGTGAGAGTGATGAGGACTTTGCAGCTTTCACAAGACATTTTCAGAAGTTTCTAAAGAAGAAACAGTGGAGGTCTAAGCCATCCACTTCACAGAAGTCATCAAAGTATGACAGGAGAAAGCCCAAGTCAAGTAAAACTACATCTTGAAAGATAGTTTGTTATTGTTGTAACAGACAGGGACATGTTGTTGCTGACTGTCCAGAGAAATGGAAAGAGTCAACTGATAAGAAGAAGACTCAGATCAAGGGCAAAAAGGAAAGGTCCTTTGTTGCTAAGAAAGACAAAAGTCTGTCTGATATGTCATCTTCAGAAACTGATTCAGAAGCTGAAGCTTATATTGGTCTGTTTGCTGAAGAAGAGGAAGATGAGTTCATCCAGTTAATGAACTCAATATATGAGCATGAGGACAATCAGTGCCAGGGACTGATGACCTTATCAGAAGAAGACAAAATCCAGGATCAGCCTGGACCAAGTCAGGTACAAAATTGTTCTGTTAGTTCAATTTCTAGTACTGAGTCAGATTCAGATACATCAGCATCAAGTGATGTTAGTGGATCTGAATCTGAAGGAGATATTCATCAGTTGATAGATGAATATAGAGTAGTGTTGCAAGCTTTAAAGAAAAGCAAATCCTTGGCCAAGAGTCAGGCTAAGGAGATTGCCAGTCTTAAAGTTGCTGCAACAGATTTTGACAAGTTGCTTGATCAGAAACTAAATGAAATAGCCAGACTAAAGCACATTACTGTTATTCAGATAGGGACTATAACATTTAAAAATGATCAAATCAGAAATCTGGAGATTAGTCTTCAGAAAGAGAGAGATATAGTAGCAAGGTTTTCTAAACCAAAGTCTGTTCTACCTTTGATAGATGAGTTCATTTCTCAAAAGGGTAAAACTGGATTGGGGTTTACTAAACCTGCCAGGACTGTACATTCCAAGTCTAAGGGCAAAGCCCCAGTACTCAACAAGGAGCCTGCTGTAAATAAAATAGCCAGGGTTGTACCTAAACAAAGGTACAACAGATTTGAGTGCTGGTGTTGTGGCAAGGTAGGCCACTTTGTCATAGACTGTTGGCACAATTCAAGTGCCAAGGTGAGTAGCAATCTGCCTGCTAGAAAAGCTACAGGTAGTTTTGTTAAGAGGCAAACTAACCAGCACCAAGAACCCAAGAATTCCTTGCGTTCTAAGGTTAACTAATCTGTTTTGCAGGTGAGTCCAAGTGACCATGCCCCAATATGGTATTTGGACAGTGGATGTTCCAGTCACATGACTGGAACTAGGGGATTGCTGAAGGACTATACACCAATCAAGGATGGTCCTAAAGTCACCTTTGGTGGTTCTGAAAAAGGAATCATCAAAGGCTTTGGTAACATTTCTAGCAACCTTATTACAATTACTCAAGTGACTTATGTTAAAGGTTTGAAACACAACCTCATTAGTATAAGTCAACTGAGTGATGTAGGATATGACATCTCATTTGTCTAGGATGGTTGTCATATCAAGAGGTCAAGTGATCAAAAGATCATTTTGACATGTTATAGGAAGAGAAATGTCTATTGTCTAGACATTATGTGTGAGAACATAGTTTCTCCTATTTGTCTTGTAGTTGATGAGAAAGTCTCACATTGTGTTAAATGGCACAAGAGGCTGCTCATCTTAACTATAAGACAATTGGTCAACTCTTTAGCAAAGAGTTAGTGAGGAATGGTCCTCAAGTAAAGTGTAAAAAGGTTGGGATATGCTCAGCTTGTCAAAAGGGCAAGCAGACCAAATCCACCTTTAATAGCATTGAGAACAAAGATGCTGTGAGGTGTCTATACCTCTTGCATATGGATCTTTTTGGTCCTATGCCAGTTCACAGCCTAGGTAGGAAGGTCTACACATTTGTGGTTGTAGATGACTACTCAAGGTTTTCCTGGGTGTTCTTCCTTAGACAGAAATCTGAAACTCCTAGTATCTTCTATAGTTTTGTCAAACAAATTCAGAATGAGTTAGACAGTACAGTGGTCAAAATAAGAAGTGACCATGGTACTGAATTCTAGTCTGACAGAATGACAAAGCTATGTGAAGAGTTTGGGATATTTCAAGAATTTTCTTCACCAAGAACACCTCAGCAAAATGGCATTGCTGAAAGGAAAAATAGAATCTTGATTGAGGCTGGTAGAACCCTATTGAATGACACATCTCTCCCAGAATATTTCTGGGCTGAGGCAGTTAATACTGCATGTCATGTAATCAATAGAGCTACTATCACCAAGAGCCACAATAAGACCCCCTATGAGATTGTGAAGGGCAGAAAACCAAATCTATCCTACTTCAGGATCTTTGGTTGTAAATGCTATATACTTAACAATGGTAAGTCTTACTTAACCAAGTTTGCTGCCAAATCCCAAGAGGGGATCTTTGTTGGGTACAACAACAATAGTAAGGCTTATAGGGTCTACAACTTGACTACTCAAGTTGTAGAAGAGTCAGTACATGTAGTGTTTGATGAAGCTAGACTCATTAATAATGAATTGTCTAGAAGTGTTTGCAGCTCCACAGGTGTTACTAAGAAGATGGACAAGCTTGCTATTGAAGAAGGTTCTACTGCAAGTCAGCAAGTGGATGATAGTGGCTGCTGTCCAGGGGGAGTACTAGATACACCTAATGCAGAAGAAGACCAAGGGTGCAACAAGTTGAAGAAGCTGAAGGAGTACAACCTGAATACAGGCTGCCTCCAGCAAATAGGAATCTAAAAGATCATCTAACCAATCAAATTATTGGTGATCTCAGACAAGGGGTACAAACAAGGAGCAGAAATCTAAGTTCAGTACTCTACTCCAGCTTTCTATCTCAAGTAGATCCAAAGAAATTTGAAGAAGCTATCCTAGATCCTCATTGGATTGAGGCTATGCAAGAGGAGCTGAACCAGTTCGAAAGATGCAAAGTCTGGGAGCTAGTTCCTAAACCAAAAGACCACAACATTATTGGAACCAAGTGGATCTTTAGGAACAAGTTGGATGAACATGGAGTGATTATAAAGAACAAAGCAAGACTGGTTGCAAAGAATATAGGCAGGAAGAAGGTATTGACTTTGATCAGACCTTTGCTCCAGTAGCCAGACTGGAGGCAATAAGGATGTTCTTGGCCTATGCAACCTATCAAGGGTTTAAAGTATACCAAATGGATGTTAAGTCAGCATTTCTGAATGGAAATCTGAAGGAAGAAGTTTATGTAGAACAGCCATCAGGTTTTGTAGATTCTACTAAACCTAATTATGTTTATAGACTTAGGAAGGCTTTGTATGGGTTAAAACAAGCCCCTAGGGCTTGGTATGAAACCCTGTCTAGTTTCCTCATTGAGAATAAATTCACAAGGGGGAAAATAGACAAGACTCTATTCCTTAGGGAATCCAGAGGTAAGATCATCCTAGTCCAAATATATGTGGATGACATTATATTTGGGTCTACAGAAAATAGTCTTTGCAAAAAGTTTACAAAACTAATGCAAGGACAATTTGAAATGAGCAGTATGGGGGAACTTAAGTTCTTCTTGGGTCTCCAAGTTAGACAGACTGAGGATGGTTTATCCATATGCCAGTCTAAGTTTACCCTAGAATTGATAAGGAAGTATGGTATGGAATCATCCAGTACCATGAAAACTCCTATGGGGTCAAGTATGTCTCTTAGCAAAAGATGCAGGGAAACCTGTAGATGAGACTTTGTATAGAGGGATAGTTGGCTCCCTATTGTATTTGAATGCAAGTAGACCAGATATCATGTATACTACATGTGTCTGTGCAAGGTACCAAGCTTTCCCTAAAGAATCTCATTTGACAGCAGTCAAAAGAATATTGAGATATCTTAAGGGCACTCCTTATCTAGGCCTTTGGTACCCTGAGAATGGAGACTTTGAACTGACAGGTTATTCAGATGCAGATTTTGCAGGCTGCAAGGAAGATAGGAAAAGTACAACTGGAACCTGTCAATTCCTAGGTGGAAGGCTAATATCATGGAGTAGCAAGAAACAAAAAGTGTGGCTATCTCCACAGCAGAGTCATAGTATGTTGCTGCAGGAAGTTGCTGTGCTCAACTTCTATGGATTCAACATCAGCTAGAAGATTATGGTATTCAAGTAAGTAGAACACCTTTATTTTGTGATTCTACAAGTGCTATTTCTATTGCAAACAATCCTGTCTCCCATAGTAGGACTAAGCACATAGAAATAAAATACCATTTTCTAAGAGAACATGTGGAAAAAGAAGATATTTCCTTAGAGTATATAAACACAGATAATCAGTTAGCTGACATGTATACTAAGCCTTTAGATGAAACCAAATTCAATAAATTTAAAATTGAATTAGGGATGATAAACTTAGAATATTTTACAAAATTGGTTAAGTAAAATTGTGTCGACACACAGAGTTGTCTGTATCGACACAGAGTAGTGGTGTCGACATTTCAGAGAAATGGTGTCGACACATCTAGGAAGTTTGTGTCGACACTTCAGAGAATTAGTGTCGACACATGCAGTATAGATGTCGACACATCCAAGGTGGTGTCGACACTTAGGCTTTACACAGATTTAGTCTAGTAGAGTCTCGACTAAGTGTCGAGCTAAGCGGTGTCGACACATATATAAGTGTCGACACATTTATTCTGTTGACTATACTTGTGTCGACACATAGTTGTCGAGACATTATAAGTAAGTGTCGACACTTATCAACAATGTCGACACAATTTAAGTATTTTGACGCGCCCTTTCATCTTCGATTCTAGAAAGGTATATATAGTTTTTCGCCATTGTTTGTCGACACGCTCACCAAAGTTTCGAGACCAAACTTGTGTGTCGACATCTCTCTTCTCTAATTCAAATTTCTTCAAACCCTAATGACGCCCAAGCTAGAAGAGAATGTTAATGAAGGATATGAATCTCGTGCGACATGCCTTTGATGACGCGGAACCTGAAATCAAAGGTGTGGTAACCCTAATAGCAGAATCTGGGTTAGAATTTCTTGTTTCAGAACCGATCAAGATATGGAAGAAGGAAGTCCTTTAGTTTCTGAATGCAGCAAATCTTGATGAATCTGGACTCAAGATCAAGTCCAGAGTTCATGGGGCCAAGGTGAAAGTCTCTCCTAAAAGTCTAAGAAAAGTCCTTCAACTACCAAGGACAAAGGAAGAAGATGATGTATCTGCTTCTAAGACTAGAGAAGCATTGAGATGGTGTGGACTGGATTCAAGTCTGAAAATTGGATCTGTTTTCAATTAAAAAGGAATGAACATCCAAGGAAAACTTCTGTCTGAAATAGTTGGGAAGGTCATCCTAAGCAAGCCTGGAGGGCATGACAAAATTTCATCCCACATGTTCAATATGATGACAAGGATTATATTCAAACTTAATACTGACTGGTCTGCAGTCTTGTTTGATAAGATTAAAGAGAGTATGAAGAAACCCAATATGGGTAGGATCCTGAGTCTTTACCTAGCTGGGAGTATTCCAGAGGTGATGAATCAAGCAGCTGGATCTAAGATTAACCACATGAGGAAGATGGATTTAGAATCTTCTCTAGGTGGGATAGAGTACTGACCAAAGAACTACCAACCCCAGAAAAGGTTACACCACAGAAGAAGAAGAAGGAAGCCAAAGTGGCTCAAGAATCCTCTAGCAGCTCTGAAGAGCAAGTAGTGTTTAGTTCTGATGATGAACAGGGAAGGAATGCTGGACAGTCTCCAGCTAGACAAGAAGATGCAGAAAGGCAGGGGGAACTACCACAAGCTAGCCCAATTCACCTGGATCCACTCCAGGGGAGCCTCTACTTGTGGAAGAGCCAACTCCACTAGAGAGTGAACAAGCTACCCACACAATACTTGAGGTAATAACTGAAATTAATAAATTAGATTTCCCTATTGAGGATGATGTTTTGTCCGATTCATTACCTAATGTTAATCAGCAAACACAGACACATAGCCAACCCCAAGATGTGGTCATGGAGGACACATCTGTAGCTGAGAAAGAAGTATTAGATGCTCCTGAGCAAAGAGATTCACCAAGTCAACCTCAACAAGAGTTTACACTGGAAGAGCTATTCCCAGACTTAATACAGACTGACTTTGAAGTGGAAAAAGCAGCTGTTGAGGGGGAGCAGGTAGATCTTCAGGGGAAGCAAGTTAGGTCTCAAGAAGAGACAGCAAGACAAGAACCTGAGATGCAATAGAATGCTGAGGAGTTACCTAGGAAGGATTTACCTCCTAGCCCAAAGGAAAGAGTTGAAATAGCCAGCACATCTGCTTTAGAGGATGAAGAGGCTGCAAGAGCCAAGAAGAGGAAATTTCAAGTCTTCAAGAGGAGGAGCCAGACATATAAAAAGGCACTGCAAACAATTGCACCACAGCCTGCCCCATCAACTGATTACAGTTCACTGATGGTGGCTTTACAGATCAAGCTGGATGAGCAAAGGCAAGCTCTAGAAAAGTATGTGGATGAAGGGAATAAGTCACTGCAATTTGATCTGGCCCAAGACATCAAGTTAATCAGATTTGAAGTGAATCTGAACAAGAAAGAAATGACTGACTGCTTCCATAAAGGAGGAAATGCAGTAGTCTATCTGGCCACACATCAAGAGAAAATAAAGACAAAACTTGATGAGCTAGAAGTGAAGCAAGGCTATGTCCTGGAAAACCAGATAAGAATGAATGATAATTTGACTGCTTCACATAATGCTATTATAACTGAAATGAAGAATATAGCTACTGGTCAGACTACAGCTAGTGCCACTGCCAAAGAAGAATTTGACAAACAATTCCAGGAAAGCCTGACTGCTTTTAAGACTGTTCTTGAAACTTCTCAGAAGGCCATTGCAGAACAACTTCAGAAGTTCAAACCCTTCTATAAGGATGGAGTAAACTATCTGAATGCTCAGATAAGGTTTCAGAAAGATGATCTGAGGGATCACATTGAAAGAGAAGTTATAAAGGGGGAGAGGGTGTTAGTCAAAGCCAGCTCTGATCATGCCAAATGGATTTCAAATTCCATCAGAGCCACCCTTGGATATCCTCCATTATATGATGATGATAATGTGGCAGAGACTGGAATAAATCCTGCTTACTTTGGAGGAGAGCCAGCTGAAGTAGCTCAGGTAATATACCCTCCAGCAGACTTTGATATGATACATCAGGAGGTTCAGTCTATGTATAGTCCTCCTGATGGTAATCTGAATGTTATTTTAGAGAAAGTAGTACAGCCAGTGCCAGAGGCAGTTCTGAAAGAACAAGAGGTCTTGCTAAAAGAACAAGAAGCACAATTATCTAAGAAAAGATTCAGAGAGCAAGCTGAACTTAGGCCTGATTTTGAACAATGGAGCCCCACCTCCAGGAATATCATTTTGACTGCTTGGAAGGCTGCTAAAGATAATATCCTGAATAGAGGCAAGTGGTACTCTGAACAAGAGTGGAGGAAACATGAGAATAGGCAAGAGGCCATTGTACAGTATAGAAGAAAGGCTAAGTTAGGAAAGCTACCTCCTACTGCACAGGAGCCTAGCAAGTACTTCCCTAAGCCTTATCATTATTTTGAAAGGCAAAAGATCAAGGCTGAAGAATTGAAAAAGAAAGATCTTAAGGGAAGAAGCCTGCTGCTGCTGAAGATGCTGAAGCCCCAGTTAAAGCAAAGATTCAATCTGGAAAAGGGATTGTAATCAAGGAACCTGAGCAGCAATAGGATAGCATTTTCTTTAGTTTACAATTTGTATTCATTTGTTTTTAAACTCTCTGTAAACTTTTGAATAATGAAAATGTTGAAGTTGTTAGAACAATGTGATATGTGTTAAATCTATTACATTACTGTTCTGAGATATTTGTGTATACATGTTTTGTTTATACATATTTATGTACTTACCCTGTCATTTAATATTGTTTTACATCATACTGTGAATTTGTTATGTATGGTGTATATCATTGACTAAGGGTTATGACTTCTCCAAATAGGGGGAAATTGTTGGGTACATTGGAATTTATGTACCTGATTTGAAGAAGCCTCACCCTACTCAATGATATACATCATGGTGTATTTGATGTGTTTTGAGTTGATGTGTGCAGGTTAAGTAATTGCATGGAAAGCTTAAAAGTTTCTAAGTCCATGTGTTGACACCTAGAAGAAATGTGTCGACACTTAAGAAGGCTTGTGTCGACACCCAGAGAAGCTGTGTCGACACTTGGAGTAATTGTGTCGACACCAGGAATGTAGAGTCGACACCAGAGGAAATGTGTCGACACATACAGGCAGTGTCAACACTCAGTGAAGAATTGTCTAAAGAATCTGTGTCGACACTTAGAAGCAGTGTCGACACCCAGTGGAACTTTGTCGACATCGAAAGTGTCGACACTAGGAGGCTGTGTCGACACTCAGCAAAATATCAACAAAGTTCAAGTACAAGTGTCGACACTAGGAGGCTGTGTAGACACTCAGAAAACTTCAACAAAGTCTAAGTACAAGTGTCGACACAAAGGAGATGTGTCGACACTCAGCCAAAGTCTCAACACATGAAGAATGTGTCGACACAAAGGAGATGTGTCGACACTCAGCAAAAGCTTCAACACAAAAGGCACGTGTCGACTCAAAGAAGATATGTCGACACTTAGCAAGTATCAACACAAGAAGATGTGTCGACACAAAGGAGTTGTGTCGACACTTAGCAGAAATCAACAAAGTATCAAAGAAGAAGGACTTGTGTCGACACACAGGATCAGTGTCGACACATTCTGAAGAAGCAGTGTCGAGAAGTAATTTCTACAACACAAGGAGTTGTGTAGACACCATGAAGGCTAGTGTCGACACTTAGTCTACTTGTGTCGACACTTAGTTTATCAGTGTCGACACTTAAAGACTGACTGTCTCGACACTTTCAGACAGTTACAGAAAATTCAAGAAGTGACTGGATGACTTGACAGCTACCATTCCAGCCGGTCTACTACAACTGTCAGTGCTGTCAGAAAGTTGTTAGGAACCGGATCAGCTGGTCATCTTGGAGAAAGTCTATATAAAGACCCTTCTCCTTTACAGACAGGAGTGATCGATCAAGCAATTCATTGAAGAATCAATTGAAGTGATCAGAAGATCTAAGAAGTTGGAGAGAGAGAGAGCTCCTTCTAAGAAGACAGCTATTGAACCAGGCTGTGAAGAAAGTTTCAGATTGAGGTCTGATTCTTAGGTCAGCAGTGATTGAAGATCAACTGCATAGAGATTCAACCCTACTGTGTTCTAATTCAAGAAGTTTTGAAGAAAGCCAAGGGAGGTTGATCTCAGCAAAGTTCTTCCAAGAACTCATCAAGAAACCAGACAACTCTTCTCTCTTTTCAGAGTTGTGGTTATATTCTTTGTAATTCTAAATTTCTTGTAAGATCCTTAGGGATCTGAGTTGTAAGCCTGAAATTATAAAGGCTGAGTGGTAGGGCCTATGTGCCTGAGTGTAGGAGATTCATTTCTCTGAGTGTAGGCCTTGTTGAGGGCTGAGTGTAGGCCTTGTGGCTGAGTGTAGGTCTTTGCAAAGACTGAGTGGTAGGGCTGTGTGCCTGAGTTGTAGGAGTGGGATCATTCTGAGCTGTAGGAACCTATTTGGGGTTCTGAGTTGTAAGATCTGAGGATCTAAGGAGTAGTGGAGAAGTTTGGCCGAATCTAGTACACTACTAGATAGGCGAAGGGGAAGTGGATGTACCCAGACCTTGGGGAACCACTATAAAAACTGTGTGTACTATGTGTGTGACTGATTCTGTGTTTGCTGTTTAAAGTTCTGTGAATTCTGTAATTAATTCTGCCTAAAAGTTTAAAAAGATTAAAGTCACCTATTCACCCCCCCTCTAGGTGATTAGGTACAATTTATTTCAAATACTCTATATTCATCAATCAACTGATGAATGTCTCCTTCAGATTCAGATCCACTCACATCACTTGATGCTGATGTATCTGATTCTGATCCTGTACTAGAAATTGAACTTGTAGAATAATTTTGTACCTGACTTGGTCCAGGCTGATCCTGGATTTTGTCTCCTTCTGATAAGGTCATCAGTCCCTTGCACTATTTGTCCCCATGCTCATAAATTGAGTTCATTAGCTGCATGAACTCATTTTCTTCTTCTTCAGCAAATAAGCCAATGTAGGCTTCAGCTTCTGAATCAGTTTCTGAAGATGACATATCAGTCAGACTTTTATCCTTCTTAGCAACAAAGGACCTTTCCTTTTTGCCCTTGAACTGTGTCTTCTTCTTGTCAGTGGACTCTTTCCTCTTTTCTGGACAATCAACTATTACATGTCCTTGTCTATTGCAACAATAACAAACTATTTTTGAGGATGTAGTTTTATTAGACTTGGACTTTCTCCTGTCATTCCTTGAAGACTTCCTTTTCTGGTAGTAGTCATCTTTTGTCTGTGAAGTGGATGGCTTGGACCTCCACTGCTTCTTCTTTAGAAACTTCTGAAAATGTCTAGTGAAAGCTGCAAAGTCTTCATCACTCTCACAGCTTTCTGAATTCTTACTACCTGACTCATCTGTCTCAGCCTCAGTAACTTTTTGAGGTGGAGATGGAGACTTGCATTTATATTTCCTAGTGGCTTCAGTCTTGAAGGCCACAACTCTTTTCTTGTGCTCCACTCTTGTAGTCTTTTCTTCCTCCTTCCTTACCATTAACTGCATCTCATAAGATAACAGTTTTCCAAACAAAGTTGGAGGAGGAATGTCTACTAATTTGGCCATTTCCCTAATGACACAGATCTTGGTATCCCAGTCCTTTGTCAGGGATCTCAAAAACTTATCATTCAACTCATAATTGCTGAACTCTCTTCCATAGGACATCAATTCATTGACAATCCTATAGAATTTCTTGTAGCATTCAGTTATGCTATCAGACCTGCCTTGTTTGAAGCTTTCATACTCTTGGTTTAACAAAGACTTTCTGTCTTGTCTTACCTCTTCTGACCCCTCCATATAGACTATCAGTGTGTCCCACATTTCTTTTGATGTTTTACAATGAATCAGATTCTGAAATGTGGCATCATCAATTGCACTTACAATAGTATTCTGGGCCCTCTTGTCCATAGTGGCCAGAATTATTTCATCCTTGGTCATTTCTGAATAGTATTTGGGAGTTCTTTGATTGGCATCTAGAACAGATACTTTCATTAGCACATATGACCCTTCTTTGACTGTAATGTAAATTCTTGGGTCAGAGGCTTCCATAAAAAGTCTAACCCTTTCTTTCCAAATGCCAAAAATCTCCTTTCTGCAGATTGGCAATTTCATGGATCCTAGCTCTTTGTGATTCTCAGTTGAACCCATTTTCTTGATTCTTGATTATACTGATTCTGCCTATAAGATCTTTTCTCAGACTGTTATGTCCTTTTTGAGTAACCTCCCTTTGATACCACTTGAAAGAACTAGTGCCTAAACACCTAGAGGGGGGGGGGGGGTGAATAGGTGCACTTAATCTTTTTAACTTTTAAGGCAGAAACACTGAATTATTAGACCTGTTTATGCAATTTTCTACAACAATTCAGCACACAGCAATCACAGAATAAAGCACACACAAAGTACACACAACTTTTATAGTGGTTCCCCAAGGTCTGGGTACATCCACTTTCCCCCTTCGCCTATCTAGTAGTGTACTAGATTCAGCCTAACTTCTCCACTACTCCTTAGATCCACAGATCTTACAGCTCAGAACTCAAACAGGTTCCTACAACTCAGAGTGATCCCACTCCTACAACTCAGGCTCAATAGCCCTACCACTCAGTCTTCACCAAGACCTACACTCAGCCTTCAATAAGGCCTACACTCAGCCTACAACAAGGCCTACACTCAGAGAAATGTATCTCCTACACTCAGGCACACAAGCCCTACCACTCAGCCTTTATAGATATAGGCTTACAACTCAGATCTCTAAGGATCCTACAGAAAATAAAGAGTTCAAAGATTAATAACCACAACTCTGATTGAGAAAGATGAGTTGACTGGCTTCTTGATGAGTTCTTGAAATAACTTTGCTGAGATCAACCTCCCTTGGCTTTCTTCAAAGCTTCTTGAATTAGAACACAGTAGGGTTGAATCTCTTGTGCAGATGATCTTCAATCAACTGCTGACTTGAGAATCAGATCTCAATCTGAAACTTCCTTATCAGCCTGGTTCAATAGCTGTCTTCTTAGAAGGAGCTTTCTCTCTCCAACTTCTTAGATCTTCACTTGAAGGTCTTCTTCTTGTTGTGTTGTTTTTCACTTCATTGATTGATTCATCAATATTTCACCTTCTGTTGAATGAATGAGTCTTTATATAGGCTTTCTTCATGGTAACCGGCTGATCCGGTTTCTAACAACTTTCTGATAGCTCTGACAGTAGCAGTTGACGGGTTGAAATGGCAGCTGTCAAGTCATCCAGTTACTTCTTGAAATCTCTGTCACTGTCTGAAAGTGTCGAGACAAATAGTCTTTATGTGTCGACACAAATAGACCAAGTGTCGACACAAGTAGACTATGTGTCGACACTAGCCTTCATGGTGTCGACACAACTCCTTGTGTTGTAGAAATAGCTTCGCGACACTGCTTCTTCAGAATGTGTCGACATTGATCCTGTGTGTCGACACAAGTCTTTCTTCTTCAATACTTAGTTGATTTCTGCTAAGTGTCGACACAACTCCTTTGTGTCGACACATCATCTTGTGTTGAACCTTGCTAAGTGTCGACACATCTTCTTTGTGTCGATACATGCCTTCTGTGTTGAAACTTTTGCTGAGTGTCAACACATCTCCTTTGTGTCGACACATTCTTCTTGTGTTGAGACTTTGCTGAGTGTCGACACAGCCTCCTAGTGTTGACACTTGTACTTGAAGTTTGTTGAAGTTTGCTGAGTGTCGACACAGCTGCCTAGTGTCGACACTTTTGATGTCGACAAAGTTCCTCTGGGTGTCGACACTGCTTCTAAGTGTCGATACTGATAATTTAGACAAATCTTCATTGTGTGTCGACACAACCTGTATGTGTCGATACTTTGCTTCTGGTGTCGACTCTGCCTTCCTGGTGTCGACACAATTACTCCAAGTGTCGACACAGCTCCTCTAGGTGTCGACACAAGCCTTCTTAAGTGTCGACACTTTTCTTCTAGGTGTCGACACATGTACTTAGAAACTTTTTGCTTTCCTTGCAATTACTTAACCTGCACAAATAAACTCAAAGCACATCAAATACATCTTGATGTATATCATTGAGTAGGGTGAGGCTTCTTCAAATCAGGTACATATATTCCAATGTACCCAACAATGAGAAGTGTGAAACTTGGACGGAGGCGGAGTCGTGGAAGTAGAAACCCTAGATGCCGAACATGAGGCGGGATGAAGCGGAATAGACATTGGCATGATTTTGGTTTGCCCGTATCTGTTTTGGGAGGTTTTAATTAGGTAATATTTTAGAGTTTTAAATTAAATAATTGAGTTGCAAATATTTAAATTTGGTTTGCTCGTAACAATCTTTGGGTGGACGTGACGCATCATTCTCTCGTGCAAATTTAAATGTCTTAATTTATTGGGGCCCATTTTCCCCCATACTCAATTTTTTCCCACTCCTCTTCCGCCCCAGCTTCGCGTCTTCCCATTCCTACTCAACGCTGCAAAAAATGCCGCTTTTCTAGGATTTTAGTTCTAAGCGGCTCATCTTTGTCATTGTCTCTTTTCGCTCCCTCCTGATAGAAAACCTAACGTTTTCTTAGCTCCAAGATTTTTTTTGTTGGATTCTCCATCTCATCATTCATCTGCAGCATTTGTTCTCCCATATTACAATCTCCCTAGCTGTAAAAAATCAGAATCAATCCCTAATAAATAATGCAACAAACGTATGAAAAAACAATAGTTGATAGTTTTGACTATGTGAGTCTTTAATCTATTTTCTCTTTTGATGATCTAACTTCATTCAAGTTTATGAACAGAAAACGTGCAAGATGTAGCAACTGTTTTCCCAACTAATTCTTCAAATTACAGTTGAATTTTTTAAAACAAGTAGTTACTTACAACTGTAATTTCTCACTTACAACTGTATTTTTGTTTCTAATTTGCAGTGAACTGTAGCAATCTCAATTGTACATGGTGAGGAGAAAGCATATGATATGTACTGCGACTATGCACATAAAACTGAATTTAGTGTTCAGAAACAACATATTTTTTATTGGACACATACAAGGATTATTAAGGGTTAATGATATCGTTGCGCCAAAGATGATTTAAAAGCTTAAAAACTGGTGATTGACGAACAAAAAAGTACCGTAAAATGGATACTCATACAAGTTATTTAGTTTGCGTACACTTTAGTGCCGATAAAAGAAGGTAAGAATTGAGAGGTTACGAAGTTCATCGAGTAACACAATCACTCACTTGCATCAGAAAAATGACAAACATTTGTTGAGGTCTCATCGCAATATATCTAATGTCCAAGCTAGTCTTTTGAAGAATATGATTGGTGTGGGTTAGAACAACTGATCCATATAGTTTCCTTATCGTTGAAGTCAGTGGTGTTGAAAATGTGGGCTTTAGTAAGACTGATGCGTACACATTTGTCCAACGAGAAAGAAATGTTTTAATAAACAGTGGGAATGCTATAGGCTTGTCAAAAATATTACAGGAATGACACTCCGAGGACAATATATTTTCTTTTGATATCAAACTGATGAAATGAATAAGATGACAAGTTTTTTTGATTGATGGACGTAGTAAAATCGATTATGATTGTTTCGGTGATATTATCATTTTCGATACAACATATCGATTAAACAAGTACAATTTGGCATGCACACCTTTTATTGTTGTTAATTACCATTGGTAAAATATTTTTGTAGGCGGGGTTTTCATAACAACGGAGACCATTGAATCTTTTTGTTAAGTGTTCGAGACTTTCTTGAGATTTGTTGGTGAAAAACAACTCATCATGATATTTTCTGCAATTCTAGTTGATACGAATTCCAGATTTGTTGGGTGTTTATGTGTTAGATGCAAATGTTTACTTGGTGAATGTTAGACAGAACCCAAAAAATTAGTTTTTGCTCTCATAATCCAAGCATGTATCGACAAAAAATTTTCATGCATACAAGCAAGTATAATCATCTTCATTAAATAACTTGTTGAATCTGAAATCATAATTATCTGCATACATACAGGGCAGCAATATCAATCATCATATCCATTCATAAAATATAATCATACACAATCATGTAACTCAAAAAGACCAAATAAAATAGAATTATATCACAACATCAACCATCAATCACTTTATGCATTCATAAATTGTTCTGCCTTCTTTTAAACAAGAAACCAATTTTCCCTAAGTAGAGAGGATTGGAAATCCGAAAGAAACTGCAACTATTTTGGCCCTAATCCTCAGCATGTCTTCCGGCCAACTCTTATGACTATTCCAATCCACTCGACCCTTCAACAAGTTGGCCTCCATATATTTCATCACAAAAATGTCGCAATTGTTGTTGTCGTCTTGAGTGGGAAGCCTTTTGATTATGTGTAGTGGTCAATCAGTTATGTCACCTGAAAGCATCTCAGATCTATGAGCATGAAGATATCTTATCTGCGCATAATTAGACAAGATAATCATGCATGAAGGATAATAAATTTATATTTAAATTGAAGAACATAGTAACGTACATGCTCCCGAAGGGATGACCTATGCATGAGATTCAACAATGAATCATAGAAATCTCAGTGCCAATCTTTCAAATTGCACACCAGTAGGACCCATTGTCGGGCAACATGACATGACATTACGATAATCTTGGTAGCTCTAAATGATTGATGGGTAATGTGCTCGACCAGCCTACAACCTGTCTTGTCACATCTTTTAAAGTACTGCAGATCAACAGAAATAAGAATATATAATGAGTGTATAAGAAGCAATGCTAAGTAAGCTTAAATATATCTTTTTATTATTACGTGATTGGAAGAAACAAACAAGAAATTAATCAAGTTATTGCCCTCTTTTTCTTTAAGGTTATTTAGAATGTAAGCATACACATCTAAATGTGAGCAACACACCCACCCGACCCCTAAGATATCGATAATACTTGATCGAGAAATAAAAATATTTCTCCTTTCGATAACAATCGCATCCCTGCATAAAAAACAAGGGATAAATATTAACAATACAAAAAAGAATACTAAATAAAACCAAATTACATACCGATCGGTGTATTAGCTCAACACAAAGTCAATCATCTCTTTATCTTGGGGAGAAAGATCATCCCTCCCGGGGTACGCCTTATCTCTATCTACGTTGTCTCTCTTCTTCCTTATCGCCTTTAGCGGTGTCGCCTTCTCCCTTTGGTGGGAACAATTTCAGAACCAATATTTAGGGCAACTATGATTTTCATCTCCACCTCCTTCTCCTCTTCAGTTGTTTGTTTTGGTGATGATCTCGGTGGCAACGGTGGGGGACGATGTACATGATAGGAATGACTAACACTGGGTCTAACACCTCCACCGGTCACAAAAAATATAACAAAAGGTCCAGTAGGGGCCCCATGCCATATTCCACAGACAGTTAATGGAGTTATGTATTGAAACCATAATACAAACACGCATCCTAACTCAGTGTGCATTCTATATAACCCCGTATTCGTGGAGTGGGGTCCCTAGGAAGGTGTAAGACTTGCTACACATTTTTAAGCTTTTAGGGGGGTTTTGCACTCCTGGGGGCCAATTTATTGTTGATCTGCTTGATATACTAGTAGGGGGAGGAAAAACTTGCCTAGCTTGCTAGTGCTTGGAGCACTCTTCAGGGGGCGAGTGTGGCGGGAGGCCGGCACCCGCCCCGGCCCCTCTTTAGGGGGCGAGTGCGACGGGAGGCTGGCACTCGCCCCGGCCTTATTCTAGGGGGCGGGTGTGGAGGGAGGCCGAAACCCGCCCCGACCCCTCTTCAGGGGGCGAGTGCGGCGGGAGGTCGGCACTCGCCCCAGTCTTGTTCTAGGGGGCGGGGGAGGGTGCGGCGAGAGGCCGGCACCCGCCCTGACTCCTCTACAGGGGACGAGTACGGGAGGAGGACGGCACTCGCCCCGGCCTTGTTCTAGGGGGTGGGTGCGGTGGGAGGCCGGCACCCGCCCCGACCCCTCTTCAGGGGGGCGAGTGCGGCGGGAGGTCGACACTCGCCCCGGTTTTGTTCTATGGGGTGGGTGCGGCGGGAGGCCGACACCCGCCCGAACCCTCTTCAGGGGGGCGAGTGCAGCGGGAGGCCGACACTCGCCCCGACCTTGTTCTAGGGGGCGGGTGCGGCGGGAGGCCGACATGTAACACCCCAAAAAAGAGTAGTGGTCATTGGGGGCTACCGCGCGGTAATAGTCTTATCGCAGGCGGTAGTTTAGTGATTTAAAAGACATAGCGCTCGGGTTGGGTGTCGCGAAGCTAGCGCGCCGCGGTAGCCACTCAACGCTTTTAACCACTCAACGAAAGAGGGTACCGTGAAGCGAGCGCACCGCAGTAGCCACTCAATACTTTTGACCACTCAACACTTTCGAGCACTCAACGCTGTCGAACAATCATCGAGCGCGCTAACGCCAGGCGGTAGAAGTTACCGTGCCGCGCTAATCGCTCGTCGAATGACGAACGGTTTATCGCCAAGCGTTAAAGTGTTATCGCATGCGCTAGCTCTGATAGCGGTGCCGACGGGTCAAAGCAGTTACCGCCTATGTTACCACGTGGCGGTAGTAGTTACCGCGCGGTGGTAGCTTTTGTATAAGGATGGACTTAAGAGTCTATTCTCATCTTTTTATATACTTTCTCTACTAGAGAGGGAAGAGTAGGAACGTCCAAGAGCTTGTGTGAAGATTAATCCAAGGTTTGCTTGTGATTGAAATCACGAGTCGACGCTAGATCCGCGGAGAGGAAGTTGTGGCAATCAATTCCATCAGGCTCATAGATCACGATTATGGCTCCGAGGAGATCTTCAAGGGTTATGATTTTCTCCCGGACAAGTGAAGTCCTCAATATGCATTTACATGGATCCCCTCACCAAAAGGTGGAATGGGTAAATTCCAATGGGTAGATCAGTTTGATCCTCATATATTCCTGTATTTAGATCCGGAAATGTAGAGCACGGAATAAACATGTTGTGTAAAGCCCATCTGGACAAGTTGGTCTGGATTGGTGATTTTTAATTTGCGTGTCGGAAAAGACTCCGTGGATATGTGTGTGAAGTACGTGTGAAATCCGGAGTCAAGGGGTGTGCAGGATGCTACACCAAAGTACTAGAAGAATTTCTAGGAAAATACCCAGGAATAATCACAGTTGTGTGAATTGTTGATGTCGCCAGCCGATAATGAGTGTCGTCGGGCGATAGATCCTTAGGAGCTAGTGTTATGAGGCCTGTCTTTAAGAGACCTGGGGGCCGTTGGATGTAGGCTGTGTGCTTAAGTTGCCAGGCATATGGTCGGTGCCAGCCCAAAATGGACAAAGTCGTGCGACTTGGAATGAGTTGTGTCGTGAGAGCCAACTACTGTGCCATCAAGTTAAGTACCTCTGAACGATTGGGTCGTCAAGTTAAGTGCCTCTGAATGAGCAGTTGGTCGTCAAGTTAAGTACCTCTGAACGACGTAGTCGTCAAGTTAAGTATCTCTGAACGACAAAGTTATCGTCAAGTTTAGTACCTCTGAAAGACATAGTCGTCAAGTTAAGTACCTCTAAACGATAAAGTTACCGTTAAGTCATGGACCTCTGAACGGTGGTGTTACACGGGGAGTCCGATACACCGAAAATGTTTCCTGAGTGCACGGGGCGTGTGGTCGTTGGACCAGCGTCTGCGGTAAATGGTGCTTAAACGCACTTTGTGTTGTCATATATATATATATATATATATATATATATATATATATATATATATATATATATATATATATATATATATATATATATATTATGCCTTGTTTGCAGGGATGGAGCAATGCTACCCCGAGTAAAGGGTGGAATCGTTATAAATGGGTCAGCAAAATGCTAACCGTTGCTTTGTTTGCCACGTTTTGGTGGGTCCTTTTGTGTAGGTACTGGAGAGGTAAGTGGGAAGTATCGGGCTGAAGCCATGTGCTACAATTGGCCGGCCCTTGAAGGCCCAAAGGCAAACTTTACTGTTTCATATGTGGTCGGCCTGCGTGCCGATGTATGAAGTCACTTTATTAACTGAAACAATTGTAATAAGGCTACGACCAAAACATGTGATGTAATATATTATAATATGTCATTCCATTTGAGTTGTGGACATCCTTATTGTGTATGGGTTCTTAACTTAAAATGCTTCTGCTAGAATGCTCTGTGGTAGGATGCATTTCTACTTGAACCTAGGTTTGGCTTACTACATGTAATCTCCTTGTCTGTCCGTGGTATATGGTGTCGGGCCCCGACCAGACCTTCTGTCATATACTATGCGATGGATGGGGGCGTTACACGACACCCGCCCAGGCCCCTCCTCAGGGGGCGAGTGCGGCGGGAGGCCGGCACCTTCCCCAGCCAGTTTTAAGGGGAGGGTGCAGCGCGAGGCCGGCACCCGCCCCGACCCTAGTGCTCACCCGACTTGAGCAGCTCGCCCGGCTTGAGGGTTTGCTATTTTGCCCCTGGTGGGCTGTGAATAGCTGTTCAGAACAGCGGGGTTTGGCTGTTGTGAAAGTGCAGCTAGATCTGATATACTCTAGAGGGGGGTGAATAGAGTATATGGTGCTTTGAAACGTTTTACAACAATTGTTGTAATAAGAGTGAGCAGGGAAGCAATTAAAAATCTAGTCACAGAACTAAGTTATACAAAAGCTAATCACAGAAGAATCAAGGCCAGAAACAAAAATGAAAACAAGCAAAACCAGAAGACACAAGGAAATATAGTGGTTCCCCTAAACTTGGGTACATCCACTCTTCTACCACCCTAGGTAGGAATCCACTGCAGGATGAGTTGATCAGGTGTCCTGGGCACCAATGAGCTTTTGATAAGGTGCTCAAAAACCAAAACAGATTTTTTGATCAAGTGTCTTGCCACCAATGAGCTTTTGACAAGGTGCTCAAAAACCAAGCTCAAACTTTTGAAGGGAGTTTGAGAAACCCTTTACAGAGAGGGGGTGAGAGAGTGATGGAAGTCTTCTCTTTCTCAAACAATTGAGAAGACTATGTGGATTGTTGATGTCAAAGCTCCCCCTGAATCCTTGAGATCTTCAGGAAGAAAAGCTTTGCTGAGGGTGATAGGCCTTCAAAGATTGAACTCCAGCAATAGATGATTTCAGCAATAGCTGAAATGTTGAATGTCCGGAGTCTTGAAATATGTTGGCCTTGAACACTTTGGACAAGAGAGATCTGAAGATTTGAGAAAGCTTGATCTCCTTGGATGTGAGTTCTTGAGAATTCCTTGAGACAATATATTTTGTTGAAGATTATAATGTCTGACTGTGTGTCTGTGTTTTTCTGTAATCTATCTTAGAGATTCAATAAAAATCTTCTCTTTTATTCTCTAGTACTGAACAAAAACATTCTCTGAGAAGAATAACCGTTGGCCAGCATTAATTGCATCCTTAATTGCAAAAACTCTTCTGGAGGAAAGTCCACAGAAATATTCCTTGAAAAATCCCTTGAAACTTGGTCCAGAAATGAATGAAAATGGCTAGGAAATCTCTGAATTAATTGCAGAATAACTCATTAATTGATTTGAATTTGAATCTAGAAACATCCTTGAAGTTATCTGAAAACGTCGAACTGAGCTCTGCTATCGTCGAGCTGAGCTCAGCGATCTGAAAATATACAGCAGCAAAATATCGTCGATCTGAGCTCAAAGATCGTCGAACTGAGCTCAGAGATAAAGATCCAAAGCAGAGTCAAAATCGTCGACCTGAGCTCACCGATCGTCGAATGGAGTTCGACGATATAATGAAGTTGAGCTCAGCGATCGTCGAATGGAGTTCGACGATCTGTCGAAGTTGAGCTAGACGATCGTCGATCGGAGTTCGACGAATCGTCGTGCTGAGCTCGACGATATGACTTAGTCTCCAAACAGAAAATCCTGGTCTTAAGGGCAGCTTCCAAACCTAGACTTCTAAACCTTAGACTCAATTCTAATTGACCCTTTTAAGCTATACAGGAGGTCAAACAAAGGTTTCCTAGAGACATAGTGATCCTGACCCAAATTAGTAATAGGGTGTTCCAACAATCTCCCCTATTTGGGTTAGGATTACTATTTACAGACTTTGGAAAAATTTAAATAACAGCATACAAGCAGCAAAACAGAAAAGCAACAAGCTAGACATTGCAGAACCACAGAGATATATAACATCCAGATAATCAGAAATCACAGAGAATGTTACCTTACATTATCATTTCTTTTCTTTGCCCTTAACAAGTTTGATCTCTCTGTTAGGGTTGAGGGCTTCCTTGTTTGATCTGGTATCATCTGCTGCACCTAAATATGTTTGCTTTTTAGGCCTGGGAACTACAGCTTCAGGATGCAATTCCATATACCTGTCAGAATCAAAGAATTTACTTGATGCATATCTTTCTAGCTCTTTCTGTCTCTATTCAGACATAGTTGAGATGTTGGAGGAATCTTTTCCTTGCTCTCTAGCCTTTTTGATCTGATCCAGTGCAGCTAGTTCTTTTAATCTTGCAGCCCAGGCAGCTGGATTGTTCTCAGGATCCTCAAAAGGTACTGGGGGCTCATATCTGTTAGAGGGATTGTCTTGAGGAAGCCTGGAAGACACAATATCTTTCAGCTTATAAGGGAAAGGACCAGATGTTGTATCAGTTGAAATTTATCCTCCCCTAGAATATGGGTGTTGCCTTGAGTAACCTTTGGAGTAGACTTGGAGGTCTCTTTGATTTCCTCTGTATCCTCCTCTCCTAGAATGAGAACCCCTGGATTGGCTTTCCCTATGGTAAGATCTGACATGAGGCTGATAGGGGGCCTGACTTCTGGCTAGGGGTTGAGATGCAAAGCTTCCACCTGCACCTGCATCAGGAGGAGGTGGTGGAGGAGGATGAGAGTGTTGGAATTGGGAGGAACCCTTTTCATATTTTCTCTTCTTTTTCATTGCCTTCAGCTGATTCTTGGAGTACTGCATCCAGTGCTCAGTAATAGGGCAGTCATGTAGAATGTAGTATGGAATATCATTGTTGTCTTTGACCTTAGCAGGAGGTACTCTCTTCATAGCTTTGCTCCTTGTCTTTCTTTTCCTGGCAATGGTAGCAGAAGAGTCATCAGAGTCTGTTTTAAACTCATCACTTTCAGAACTCTGGTCATCATAAAGAGCATCAATTTTCTTCATCAGATCCTTCTTGAGCTGTATAGAAGCAAATGAGGCAACAGATGATGTAGCAGCAGATGTTGAAGCAGTAACAGCAGCAGATAGAGTAGAAGCAGTAACAACAGCAGCAGCAACTATAGGCTCTGGAGAAGTGACAGCAGCAGCAACAACTTCACTAACAACAGCATCAACAGGAGGAATATCATCAGATACTGCAGAAGGCTCAAATTCAGGTGCCTCTGACATAAGAATTTCCTTGGAAATTGATTCAACAGTAATGACAGAAACTTCAGCAGTAGTATCAGAAGGTTCAGCAGCAGTAGGGGCAACAATATCAGAAGCAACAATAATGCTTTCTTCAGAAGAAGCAGCAACATACAATGAGTTGAAAAAGGAGGTGATAATTCTTGGGTCACAGCAAGAAAATGGCACAAGTGCCTTGGATAGATCCTCTGGAGGCTGGACAGCATTGACCTCTGACAGACAGCTGAAGTAAAACTGATCAAAATTTGATAGCAAAGACCTGAGGTCTATTGCAAGGACTGCAACAGGAGGACTTTGTGCTTGAGGCACATCAATAGCAGCAAGAGCAGAAGCTGAAGAAGCAGCAATAACAGCAGCAGCAGTAGATAGGCTCATAGAAACAGCAGCAGCAGTAGCATGAAGGCTCACTTCATAGGGCATCTCCCCCTGCCTAGATTCAGACAAGTCTGGATCAAGGCACACTGCTGTAGGGGCTGCCTGAGGGAATAGGGAAGAGAGCCTGGCAGAGAGAGCTGCCACTGACAGGTGTAGTGGAGCCAAGGAGGTCTCCAAAAGAAGTGATAGCCTGGGGGCTAGCAGTTCATACAACCTGTCAGCAAGGGCTGGGAGGTCTACTTGCTCAAGGGTGACTGGAGCAGAGGTAGAAGATAGAGGAGCAGCTGATGGTGATGGTAGTGGAGAGCTGGAGAATGGTGGAAGGGATGGCTGAGGGGTTGTTAAGGTGGAGATGGAGGATAGTGGGATGGAGATAGATGGGGTGAATGTGGGTTGATCAATGATTTCTTGTAGAAGGTCTTGATAGGAAGTGGAGGATGAGGGTAGCTCAGGAGGAGAGGATGGTGAATCATCCATAAAGGAATCATCAATTAGGGTGAAGGATGGATGGGAGGGTGATGAAGTGACATCTGGTGGAGGGTAGGAGAATAATGGATGGAAATGTTCTTCTGGTGTTGGAAGAATAGGTACTGGAGATGGTGTGGATGTTGGAGAGGGGCTGGATATGATGATGGTGGATGGAGCTGGAATGGTAGAAGGTATGGGAAGGGATGAAGTTGGAGGAGGAGGAGGAGAGGCAACAACAGCAGGCAGGTCATCTGCAGGGGCAGAGACCTGTGGGGAAGTGACTCTTAGAGTCCTTGTGCCTGAAGGAGTGCTGGAGGAGGGCCTGCTGAGCTTACTGATTTGTCTGTCCCATTTTCCAAAGAGGGCACAAGACAGTCTCTTGGAAGCATTGATATGGATTCCAGAGGAGACCAGCAAAGCAGGGCACCTGTGCTGCAGAAACACCCCTATAATCCTTCCAAAGTTGACAAAACTTTTGTTGATTTTCTTCTTGATAAGGTAAAAGAAGACTTCTCCCTAATTCAAATTTTTCTTATCTACAAGGGCTCCCATGAGGCAGAGGTGATACCTTGAAATTGTATCATGGGCAGAGTGCTTAGCCAGTAGCACTTTCCCAACAACATCTGCCATGAATCTGTATTCCACAGAAAGGTTCCTTTTGAAGAGCTTGCTAGGGTTGGCCTCTGAATGACCCATTCTGGCAAGCAGGTCAGAATACTCTTCTCCAGATAAGTCAGCAGTATCTTCACCATTTCTTAACTCAAAAACTTCTGTTAAAATTGCTGGGGTTAAGGGTACCTGAGTTCCAGATATAGACCCAACAATGGTGTTGTTATCTTGATTGTGGGCAGTATAGACCCATTCCTTTATCTCATCAGATGCCAGCTTGATCCTTGTGGTCATAATGGCAGTCAGGTTCTGGTCTTTGAATAATCCCAAAATATCTTGAAAAGCCTGGTCAGTTGTGCTGAAGGATTCCATGTCAATATCGAAACCAGCATCAAACTTCATGGCAGCAAGAACAGCAACAGACACAGCCATGGGTACCTGCAAAAATTTAACAAACAAAACGACCAAGTGCAGAACTGTTTGGAGGGAAAGAAAATTCTTGCAGAGAAATCGAAAGTGCAAGGGAGAACGACGGCGAAAAATGAGTTTTATATTAGGGTTCGACACAGAATTGGAAAGATCGTTGAACTCAGTTCGACGATCGAGGCTTCTAAAGGAATCTGAAGAGTCTTCAACATCGTCGATCTCCGTTCGATGATATTGGAGAGCGTCGAGCTCTGTTCGACGATCGTTCAGAGAACAAAATCGTCGAGCGCCGTTCGACGATCGTTGACCGGAAGAGATAGTTCATACTATCTGAGAGACGCTGAACTCAGTTCGACGATTTCGGAAATCGTCGATCTCCGTTTGACGATCTTGGGGCAAATCGTCGAGCGCAGTTCAGAGATCAGAAAAACTCTAGACACTAAGAAAAATCAGAATGTTTGCCTAGTCTTGGTCAATTTTTAAGCTTTCAAAATCTTGGATATTATTTAAGACTTCCTCCATCTAACATTCCTAACTGATTTAGGAAGAAGGTGTGTTTCTTTTCATCCAATGGCTTGGTGAAAATATCTCCTCTTTGCAAATCAGTTGGGATATATTGTAGTTCAATTTTATTCTTTTCAACATTATCCCTTAAGAAATGATGCCTAATCTCTATGTGTTTTGTCCTACTATGGAGGACTGGATTTTGAGCTATAGAAATAGCACTGGTGTTATCACAAAAGATTTTAGACTTCTCTAAGTTGTAGCCATAGTCTAGGAGTTGGTTTTGAATCCACAAGATTTGTGAACAACAACTGCCTGCAGCCATATATTCAGCTTCAGCAGTTGAAGTTGACACAGATGTTTGTTTCTTACAAAACCAAGAGACAAGTCTGTCACCAAGGAACTGACAAGTTCCACTGGTGCTTTTCCTATCAATTCTGCATCCAGCATAGTCAGCATCAGAGAATCTAGTTAAATCAAATGCTGAATCTTTTGGATACCAGAGACCTAGATTTGGACAACTTTTAACATACCTGAGAATCCTCTTTACTAGTGTTAGGTGTGACTCTCTAGGGCTTACTTGGAACCTAGCACATATACATGTAGCAAACATTATATCTGGTCTACTAGCTGTAAGATACAGTAAAGAGCCAATCATTGCTCTATATGTTGTCTGATCAACAGGTTTCCCATGTTCATCAGCATCCAATACAACATTAGTAGGCATGGGTGTTTTCATACAAGATGCTTCAGACATACTAAATTTCTTAACCAATTCATGTGCATACTTGGTTTGAGAAATGAAGATGCCTTCAACATGTTGCTTGACTTACAATCCTAGGAAGAAGGATAGCTCACCCATGCTACTCATCTCAAATTTAGAATGCATTAGGTTGGAAAACCTTCTGCACAATTTGAAGTCAGTAGAACCAAAGATGATATCGTCTACATAAATCTGTACTAGTAGGGTATGAGACTTATGGGTTCTAATGAAAAAAGTTTGGTCTACTCTACCCCTTATAAAACCATTTTCCAAAAGAAAAGCATGCTAGGGTCTCATACCATGCTCTAGGAGCTTGCTTGAGACCATATAATGCTTTCTTCAATCTAAAAACATGACCAGGATAAGTTGGAGAGATAAAACCTGGAGGTTGTCTGTCATATACTTCCTCTTTGATGTCTCCATTTAGAAATGCACTTTTGACATCCATCTGATATACCTTGAAGCCTTTGTGTGCTGCATAAGCTAAGAATATTCTGATGGCTTCTAATCTTGCAACTGGTTCAAAGGTCTGGTTGTAGTCTATTCCTTCCTTTTGAGAGTATCCCTGAGCAACTAGCCTTGCCTTATTTCTTATAATTACTCCTTGATCATCCAGTTTGTTTCTGAATACCCACTTTGTTCCAACAATGGAATGATCCTTAGGCTTTGGCACTAGTTCCCATACTTTGTTCCTCTCAAATTGATGCAACTCTTCTTGCATTGCAATGATCCAGTGTGGATCTTGCTCTGCATCTTGAATGGACTGAGGTTCAATTTGAGATAGGAAGCAGGTATGCAACAGGTTTTGGTTGACCTGATTTCTGGTTTGCACACCAGCTGAGATGTCTCCAATTATTTGGGAAATTGGATGGTCTCTTGATGTTACTAAATCAACAGGGGGTGTTGATTGTTCACCAACCTGTGTTGTTGTTTCCTCTTGTGGTACAACAACTGGCTCTTCAAGTTGTTCTTCAATATGTTGAGCATTTTCTTCATCTTCACTACTTTCATCCCTTTGAGTAACCTGTAACTTGTTCAGGTTTTCAACTAGAGAATGTTCCTGCAAGGGTTCTATGGTAGAAGAAATCTTCTCCTTGAAAGACATGTTAGATTCATCAAATGAAATGTGAACAGATTCCTCAATTTTTAAAGATGATTTGTTATAGACCCTATAAGCCTTGCTGATCATGGAGTATCCCAAAAACACTCCTTCATTAGCTTTAGCTTGAAATTTTGCTAAATATTTCTTGTCATTGTTATGAATGTAGCAAATACAACCAAAGACTCTAAAATAATCAACTTTAGGTTTCTTCCCTTTGAGTAATTCATAGGGAGTCTTTCCCTTTAGTTTATGTATCAGACTTCTATTCAGCACATAGTTGGAGGTGTTCACTGCCTCTGCCCAAAAGGATAGAGGAAGGTGAGCATCTGATAACAATGTAGTGGCAGATTCAATAAGGGTTCTATTTTTCCTTTCAGCTACCCCATTTTGTTGAGGAGTTCTAGGAGCTGAGAAAGTATGCCTGATCCCTTCACTTTGACAGAACTCTTGCATAAGAAGAGAATCAAACTCTGTCCCATGATCACTTCTGATCAGGGCAATGTGAGTATTGAACTCAATCTGTATACATTTGAGAAACTCTGTCAGACACTTAAAGTTATCAGACTTCTTCCTTAGAAAGAACACCCAAGTGAATCTAGAGAAGTCATCTACAACTACTAAAGTGTAGGATTTCCCTCCTAGGCTTTGTACTGTGATGGGTCCAAAAAGATCCATGTGCAACAGATACAATATCCTAGGTGAATCACTCTTATTAAGTGACTTAAAGCTGTTTTTAGTTTGCTTGCCTAATTGACAAGCCCTGCAGAGTCCTTCCTTCTTGTAGGGGTCAGAAGGTAGTCCTCTAACAAGGTTGTCCTTGGATAGCCTAGCAATAGTTCTAAGGTTTAGGTGTCCTAATCTCTTATGTCATAAAATATTTGGTCTACAGATAGAATTGAACAAGCAGATATCTAGATCAGTTGAAAGAAAATCTACTAGATAGATGTTACCTTTCCTTTTACCTGTCAACACAGTTGTGTTGTCCTCTGACTTGATTTTGCATAAGGCTTTGCTGAAGGTCACCTGGTAGCCTTCATCACACAGCTGACTGATGCTAATTAGGTTGTGCTTCAGTCCTTCCACATAAGCTACCTTCTTGAAAGTTACTGAACCAATCTGGACTGCACCATATCCTTTAGTCTGTCCAAAGTTTGAATCACCAAAGATAACTTTGGGTCCAAGCTTGGCTCTGAAGGATGTGAGGTTGTCCTTGTTCCCTGTCATGTGCTTAGAGCACCCACTATCCAAGTACCATTGCTGGTTAGATATTGGATAGGTCTTCAACTGCACATAAGAAAATTCATTTGTTTTTGACCCAGTTTACCTTGGGCCTAGGTTGATAACCTTTAAATTCTGAAATGAAAGACATCCCAGGTTGACTCTTATATCCTTCAGGATGATATCTCCTTGGAGGTATAATCCATTCAGTATAAGGGTTAAAGATTTGGGAAGAAGGACCCTTAGGATTGAATTTTGATTTGCCTTTGAAAAAATTTCCAGAGCTCTGACCTCTGTTCGACGATCTTGGAGCTGCGTTCGACGATCTTGGGTCAGATCGTCGAGCTCCGTTCGACGGTCGACTATGACTGAGGTCAGGTATTTGAGATCGTCGACCTGCGTTCGACGACTTTGGCTGAGATCGTCGATCTGCGTTCGACGATTTTGGCTGAGATCGTCAAGCTGCGTTCGGCGATCGTCGATCTCCGTTTGGCGATCGTCGATCTCCATTCGACGATTTCTGCTGGGACTTAGTTTTCTGGGGCAGATCAGAATTTTTCCTAGCAACCTCTACAACTCCCTTTCCTTTGTCAGAAATGAATTTGATTGGAGTTGTTAGAACTATAGGTTGGCTGGATGAAGCACCCAAGCCTAGTGTACTGTTAAATCTGGAGTTCACTGTGCTTGTGATGTCCATCAGCTTGATACTTCTCTCATTAAGGGAATCTTCAAGCTTCTTGGCCTCAGAGAGCTCACTTTTCAGTGAAGCTATCTGTTCCCTACAACACTCCAACTCCTGAGAGAGTTTGAGGTTTTCTGAATTTAAAGTATTGTGTTCAGATAAATGATTTCTGAGAGAGATAATTTCTTTCTCAGACTTTAGCAGGTCTAAACACAGTGCTTTAAATTCAGATTTAAAATCCTCTGAATTAAAATCAAAAGAACTGATTACCTGATCTTCTTCAGGTTGAGTCTCTGAGTATGACTCTGACTCCTCTTCTTCTGAATTGTGCTGTGAGGCATTGATTGCCATCATGCAGAACTCTTTTTCTTCTGCATCATCTTCATCATCACTGGAACTGGATGAGGCTTCTGACTCCTCTTCAGTCTCACTCCAGGATTCAGCAACAAACCCCTTTCTTGTATGTTTGTTTTTGCTTGATGAGGGTTTGCTATTGCCATTCCTCTTGGAGTCCTTCTCCTTTCTTCTTTCTTTCCTGTCCCTTCTGTCCTTGTTTTTGTTTTCTGGACAGTCAGGAACTATATGCCTTGGTTTCCTGCAACCAATGCAAATAATGTCTTTATTATTATTATTGATGGACTTGTCATACCTTGGCTTATCTTGTTCCTTGTATGATCTCCTTCTGAAGTCCTTTCTGGCCATCTTATAAAATCTTTTGGCTATCAGACTGAGCAGTTCTTCATTGCCTGTGGCTTTGTCTTCAGGCAGATCTTCAGTTTCCTTGAAGGCTATGGTCTTCTCTTTTCTTGTGGCTGGTGAGGCAGCCTTCTGTTCTTCCTCTCTATTTTTGATGAGTAGCTCATAAGATTTGAGCTTATCCAATAGAGCTTCAGTGGTGATCTCATTAAGACTTCTGACATCCTTAATTGGCCAGATTCTTGAATCCCAAGTGCTAGGGAAGCACATTAGGATCTTGTCATTGAGTTCAGTTAGTGAGATCTCTTTATCCAATGTTCTGAGTTCACTAACAATTAGACTTAGCCTGTTGTACATATCTCCCACTGACTCAGTTTCTCCCTTTTTGAAATTCTCATATTGAGAGATGAGATGGGATCTCCTATCCTTTCTCTCATCAGCTGAGCCTGAGACTATTTCTGAGAGTTTGTACCAAATTTCCTTAGCTGAATTACATTCAGCCACTTTTTGAAATATGTCATCAGACATTGTCTGGGCCAAGATATTCATATCCTTGGCATCAGCTACCTTCCATCTCTTGATATCAGCATATGTTCCTGATGGAGGTGGAACAACATTTGTACTTGTGTTCTCTGGGGGTCTTGGACACACTGTCAAAACAGAGTTAAAGATATCTTCGTCAATAGAATTCATGTATAGTCTGATCCTTGCTTTCCAAAGTACAAACTTGGATAGATTGCACACTGGAGATCTGGTGCTAGCATAATCTTTGTTTTGGGCCATGATTTGTGAAAATAAAATCTAATGATAAAGTACAAAAGAAAACAGATCTAACTTGGGATCTTTGGGTTCAGGTGTTAGCATATACAACCAATCAGGTATGGTATGTTTAACCAACCTCCCTCTGATACTAATTGAAAGTGCAGCTAGATCTGATATACTCTAGAGGGGGGTGAATAGAGTATATGGTGCTTTGAAACTTTTTACAACAATTGTTGTAATAAGAGTGAGCAGGGAAGCAATTAAAAATCTAGTCACAGAACTAAGTTAGACAAAAGCTAATCACAGAAGAATCAAGGCCAGAAACAAAAATGAAAACAAGCAAAACCAGAAGACACAAGGAAATATAGTGGTTCCCCTAAACTTGGGTACATCCACTCTTCTACCACCCTAGGTAGGAATCCACTGCAGGATGAGTTGATCAGGTGTCCTGGGCACCAATGAGCTTTTGATAAGGTGCTCAAAAACCAAAACAGATTTTTTGATCAGGTGTCTTGCCACCAATGAGCTTTTGACAAGGTGCTCAAAAACCAAGCTCAAACTTTTGAAGGGAGTTTGAGAAACCCTTTACAGAGAGGGGGTGAGAGAGTGATGGAAGTCTTCTCTTTCTCAAACAACTGAGAAGACTATGTGGATTGTTGATGTCAAAGCTCCCCCTGAATCCTTGAGATCTTCAGGAAGAAAAGCTTTGCTGAGGGTGATAGGCCTTCAAAGATTGAACTCCAGCAATAGATGATTTCAGCAATAGCTGAAATGTTGAATGTCTGGAGTCTTGAAATATGTTGGCCTTGAACACTTTGGACAAGAGAGATCTGAAGATTTGAGAAAGCTTGATCTCCTTGGATGTGTGTTCTTGAGAATTCCTTGAGACAGTATATTTTGTTGAAGATTATAATATCTGACTGTGTGTCTGTGTTTTTCTGTAATCTATCTTAGAGATTCAATAAAAATCTTCTCTTTTATTCTCTGGTACTGAACAAAAACATTCTCTGAGAAGAATAGCCGTTGGCCAGCATTAATTGCATCCTTAATTGCAAAAACTCTTCTGGAGGAAAGTCCACAGAAATATTCATTGAAAAATCCCTTGAAACTTAGTCCAGAAATGAATGAAAACGGCTAGGAAATCTCTGAATTAATTGCAGAATAACTCCTTAATTGATTTGAATTTGAATCTAGAAACATCCTTGAAGTTATCTGAAAACATCAAACTGAGCTCTGCTATCGTCGAGCTGAGCTCAGCGATCTGAAAATATACAGCAGCAAAATATCGTCGATCTGAGCTCAAAGATCGTCGAACTGAGCTCAGAGATAAAGATCCAAAGCAGAGTCAAAATCGTTGACCTGAGCTCACCGATCGTCGAATGGAGTTCGACGATATAATGAAGTTGAGCTCAGCGATCGTCGAATGGAGTTCGACGATCTGTCGAAGTTGAGCTAGACGATCGTCGATCGGAGTTCGACGAATCGTCGTGCTGAGCTCGACGATATGACTTAGTCTCCAAACAGAAAATCCTGGTCTTGAGGGCAGCTTCCAAACCTAGACTTCTAACCCTTAGACTCAATTCTAATTGACCCTTTTAAGCTATACAGGAGGTCAAACAAAGGTTTCCTAGAGACATAGTGATCCTGACCCAAATTAGTAATCGGGTGTTCCAACATGTTGACAGACCAGCCTCAGGGTATTTCAGTAATTTCAAAGCAACAGGATTGCGCTATTGCCAGACCATCCCCAAAAATCTATAAATAGACCCTTGGGGTGCCTTGGAGAAGATGGGTTTTTGACCACTCCTCATCCTCTTCCTTCATCCTCCAAGGCACCTATCTCGGCATTGGCTAGGGAGGGGGAGATCTCAAAGGTCTTCCGGGTGTAAGATGGGACCTCCATGCTAGAGCCAAGGGTCATCTTCCAAATTCAAGTCTCTCACCAAGGGACAGCTCTGGAGAAGTAGGTGTGAGCTATACCCTAGGTACGAACTCAAGGTTGAGCCGAATTTCAGTTCCAACATTTTGGTACGGTGAGCGTGGACCACGGCTCATGCAGAAGTTCCTAAGCAGGTTCCATGGCAGGAGATCTTGGAGGTGGTGATGACCCCAACCAGCTCCCCAACCCAACACCCTTTGTATGGAAGGAAGAGCTCATGGCGTACATCCAAGGCATCATGGAGATGCTGCGAAGCATTACTACTCGGAATGACTGCTCAACTCCCGGCAAGATCGATCTACAGGTTTGAAGATTTGAGCCGGAGCTTTTAGCTTCGCTTCTCCACTTCTAAAAAGCGGAAGAAGAGTCCCGAGTCCATCTTCCTAATAAGTTAGAGGGCGGAGGAGTCGTTGGCCCAATATGTGGATAGGTTCCAAGAAGAGATCCTGGACATCCAGGAGATGCCGGGTATGCCCTCCAGATGCCGTTTATGGTGGGGTTGCATGAAGGGTTCTTCAAGATGAGTCTGACCCGAAAGGCCCCCCTATCCTTCGAGGAGACGATGGAAAGGTCGACGGAGGAGATAGCAATTGAGGCGGCCAACCCGACGTTTTTCAATAAGTTGACAAGGTTAACAGAGGTAGAGTCAAAGGAGCAAGGTGGATCGAGGCATCGGGAGGGAAGAAGGAGAGAAGAGCACAAAGCTCATGGGTTCCAAGTACCTCAGGAAGGTCTGGAGCCAGGTTGGAGGCAACAAGGAGGGCTCGTTCAGGGTTCAGGAAGAGGTCTCGTCCAGGGTGGGGGAAACTTTCACGAAAGTCAAAGGAGGTTCAACTTCCAGAGGAATGCCCCTAGGCAGCTCCTACCCCCACCGTAGCAAGCCATGGAGATAGGAAGAAGGGGAAGAGGTAACATGAGAAATCACCCAGCCCGTCGAAAAAGGGAAGGAAGAGTGTTGTCGTATTGTGACTTCCACCAAGTAGAGGGTCACGCCACAGCTACCTGCCCCGAATTCCTAGAAGTGAGAGAGACGAGAGCCCCAGCCCAGCAGCAGCCGCCGGTGCGGATTGAATAAGTTCTACCCCCGAGAGGATCTCCTCACCCAGGCTATCACTAGCTGGATGGGTCGAATGTGACTTGGTGGCGAGAAGGTTCCACCCCTGAGAGGATCTCCTCATCCAGGATCCCACTAGCTGGATGGGTCGAATGTGCCTCGGTGGAGAGAAGGTGCCAACCCCCGAGAGGGTCTTCTCATCCAGGATCCCGCTAGCTGGATGGGTCAAATGTGCCTCAGTGGAGAGAAGGTGCCACCCCCTGAGAGGATCTCCTCATCTAGGCTCCCACTAGCTGGATGGGTCGAATGTGCCACGGTGGAGAGAATGTGTCAACCCCGAGAGGATCTCCTTATCCAGGCTCCCACTAGATGGATGGTTCGAATGTGCCCATGAAGGAGAGAAGGTTCCACCCCCAAGAGGATCTCCTTATCCAGGCTCCCAATAGCTTGATGGGTTGAATGTGCCTCGGTGGAGAGAAGGTGCCAACCCCGAGAGGATCTCCTTACCCAGGCTCTCACTAGCTGGATGGACCGAATGTGACTCAGTGGAGAAAAGGTGCCAACCCCGAGAGGATCTCCTCACCCAGGCTCTCACTAGTTGGATGGGTCGAATGTGCCTTGGTGGAGAGTAAGTTCCAACCCCTGAGAGGATCTCCTCACCCAGGCTCTCACTAGCTGGATGAGTCGAATGTGCCTTGGTGGAGAGTAAGTTCCAACCCCCAAGAGGATCTCCTCACCCAGGATCTCACTAGCTGGATTAGTCGAATGTGCTTCGGTGGAGAGTAAGTTCCAACCCCCGAGAGGATCTCCTCACCCAGGCCCTCACTAGCTAGATGGGTCGAATGTGCCTCAGTGGAGAGAAGGTGCCAACCCCCGAGAGGATCTCCACATCCAGGCTCCCACTAACTAGATGGGTCGAATGTGCCTCGGTTGAGAGAAGGTGCCACCCCCGAGAGGATCTCCTCACCCAGGCTCTCGCTAGCTGGATAGGTCGAATGTGCCTCGGTGGCGAGAAGGTTCCACCCCCGAGATGATCTCCTCATCCAGGCTCCCACTAGCTGGATGGGTCGAATGTGCCTCGATGGAGAGAAGGTGCCAACCCCCAAGAGGATCTCCTCATTCAGGCTCCCACCAGCCGGATGGGTCGAATGTGCCTCGTTGGAGAGAAGGTGTCAACTCCGAGTGGATCTCCTCACCCAGGCTCTCACTAGCTGGATGGGTCGATTGTTCCTCGGTGGAGAGAAGGTGCCAACCCCCGAGAGGATCTCCTCACCCAGGCTCTCATTATCTGGATAGGTCGAATGTGCCTTAGTGGTGAGTAAGTTCCAACCCCCATGAGGATCTCCTCATCCAGGCTCCCACTATTTGGATAGGTCAAATGTGCCTCGTTGGAGAGAAGGTGGCACCCCCGAGAGGATCTCCTCATCCAGGCTCCCACTACCTGGATGGGTCGAATGTGCTTCGGTGGAGAGAAGGTGTTGAAAATGTTTAAGTTGTCTTCCTAAATCACCTAGAGGGGGTGAATAGGTGAGTTCTGCATCTTTTTGCGGAATAAAAATTTGAGTGAGCGATGCACAGAAAATAAACAAACATACACAGACGACACCAAGAATTATAGTTGTTCCCTAACCTTGGGTACATCCACTTTCCACCTCACCGATCTAGCAACGCACTAGACTCGACTACTCCACTAATCTCGAATTGAAAACAATCCTACCACTCGGAACAAAGTTCCTACAACTCGATCCCTCAAAACAGGATCTATACTCAGAAGAGAAACTTCCTACAAAAATCTCGGAGAACAAAGCTCCTACTACTCGGAGAAGAATCTCCTACAAGAACAAAATGATTTACAGGGAAAAATATACAAAAAGTATTATTCCAGATCTGAATCTTCAGCCCTTCTTCCTTCATAAACTTTGACGCTCTATCAGAAATAGATCGAAGAAGACAAGGCTAAATCTCTGGATCTGAAAACTTTGGACTCAACACGATCAAGGAAAGAATCTGTCGATGTAGAAAATCTTGTTCTGTTGAATCTCTTGTTCTAAATCTCTGGATCGAAAGCAGATCGGCGATGAACGTGATGAACAACGGCGGCTCCCGATTTAGGAAGAGAATTTGCGATTCAGAATACTTAGGTTTTTCTTCTTAGGGTTGGTCGAAAATGATAAGACCTTTTATAGGACTTGCCTAACGGTCATAATCACATTAAATACATGCCACGTGGACCAATCAAGTGCTAATCATTTTTGAAATTACTTCTGTCGGGACTTAAGAAAAATTCAGAAATTTGTACTGCATTTTTCGAGAGAGTTACTTGTACTCGAGAAGAAGTTTTTTGTTTCTTGAGAAGAATTATGAAGTTCTCGAGAAAAGTACTTAGGAAAATCTGGAGGTGGAATTCAGCTATCTCGAGAATGAAAGTAAGTACTCGAGAAGAATAACTTTTTATTCTCGAGAACAAGTATCCTGGTACTCGAGAATAAGGAAGCATCTCGAGAAAGAGTTCTGACTATCGAGAAGAGTATTCAAGGTTTTGAGAAAAGGTTTCTGGTTCTCTAGAACTGTACAAGGCCATCTCGAGAAAAATCTTTGGCTTCTCGAGAAAAAGACTTGGTAAAAATGTAAAGGTGGAATTTAGGTATCTCGAGAAAGAGAAGAAGTACTCGAGAAAATTGAACTTCCGTTCTCGAGAAAATTATTCTGCTACTCGAGAGGAATAATGTATCTCGAGAAAGTAAACTTGTTACTCGAGAAGAGAATTTGTTACTCGAGAAAAGACTTCTGGTTCTCGAGAAGTAATACTGACCTTCTCGAGAAATAACATGTGGCTTCTCGAGAAAAAGACTTAGAAAAATATTTTGACTGGAAATGAGGTAACTCGAGAAGGAGAGTCATGGAGTACTCGAGTACTCATGGCTTTCTCGAGAATCGCTCTAAGCTTTCTCGAGAACAGCTTCTGCAACTCGAGTACGTGACTGATCTCACTCGAGTATAAACTTAAGTTCTACTCGAGTACAAAAGATCCTACTCGAGAAAAATACTTATCAATTTTTTTGAAAGTCTGAAAACTTATTTTCTTCAATAAATTCAGCAACCAACTTTTCTACCATGGCTTTAATGCTTGAAAAAGAAGTGTGTCCCAATAGAGAGGCTATACTGAGTCAACATCATGGATCACACAATGAGGGACTACGTTGTATGGTCCTGTGTTGGACATCTCATTGTAGACTGACATTGGTCAACACTTGGCAAATATATTCTGCAAACACTCAACTAGAAAGGACATCAAATACAAACTTAATTCATCTTAGTTCAAGGGTGACTTCGTACAAATCTGGGTTATTGTGGATGCAATACCCAACAATCTCCTCTATTTGTAGAAGTCAGAATCCTCTAAACTAAGGTAAATTATATCAAGATAAACAAATAAAGAAACCAATAACCATGATAAATAGAAGAAATATTGTGATATAGAAAAATAAGATCATCAAAACTAAAGGTTTATATTAATAGATATTGTCCAAGAAAAATTCAATTCCACAAGATCTCAAAAATGAATTTTCTGATCATCTGCAAATTCATCTAGTTTTGTTGTTGTTGTCTTTCCTGCTTCTCTTGTTGTCTTTTCTGATAACTGTAAGGTTTGGGAAAATATTTGGGAGGTCTGGGTGGAGCTTTGGGATTGTTCTTTCCATACTCTCTGCCATACAATATCCTCTTGGTAAGAGATTTCTCATATAGATCTCATTCATAGGAGCTATAATGAATGTTCCTGTCTTCATTAAAATCAACAACAAGTTTAAGTGTTTCAAGGATTAGAGATTTGGAGGTTGGACTCCATACTTCAGAAAATTCTTGAGCTCTTCTTCTTTCAGCTTCAGGATAAGGAGTTGATTTGCTAACAGAGGCACCATCACCATATTTTCTTCTTTTAGCTTTTTGAATCTCAAGAGGTACTTGAGGAGGCACATTTACTTGTTCAGATTCCCATACTTGCTCATAGGTTTCAGGAGGTGGTCCTTCAAAGTATTCAGGAGGTGGAGAGAATGTTGTCCTATTCACATCCAGGCAAGCAGGAGGGGGTGCAGAAGGGTCTATTGATAGATAAGAGAAAAGCTGATTATGCATCCAAATTGCAGTATTATATATAAAGCTTTGTACTTTTAACTTCTTTGAGCACTAAAGCTTGAATTTCCTTCATTTGATCATCCCACTGATTTTTCATTGTTTGAACTTATTTTTCTAGTTGTTCTTTAACTTTATCATCCCCCTTTCTAACTTCTAGAGATAGGGTGCTAATGACTTCCTCTTTGAACTGCCCAACTTCTTCACAAGTCTTGAAGTTGCATTCTTGGGCTTTCTTTTCTAATTGAATTTGATTGTTTGCAAGAGTAACTGACTGTTCCATTACTATACCAATGCTGGTGATAGTGTGATCTATTGCTTTGTCTCCAATTTGTAAAAGCCTTTTAAATTCATCAGCCTTATTTTGGATTTCAGCAAATCCTAGGCCCATCTTTTTTTTCCAGAGCAGTTACTTTGTCAGTTACAGCTTTAATAAAAGTATCAAAATAATTTCTTTGTTCAGCTAGCATAGCTTCAATCTTACTTAAGATAGTATCTTCAGGAAATACTTCAGTTTGAAGAGGTGCAGTAGGTAGAATTGGAGCAGTCCATGAGGCAGTTTCTTCAATGAGGAGTATGGAGGTAGAGGTTTGTTTTTTGCTGTCTGCACTTACTTCATCCTCAGCATCTTTGGCTACTATGGAGGGAATGTTGAAATGGAGACTGGGAGGAGGAGGTTCAACATCTTTAGTAGGTGTTTCATCTTCAGAGTCAGGAATAGAAACAACTTCTTCATCATGTTCATCTTCAAGTGGAGATTTTTTTTGGTTCAGGTTCAGGAGATTTTTCAGGTTTTGGGGAAGTTTCTTGAGGAGACTTTACTGGAGAAGAGGGATGTTCTCCAGGTACAATGAATAGAGGCTCTTTAGAAGAGAGTTCATCTATCATACTTTTGATATCATCATCTGTAGACAAAATCTGTTCATGAACCTGAGCATCAGTCAGGGTTTCTGCATTTAGTAGATCTTCAGCAATAAATTCTGAATTATCTGTATGAAGCAAAGTGGTTGTGGCAGCAATAGATGGAGTTGAACTATCATCTAAAATAGTATTGGTAGCAGCAGGAGAAGAGGTATCATCGTCTTGAACTGTATGAATGGCAACAGTTGGAGTGACTTGGGCAGGGATTTCTGTAGAAATTGGGGTAGGAGTTGGAGTTTGAGAGGGCTGATCTTGGACAGATGGAGCAGGCTCCCCCTCAATAACTGGATCAGTTATTTGATGAGAAGGAGGAGATGAAATCCTGTCCACATCTTCATTCCTCTTTGGTGCTTGGTCAGATTTCTGAAGCTTAATCTCCCATCTTTGGATGGAGGGTCATACCCTTATTCATAAGGAAGACATCTGACATCATTTGGTTTAGGTACAGAGATAGGATTCTACCATAATTAGGGCTCTTGATACTTGCCTTAATTTTATCAAAGATCATCATGCCCCACTGAAATTTCTTTCTGCATATCACATCAGTCATTATATCGAATAACTCTAGTGTGATGTAGCTTATAGAGCTTGTGCGGCAGAGAAGTACTTTTCCAAGGATATCTGCCAGCAATTTACTCTCAGTATTCATAAACTGTCTGCGAACTGTGTGAGTTGACTGGGGAAGGCCATAGAAACTGTAAGCCCTTTCATAATCAGTCTCTACTAGGTAGTCTTCTTTGTCGATCACTTGTAGCCGTAGGAATTTTGAAACAGAGGTGGAAGTCATCTTTAACTTGATGTCTTGAACCATTGATTTCAGTACCTTTCCATTGCGCTTGATCTTGGCATGTTGGAAAAATACTTCGACATCAGAAAGGAGTACTTTGTAGGGATGTTCAAGAATGAATGATAATCCGACGGTGTCGAGTAAAATGAGAACATTCCTGAAATCATCATAAATTTCGTCGATTCTTGTTGAGATGAGTTTGTTGTCGATTCCTAACTTGGATGAAGATGTCATTGATTTGGAGAAAGTGATGTTGGCTGGCCGACGAATGGAGAAGTAGGCTTATTTGCGGCAGTTCGGCAGAGACAGAGAAGTTGAAGAGTTTTTCTCGAGAGAGAGGGATTTGAAATTGGGAATAGAAAATTCTTTGACCTAAATCTATTTATATTTTCCTTTAATCTTGATTATAAATGACATAAATAATGCTAAAAATACCCGGAGTATGACGGTGAAGTGTCCGGGTGCCAATATGAAAAATTTGAACTGGAAGAGAAATTTCCAATCTGATTTTTAGAGTGGATTATTGTTCTCGAGAAGAAGAAGATTATCACTCGAGTAGAATTCTTCTTGTTCTCGAGTAGAGTTTTTATTCTTGAGAAGTCCTTGTTCTCGAGTATAAGGGATGTACTCGAGAAATGAAGTCCACACTTTGAATTTTCTTGGATTTTGAAGTATAACCCGATCTTGAACTTGCTTGAGACCTTTTTCTTCATTCTTCCTTGTTGAGCATGTCAAGTACTGTTTTGAATAACGAGAACTTGGCCTCATACATCGGCTTTGTGAATATATCTGTAATCTGTCTGTCAGTTGGAACATACTGGAGATTGATGTCCATGCTCCACATGCTCCCGGATGAAGTGGTACCGCAACTCTATGTGCTTTGTCCGGCTATAAGAGACTGGGATGTTGGCTATTGCAATTGCACTGGAGGAGTCACAGAACAGAGGAATGTCCTTGACCTTCAAGTTGTAATCTTCAAGTTGATTTTTATCCATAGCAACTGTGCACAATAACTGCCTACAGAAATGTATTCTGACTCGGCCGTTGAGATTTCGACACAATTTTGCTTCTTGCTGCTCCATGAAATGAGTCTCATTCCAAAGAATTGACAAGTCCCGGAAGTGCTCTTTCTACCATCTTTGCTTCCTGCAAAATCTGCATCTGAAAAACCAATTAGTTCACTACCATTACTTCTTGGGTACCATAAGCCAAGATTTGATGTACCTTTAAGGTATCTCAAAATCTGTTTTGTAGCAGCGTAGTGAGATTCCTTAGAGTTCACTTGAAATCTAGCACACACACATGTTGAAAACATTATGTCCGGTCTACTAACAGTAAGATAGAGCAAGGATCCAATTATGCTCATGTACTTGGTTTCATCAAAAGGTTTCCCTTTCTTATCCTTGTCTAGAGACATTTTTGAACTCATTAGAGTCCTCATAGAGTTTGCATTCTCCATTCTGAATTTCTTAATTAACTTCTTGGTGAATTTCGTCTGAGAGATGAAAATTCCATCTTCAGATTGTTTCACCTTAAGTCCTAAGAAATATTTCAGCTCTCACATACTGCTCATTTCGAACTTCTCTTGTATAAGTTTGGAAAATGCTTTACAAATGTTGTCGTTAGTAGAGCCAAATATGATGTCATCGACATAGATTTGCACTAGCAAAATCTTACCTTTTATTTCCCTAAGAAATAATGTCGTATCTATCTTTCCTCTTGTGAACTTGTTCTCAAGAATAAAGTTAGACAACATCTCATATCAAGCTCGAAGAGCTTTTTTCAAACCATATAAAGCTTTAAATAAAAGATAAACATGCTCAGGATAGTTAGAATAAACGAAACTTGAAGGTTGTTCCACATACACCTCTTCCTTTATATCACCATTAAGGAAGGCCGACTTCACGTCCATCTGATAGACAGTGAAGCCCTTATGTGTTGCATATGCTAGGAACAACCTCATTGCCTCCAACCTTGCCACTGGTTCATACGTTTGATCGAAGTTGATTCTTTCTTCTTGTCTATATCCCTTGGCGACGAGTCTGGCCTTATTCTTTATAATTGTCCCATCCCCATCCATCTTGTTCCTGTAGACCCACTTTGTTCCGATAACGTTCTTACCTTTGGGTCTTGGAACAAGCTTCCAGACTTGGCAACGCTTGAATTGATTCAATTCATCTTCCATTGTCATTATCTGAGATGCGTCTGAGTTTGCTTCCTCAAACTCTTCGTTCAACCTATGAGAGAAAACTCAAATATAAATTTTCCATTAGTTGTACCTCTACGAGTTCTGATACCATCCCAGGGATAACCTATGATTTGATCCATTGAGTGATCCTTTAAGTGTCTGAGCACTAGAGTCCTTGCATCTGGAGCTTCTTCAACCACTGGAGTGACTTCATCAACTTGAATGATATCTTCATCATGGTCATCAACCTCTCCATTTGGGCTTGGAGTGGTGATCTTGATGAACTTTTGATCTTTTTCTTCAGTCGGCTCATCCAAGTTTAATTCCTTTATGCTTGAACCTGCATCTTCAATAAACACACTAGAAGAGCTGCCTTGTAGCAAGCTTGTCTCATCAAATATAACGTGAATAGATTCTTCTACAACCAGGGTTTTCTTATTAAAAATCATATATGTCTTACTATGGCTAGTATAGCCTATGAAAATACCTTCAAAGCTCTTTTCGCTAAATCTAGTGGTGTGATATTTACCATTGTTAAGGACGAAGTATTACTACTAAAGATTCTAAAATATGAAATAGTCGGTTTTTGCCCTCTAGTAGTTCGTAAAGTGTCTTATAATGGTTCTTGTTTATGAGTGCTCGATTTTGCACGTGATATGCAGTGTTGATGATTCAACCCATAAATATTTGGTAGTGAGGCATCACTCAGCATGGTTCTGCAGGCCTCTATGAGTGTTCTATCCTTCTCTCTGCTACTCCGTTCTGTTGAGGAGTACGAGGAGAGGAAAACTCATGAAAGATACCTAGACTTTCACAGAATTCTGTCATGGCCCTAGACTTGAACTCTGTTCCATTGTCACTTCTTATTTTGACAACGGAGCATTGTATTCATTCTGGACCTGCCTGACAAAATTAGTAAAGATATCAAAAGTATCTGACGTGTGTTTTAGAAAGAACATCCACGCAAAGCGAGAGTAATCATCAACAATAACCAATGTATAATCCTTACCTCCTCCCAAACTTCTAATTTGCAGTGGACCGAATAAGTTCATATGAAGTACGTGTAAACACCTATTGGAGTCTTTGCCAATGATGCTTTTAAAAGTAGCCATTGTTTGCTTGCCTTTTACACATGCGTAACATTGTCTATCTTTAACGCACTTGACATTTGAGTCATCACTTACTAAATTAAGAGAAAATAATTTATTAATAATTTTGAAATTTATATTGCTAACCCAGCTTGTGCCATTGGTCACCAAGAGACGAACTATCTTTTGCCAATAAGAACACTGGCGTAGAAGAGTATATGCAAATAAAATTTAAACAAAAAATATTCCTACTACAAGTGCCTGATAGAATCATTTCCAAGTTATCTACCGATTTTATCAAGCACTTGTCTGCATGAAATTTTACTATGTATCCTTTATCATAGAGTTGGCTTATGCTTATAAGATTGTGTTTCAATCCTTCAACATAAGCACATCTGAGAAGATACACTACCATTAGTAATCATGTCGTAGACTTTACTAATTCTTCTGTCATAACCTCTAAAGATGACCTTTGGCCTGTTCATGACTGGAGAATAATTCTGGAGTAGGCATCTATTCCGGTCATATGCCGAGAGCATCCACTGTCCAAATACCAGATAGAATTTTGGTGGCCTTTGGACATACCTGCATTCACAAATCAGTTTGCCTTAGGAACCCAAACTCGTTTGGGTCCTTGGTCTCTAGGTAGCACACTCCCCCTAACGTGTGTTAACATTGTTAAAGTAGCGAACATGCAACAACAAACGGATAGAATTTTGAATAATTGAAATTTTATTATCCAAAAAAGATATCATTTACAAAGGTATGACCTCCCTTTATAGAATGGAGGAGAATATAAGAGAGTACAAACAAACAATGTGGGACTAAACATGTACAGTGCTGAGCGGCTAGAAATAAAGGAGACCGCACATGCTGCGCGGTTAGATAGATGGGTATGATAACTCAACTCCAGCAGCATAAGGACAAGCCGCAATGGGAGACCGATAGACCGCCCGATCTCCAGGCTTCTGAGTGAGACCGCCAGACCGCTCGGTAAACAAACCGCCAACAAGACCGCAAGGCCGCCCGTCTAATACTTCAACACTCCCCCTCAAGCTGAGCATAGATATCAATCATGCCCAGCTTGTCACAAATGTGGAAGCATGAAGTAGAGACCGGCTTTGTGAAGATATCTGCCAATTCCTTGTCAGAGGTGACAAACGGAGTACAAATCTGTTTCTTCAAAATCTCTTCCTGAATGAAGTGGCAGTCAACCTCTATATGCTTTGTTCTCTCATGGAAGACCGGATTTCTGGATATGTATATAGCGGCCTTGTTGTCACAGAACATAGGAAGAGGATATCATAGACCTCTCCTAAGTCAAGCATGAAGCCCGCAACCACTTTAACTCACACGTGGTTGACGCCATACTCCGGTATTCGGCTTCTGCACTGGATCTGGAGACAACAGAATGTTTCTTGCTCTTCCAACTCACAAGATTTCCTCCAACAAAAGTACAAAAACCTGATGTGGACTTACGATCGCCTTTATCATCCGCATAACTTGAATCTGAGTAGGCCTCAACCCTCAGATGACCATTCTTCTGAAAGATTAGCCCTTTGTCAGGTGCTGCTTTGACATACTCTAAAATCTTCAAGGCAGACTGAAGATGGCACTCCCTGGGAGCTTGCATAAACTGACTGACCTTGCCTACAGCATAGGAGATGTCGGGTCTATCACTGTGAGATAGATGAGTTTGCCTACCAACGTCTGTACCTTGTGACATCAGATAGAAGAGGCGAGTCATCCGTCCACGTTTTGTCTTCTCCAATAGCCATGGGAAAGCGGCCGGTTTGGCACCTGTCAATCCTGCTTCTTGTAGAAGATCAAGGTATACTTCAGTTGGGAGAGAACCAACGAGTCAAGTTTCTGAGAGATTTCTATCCCAAAAAGTATTTTGGGGAGCCCATATCCTTCGTGACCAAGTGTTGACGGAGGTGTTTCTTCGTCAAGTCCACCCCATCTTGGTCATCGCCTGTAAGAAGAATATCATCCACATATACTGCCAAAACCACCAGTCCCGAGGCCGTTTTGCGAATGAATAAGGAGTGATCGGCCGAACTCCTTGTAAAGCCGATGGTAGCCACAATACCACTGAACTTGTCGAACCACGCCCGAGGGCTCTGCTTTAGGCCATAAATGGCCTTCTTCAAACGACATACGCGTGTCTCCCTTGAGCAACATACCCAGGAGGTTGCTCCATGTAGACGTCCTCCTGAAGATCGCCATAGAGAAAGGCATTCTTGACATCAAGCTGAGAAATAGCCCAATCCCAGTTAACAGCCACAGAGAGAAGAACCCGATGGTGCTGAGGCGAGCAACCGAGAAAAAGTGTCAAAGTAATCAACACCGTAATCTGAGTGAAGCCTTTGGCCACCAGTCGGGCCTTGTAGCGATCCACAGTGCCGTCGGGGGAAATTTCACAACAAAGACCCAGCGACAGCCAACCACATCAGTGCCCACGGGAGGAGGAATAAGGGTCCAAGTGCCCCTTTCAGTAAGAGTAGCCATCTCTTCATCCATGGCAGATTTCAATGAGGGATAGCAAGAGTCCTCCTGGTAGGTGCGGGGAGTAGAAGTAGCGGAGATATCCAAGGCAAAACACCTGCGAGAAGGAGAAAGCCGATCATAGGAAAAAACTGCCGCAAGCGGGTGTTTGAGTACACGCCCGCACCCCTTTGCGAGAGAGCAATGGGAAGATCCAGGTCGACGGGTGCGTCAGCGACCGGAGCGTCCGTGGCGGAGAAGGTTGGCCGGGACTAGAGAGAGATGGCGCCGGAGAAGAGGGAGGAGGGGGTGGTGGGGATACGGACAGGGAAGGAGATGTGGAGGAGAGGAGAGGAAAGGTGGAGATGTCGAGAGGCGTGGAGGGAATGGAGAGAGGCGGTGGAGAACAGAGACATCAGGAGGAAGAGAGAAGGTAGGAGAGAAGTAGGAAGCATTTTCGAAAAATGTCACGTCCGCGGAGACAAATTGCTTGCGTAGAAGGGGGTCAAAAAAACAATAGCCTTTTTGAGTGGTAGAGTACCCCAAAAAGACACACTTGGTGGAACGGGGGGAAAGCTTGTCGCGGTAGCGGAGGGAGCGTGAACAAAAGCCATACAACCAAAGACACGGAGAGGGAGAGGAAAAGGTTCCTTGCAGGGGTAGAGAATGGATAAGGCTAGCCGTGGAGAACCGTGGAGGGAAGACGATTGATGAGATAGCAGGAGAGGAGCACAGCTATAGCCCCAGTAGAAGCGAGGTACTTGCATCTGCGTCATGAGAGTACGAGCAACATCAAGGAGGTTGATGATTTTTACGCTGCCACCCATTCTGCTGGAGGTGTAAACACAAGTAGTTTGATGAAGAAGACCATGTTGTTGAAAGAAAGAGGAGAACTCATGACTAAGATATTCCTTAGCATTATTAGAGCGTAAAACTTTAATAGAAATGTCAAACTGATTCTTAATCATAAAATAAAATGATTGCCAAATAGAAAAGAGTTCAGAGCGATCTTTTAATAGATACACCCAAGTACATCTCGAAAAATCATCTATAAAAGTGACAAAATAGGAACTACCCCTACCAACAGTGAGGGTAGGAGCAGGACCCCAGACATCAGAATGAATGAGATCAAACGGGCGAGAGGAGCCACGACCTTGCTTCGGTGGGAAGGAGGAGCGATGATGTTTGCCAAGCTGACACACATCACAGTTGAGCGGAGGACTGGTCGGAGGTAAGTGGGGCAGAAGCTGTCGAAGAATCCGAGGAGGAGGATGTCCAAGGCGAAGATGCCATTGAAGCAGATCTGTAGAGGAGGAGTAGGCGGACAGAGTAGAAACGTTGTCGAGGAAATAGAGGCCGCCGCACTCAGTCCCAGTAGCAATCGTCCGCTGGGTCCTCGTGTCCTGAAAAGAACAAGAAGTGGGAGTGAATAAGACAAAGCACTGTAGTTGCCGGCATAAAGTGGTAACAAATAATAAATTGCACGGGAACTTCGGGACATAGAGAGTGTCCTCCAAGCGAAGCGACGGGGTGACTTGAACCATGCCCGTCCCAAGCACCGGGGTGGTGAACCATCTGCCACACGAACCGGGGGTAGGCGGTCATGCGTTTCAAGGAGAGAAAGCAATGAGGGTTGCCAGTCATATGATTTGTAGCACCCGAGTCAATCAGCCATTTACCTTGGGTACAACGTGGGCACTACCTGAAGTCGTGGCCACAGAGGTAGACGGCCGAGAGGAGGCGGAGGTCGAGGATGGAGCATCACCAGAAGGCGAAGACGAGGATGTTTCTGCCAGCAGCGGTCAACAGAGTGCCGGTATGACCACAGTAAGAGTAGAGGAACTTGGACGAACCACGCCCGCCGGAGTGGCTGCGGCCACTAGGACCCCCCCCCCCCCCCCCCCCCCCCCCTGAGCTGGTGAGCATAGGAGTCTTGGGAAGGGGGAGGCCAACAGAGGCGTTGGAGCATCGAAGTAACAGCGGCAATGCGAGCCGCATGGCATCTAAAGTAGGAGATTCCGCCTCACCCAAGATCTACTGGCGGATCATATCATAGGATCGAGAAGACGAGAAGATAACAAACAACCAGGAGTTCCTGGAAGTGTTTGTGCTGGTCAGCCAAGTCCGCGGAGAAGCGACGATTCTGTAGGATCTCTGCGCCAAGAGCCTGAACTTGCTGGTAAGCTGCAGTAGGAGACATGGAGGGCGGGCAAAGAGGTCCGCATAAAGAGTATAAATGCGGGACTCTGGCCCCCTTCGAATAGAGAGCATCAAGTGAAGCCAGGCGGCCTTGACCGTCTCATCATGGCGAATGATGGGAAGACACTCATCAGAGAGGCTGTTGGCGAGCCAATGCGGACAAGGGCATCACTCACATCCCAGTCATCAAATTCAGGCGAGGTACGAGGAGGAGGGTCATCGGTGAGGTGATGATGCTTGCGCTGAGAGCGAAGAAGAAAGTTGAAAGAAACGCTCCAATCGGATAGTTGGAGACAACAAGCTTAGAAAGCGTGCCAAGGTTGCCCGAAGGGGTAGGTGGAGGAGGAGCTGCGGGAGTGGTGGAGATAATGGGGTGGAGAGACCAAAAGTAGTCATAGAAAAAAGCAAGAAACCATGCGAGAAGAAGAGAAGCCGCGGGAGAGGAAAACGGAGAGCAACCCGCGCGAAACCGCAACGGTTTAAAGGAAGAAGCCGCGCGAACACTAGCGGCCAGGAAGCAGACCACGGTACAGTGGGGAAGAGGTCGCGCATACTGAAAAGTCCGAGCGAACAGAAGAGAAGAGGAAGCAAGAAGCAGTGGCGACAACAACAAGTCGCAAGCCGGGCGAACAGAAGCAGGCCACAATGACTAGGAGGCAGGAGCGGCTAGAAGGAATCAGATCGCGGCGACAACTAAACAGGCCGCGGCGACGAAGAGCAGCTAGAGAAGAGAAGCAAGGAGAAACAAGCCGCGCGAATAGGGTAGCGGGCAGAAGAGAAGGCAAGCCGCGAAGACAGGTCGCGTAAAGCAGGAACAAGCCGCGAGAATCAGAGAGCGCACACAATCAGGAGGAAAAGACCGTGTCCTCTGATACCAGTTAAAAGTAGCGAACATGCAACAACAAACGGATAGAATTTTGAATAATTGAAATTTTATTATCCAAAAAAGATATCATTTACAAAGATATGACCTCCCTTTTATAAAATGGAGAGATAGATAGAGTACAAACAAACAATGTGGGACTAAACATGTACAATGCTGAGCGGCTAGAAATAAAGGAGACCGCACAGGCCGCGCGGTTAGACAGATGGGTTGGCAACTCAGCAGATAAGGACAAGCCGCAATGGGAGACCGATAGACCGCCCGGTCTCCAGGATTCTGAGTGAGACCGCCAGACCGCTCGGTCAACAAACTGCCAGATAAGACCGCAAGGCCGCCCGGTCTCTAGGTAACACTTCCCCTACGTGTGTTAACATTATGAGTGGTCTTTCTCACATTATTAACTTGACGAGTTACATAATACCTGGGGTTAAACCAGCAATCTATAGCAAAGTGACCAACTTTGTCGCAGCACCAACAGTCAAACCTGTTGTATCTTTGCCTAAAGTTCTCCTGCTTGACCTTTTGAGAGTGTGGTCTAGCAGGGGTTGCATGCTTGGAGGTAAAAGCTTCGTGCTGATGACACTCACATGACTTCTTCTCCTTAAGAGGCTTTTCCACAACGAGTTTTACTTTTGGAGCTTTCTTGATGTTGTGACCATGACTATAATGGCCATAGCTCTGAAGAGTGATCTCCTCATAAGGTGACTTGAAGATACTTTCACAAAAGTTCTGGGGACAGGTCCATCCTTGGTACCGAGACTTGGGCACTACATAAATAGACCTAGCAAAGTGACTGTAGGAGGAATCAAGATCAAACTCGTTAGTTGGAAAGATAACCTTTTTGAATGAAGTTTGATCTTGAGTTTTCCCATTCTCCTTGGACAAAGCTTTCTTGACGGCCTTATTCTTTCGTTGAGCCTTATTTCTCCTAGAGGATTTACTAGGAGCACCCACATGGCCTAAGCCAGTACCTTTGGCCTGAGTAGAGAACTCAACAACAAATGGAAGGACTGTCTTGGGCTTGGAGAAACTTTCAACAAATTTCTTTTCAGCTGTAGGTTGTTCTTCCAATTCCTCTATGATTTTCTCCTTCAGATCTAGGTGCTCGAGAGCCTTATTATATTCTTCAATTGTAGCATTGAAATTCTCTATGAGTGAGTCCATCTTTATGACTTCCTCTCTCAAAGTGCTCTCTTCAGTCTTGAGAGATTTAATCTCCTTGGCCTGAGTTTCCACAACTTTTCGACATTTGTCGTAAGCCTTGATTAACTCTTTATATTGAGCCATGAGTTCAGACTCATCATCAGAAGAGCATTCCTCATGATCATGGTTAGAAGCATCTGATTCCGAGAGAGGAGTGTGAGAGTTTACCTTCCCAGTGTACTGGGGCTCTTCTTCCTCGTCTTTATGTGCCATTAGACCAAAGTAGGCTTCCTCTTCCTCACTTGACTCAGATGAGTCAGAGTCACTGAGAGTTTTGGCCTTCTTGGCTACCAGGCTTCTTTCAGTTTTCTTCTTACTATAAGAAGATTTCTTCTCCTCTCTTCTTCCACCCTCCTTCTTCTTGTGAGGGCATTCAGCTATGAGATGTCCTGGCTTATTGCAACAATAACAAACAATGTCAGAAGAAATATGTTTGTTCTGTTTAGAATGATACCTATCTTGGCAACTCGATCCTTTCTTGTGACGATCACCATCATGACGTGATCTTCTGAACGAGTCATCTTTGCCTCTCCACTATTTCTTCTTGTTCAAGAACTTATTGAACTGCCTTGAAAGAAGAAGAAACTCTCCTTTAGATAGCTTTGAGCCTGAGGTACTTGGCTCTGAAGCTTCTTCTTCACACTCTTCCTATGTGGGGGCAGGAGATGCAGCTTTTGACTTCCTTGGGATTTCTGCCTTTAAAGCGACAGACTTCTCCTTGGATGAAGACCGACACTTCTCTTCTTCAGCTTTTCTTGAATTTATTTGTAGCTCATAGGACATAAGCTTTCCAAAGAGATTTTGAGGGCCTGTCTCTGCCAGCTTACCAAACTCCCGGATTGCACAGACTTTGTTGTCTCATTCCTTAGTCAGGGACCTTTGAAATTTATCATTCAGTTCTCCTTTAGTGAAGACCCTACCATAGACTCTTAGGTCGTTGACAATCTTGAAGAAGCGTTTAAATGTATCAGCAATTGAATCCTTGGGACGTTGCCTGAATGCCTCATATTTCTGATTCAGGAGGGATCTCCTGTCATCCCTAACCTCTTCAGTACCTTCCATCAAGACGATGAGAGACTGCCACATTTCCTTGGCGGATTGACAGTGAATCAGATTCTGCAACATAGAGTCATCGACTGCACTTGCGATGATATTTTTGGCTTACTTATCTAAAGAGACAAGTGCAATCTCATGCTTATCAAGATCCATTAGTTTCTTTGGGACTTCCTTGGTGGGATCAATAGTAAAGACCGTCATAGGAACAAAGGGTCCTTCTTCCACAATCATAAAGATTCTTGAATCCACAGCTTGAATGAAAAATTTAATTCTTTTTTTCCACATGGGAAAGTTTGTCTTTGTGCATAAAGAAAGATTAGCAAAATCCTTGGCTCTTTCCATGCTTGTATCACTCGAAAGACAACTAGGGGAAGATCTGTTAAAGGTGTTAACCTTTTGATGAACAATCTCCCTCTGATATCAATTGAAAATTTTTAAGTTGTCTACCTAAATCACCTAGAGGGGGTGAATATGTGAGTTCTGCGTCTTTTTACGGAATAACAATTTGAGCGAGCGATGCACAGAAAATAAACAAGCATACACAGACAACACCAAGAATAATAGTGGTTCCCCAACCTTGGGTACATCCACTTTCCACCTCACCGATCTAGCAACGCACTAGACTTGGCTACTCCACTATTCTCGGATTGCAAACAATTCTACCACTCTGAACAAAGTTCCTACAACTCGATCCCTCAAAACAGGATCTACACTCGGAAGAGAACCTTCCTACAAAAATTTTGGAGAACAAAGCTCCTACTACTCGAAGAAGAATCTCCTATAAGAACAAAATGATTTACAGAGAAAAATATACAAACTGTATTATTCCAGATCTGAATCTTCAGTCCTTCTTCCTTCTTAAACTTTGAAGCTCTGTCAGAAATAGATCAAAGAAGACAAGGCTAAATCTCTGGATCTGAAAACTTTGGACTCAGTACGATCAAGGAAAGAATTTGTTGGTGTAGAAAATCTTGATCTGTTGAATCTCTTGTTCTGAATCTCTGGATCGAAAGCAGATCGGTGATGAACGTGATGAACATCCGCGGCTCCCGATTTAGAAAGAGAATTTGCGATTAAGAATACTTAGGTTTTTCTTCTTAGGGTTGGTCGAATAATATAAGACCTTTTATAGGACTTGTCCAACATTCATAATCACATTAAATACATGCCACGTGGACCAATCAAGTGCTAATCATATTTGAAATTACTTCTGTAGGGGCTTAAGAAAAATTCAGAAATCTATACTGCATTTCTTGAGAGAGTTACTTGTAGTCGAGAAGAAGTTTTCTGTTTCTCGAGAAGAATTATGAAGTTCTCGAGAAAAGTACTTGGGAAAAATGTGGAGGTGGAATTCAGCTATCTTGAGAATGAAAGTAAGTACTCGAGAAGAATAACTTTTTGTTCTCGAGAACAAGTATCCTGGTACTCGAGAACAAGGAAACATCTCGAGAAAGAGTTCTGACTCTCGAGATGAGTATTCAAGGTTTCGAGAAAAGGTTTCTGGTTCTCGAGAACTATACAAGGCTATCTCGAGAAAAGTCTTTGGCTTCTTGAGAAAAAAACTTGGTAAAAATGTAAAGGTGGAATTTAGGTATCTCGAGAAAGAGAAGAAGTACTCGAGAAAATTGAACTTCTGTTCTCGCGAAAATTATTCTGTTACTCGAGAGGAATAATGCATCTCGAGAAAATAAACTTTTTACTCGAGAAGAGAATCTGTTACGCGAGAAAAGACTTCTAGTTCTCGATAAGTAATACTGACCTTTTCGAGAAATAACATGTGGTTTCTCGAGAAAAAGACTTAGAAAAATATTTTTATTGGAAATGAGGTAACTCAAGAAGGAGTCATGGAGTACTCGAGTACTCATGGCTTTCTCGAGAACAACACTAAGCTTTCTCGAGAACAGCTTCTGCAACTCGAGTACATGACTGATCTCACTCGAGTATAAACTTAAGTTCTACTCGAGTACAAAAGATCCTACTCGAGAAAAATACTTAGCAATTTTTTTGAAAGTCTGAAAACTTATTTTCTTCAATAAATTCAGCAACCAACTTTTCTCATATGACTTTAGTGCTTGAAAAAGAAGTGTGTCCCAATAGAGAGTCTACACATGAGTGAACACCATCAATCATATAATGAGGGATTACATTGTATAGTTCTGTGTTTGGTGACTCATTGTAGTCTGACATTGATCTACACTTGACAAATATATCTTGCAAACACTCAACTAGAAAGGACATCAAATATAAACTTAGTTCATCTTAGTTCAAGGGTGACTTCATACAAATCCGGATTATTGTGGATGTAATACCCAACAGGTGCCAACCCCCGAGAGGATCTGCTCATCCAGGCTCCCACTAGTGGATGAGTCGAATGTGCCTCGGTGGAGAGAAGGTGCCAACCCCGAGAGGATCTCCTCACCCAGGCTCTCACTACCTGGTGGGTCGAATGTGCCTCGGTGGTGAGAAGGTTCCACCCTCGAGAGAATCTCCTCATTCAGGCTCCTACTAGCTGGATTGGTCGAATGTGCCTCGGTGGAGAGAATGTGCGAACCCCGAGAGGATCTCCTCACCCAGGCTCTCACTAGCTGGATGGGTCGAATGTGCCTCGGTGGAGAGAAGGTGCCAATCCCCCGAGAGGATCTCCTCACACAGGTTCGCACTAGCTGGATGGGTCAAATGTGTCTCAGTGGAGAGTAAGTTCCAACCCCGACAGTATCTCCTCACCCAAGCTCTCACTAGCTGGATGGGTCGAATGTGCCTCGATGGAGATAAGGTGCCAACCCCCGAGAGGATCTCCTCACCCTGACTCTCACTAGCTGGATGAGTCGAATATGCCTCGGTGGAGAGTAGGTCCCTTTAGTTGGCATGGCAGGTTGACCCCTCGGAGAGGCCAAGTATTTTCGGTACCAAGAGTGCTACAATCAGCGAATACGTTGCGTTGGAGGTTTCTTTCCGAGCGTGGAACTCGCTCGAAAAGAGCTGGGATTGTGTACAACCTCGTATTTGCGGAGTGGGGTCCCCAGGATGTCGTAAGACTTGCTACACATTTTTAATATTTTTAAGGGTTTTGCACTCCTGTGGGCCAATTTATTGTTGATCTGCTTGATATACTAGTAGAGGGAGGAAAAACTTGCCTAGCTTGCGAGTGCTTGGAGTACTCTTCAGGGGGCGAGTGCGGTGGAAGGTCGACACCCGCCGCGGCCCCTCTTAAGGGGGTGAGTGCAGCGGGAGGCCGGCACTCGCCCCAGCCTTATTCAAGGGGGCGGGTGCGGCGGGAGGCCGACACCCGCCCCAGCCACTCTTCACGGGGCGAGTGCAACGGGAGGCCGGCACTCGCCCCGGCCTTATTCTAGGGGGCGGGTGCGGCGGGAGGCCGGCACCCGCCCAAACCCCTCTTCAGGGGGCGAATGCAGCGGGAGGCCGACACTCGCCCCAGCCATGTTCTAGGGGGCGGGAGCGGCGGGAGGTTGGCACCCGCCCCGGCCCCTCTTCAGGGGTGCGAGTGCGGCGGGAGGCCGGCACACGCCCCAGCCTTGTTCTACGGGGCGGGTGCGGCGGGATGCCGGTACCCGCCCCGGCCCCTCTTCATGGGGCGAGTGCGGCTGGAGGCCGGCACTTTCCACGACCTTGTTCTAGGAGGCGGGTGCGGCAGGAGGGCGGCACCCTCCCCGACCCCTCCTCAGGGGGCGAGTGCGGCGGGAGGCCAACACCCGCCCCGGCCAGTTTTAGGGGGCAGGTCCGGCGCGAGGCCGACACCCTCCCCGGACCTAGTGCTCGTCCGGCTTGAGCAGCTCGCCCGGCTTGAGCAGCTCGCCCGGCTTGAGGTTCTCCTATTTTTAGGGATGAGCATGAAAAACCGCAAACCGCAAAAACCTCCCGCACCGCAAAAACCGCACCGATTTTTAAACCACACCGCGTAGTTTAGGTGCGGTGCGGTTTTGAACTTTTACAAACCGAGCGCGGTTTGGTGCGGTGCGGTTTTTGGATTTTGAAAACCGCAAAAACCGCACCGCACCGAATATGTTGTGTATTTGAATTTTTATAATTATGTGACGTCATATTTAAGTATATTAATTAAAGGTTGATATATTTATACGATATATTACCGTTAGAGTTATTATAATTAGGTGAGATATTTTGCTGAATCATCTATTCCACACACACTATAGTGGAATAAGAGTTTAAACTATAAGGAAAACACGTTGTACGCATTAGTGGGAATATGCCAAGATATGACACAATGGCGACAGATGATCCATATAGCCGACCACACTATAGTGGGATAAAAGTTTGAGTGTTGTTGTATCTCTTCCACACATAGATAATTTGGATAGTAATTTGAACAGTCTCTTAGTTTTAATAATCCAAGTTAAAATAAAATATTGCATAAGAAGTGTTGATATATAAGAATGAATGAATCTCCTGCAACAAAGTTTAGTGTGAAAATATTTGTTTATAAAACATGATATTCACAAGATAATATATAGTTCATAAGTTGGTATAACATCTCCAAAAAAAGACAAACAACTGCATCAAATTTTATGAAAATGAAATCACCTGTTGTAAGAAAATGATGTAATTTAATATAATAAAGAGAGAAAAACAGCAAAACATAAAAGAACTCATAAATTATTAAGCAACATCCATAGTTCTGATGGTTACTTGTAGTCTATGTAAAATACATGTTAAAAAGCGCACTGAAACCGCAATCGCACCGCAAAAAAACGCACCAAACTGAAACCGCACCGCATAATTTCGATGCGGTGCGGTTTTGCTCGGGCAAAAACTGAGCCCTTACGGTGCGGTTGCGGTTTGGGCCAAAACCGCATCAAACCGCACCGTGCACACCCCTACCTATTTTTCCCCTGGTGGGTTGCAAATAGTTGTTCAGAACATCGGAGTTTGGCTGTTAGTGTAACGCCCAAAAACTCAAAAAGGAACAGATAGCGTTTTAAGACCAATTTGGTGCCTGAATAGGTTCACATAGCCTGTGACACGGGCGTGTCCCGGGCCGTGTCATGCTATGAGTTCGACGAATTTTCGTGAGGTCGATGAAATGCATTCGACGATCCTCAGAGTCAAGCCAGGTCGGGCACACGGCTTGGGACACGGGCGTGTCTCATGGTCGTGTCCTGCTCAACGTCAGCAGGGCGGTGTCGAGTGAGGTACATGGCCTGGAACACGGACGTGTGCTGATTGACACGGGCTTGTCAAATGTTGACACGGGCGTGTCTAAGCCCATGTCCTGGTCGGGATGCGACGGTTTATTATGTTTCTTGAGGAACACGCCCTGTGACACGGGCGTGTCATAGGCTGACACGGGCGTGTCAAGTAGTACATGGGCGTGTCTGAGCCCGTGTCCTGTTCTGCGTTCGACGATCGTGTTCAGATCGTGAGACACGACCTGTGATACGGGCGTGTCACAAGCCGTGTTCGGCCCGGGAACGTGATTTTCAGGGCGATTCATGGCCGTTCATTTCCTTCAAATAGGATCCAACGACCTAGAGATCTCCTTGCTATTATAAGGCCGAGAGTTGAGGGTTAAACACTCATTTATCTTAGGTCATTCTCTTTCTAGAGAGTTAGAGAGTGGGGAGAGCAAGGAAGAAGGAGAAGGAGGAATTCGGCAGCCAGTGGAGCTTCAGTGCCCCAAATCGCGAGCCGAGTCCAGATCCGTGGAGGCGAGGCCATTGCGGTGCTTTTCATCCGGCTAGTTTTCCATGGTGCCAAAGTGAACCTCTAGGGTAACGATTCTCTTCTTGTACATGTGAATTCCTCTTCCTTTTTGCATAGGAAACCCTCTCCCGCAAGTGGGCGGTGAGTGTGAGGTATTCCTCCGGGTAGATATGGTTTATCCCAGTAGTTTTGCATTTAGAGTCCGGAAATGAAGTGCGGACATATGCATGGTATGTGAAACCTACCCGGACATGTTGGTCTGGATCGATGATGTTTTCATGATTATTGTATTGCCAGAGAAGACTCCGTAGCGTTTATTTTTCGGGTTTTTCTATGTGGTAGATTGCAATAGGGAGCCTTGGGGAATAACCCCAAGGTGCACCCAGAAAACTAGGTAGATGCGTGGTTTTGCCATCGTGGTGGCCTGGGAGCCAACTTGTACATAACTGGGTTATGTAATATTGTGTGATCGATACTTGGGCTTCGGGGAAGCTTGATGCGCGCCGATGACTTAAATTGGCGTGACAATGTGAGCAATGGGTTGAGTGGAACCGTACTCGCTCTATGTGGTTCGGTTTAAGGGACCTACTGATGGCATAGAGGGCGAGTCTTAGGCTTCGGCTGGAAAGACTAATGCTCACGATGTTGTTGTCCTGGGGGCGGTGGTGGACCGGGTTCACTGAGAATGTGCCCTGAGTGCACAGGGTGTATGGTCGTGCGTTCCTACGCCTATGGTGAAGTGTGCTTAAATTGTTCGTTCACTATTATGTTTGATTATACTAATGAAATGCAGGGAAGGAGCACCACCGCCCCGATTAAGGGGCGGGGTCGTTATAATTTGGTCAGCTTTAGCTAACCGTTGCTTTTGTTTGCCACCGCTATGGTGGAATGTTGATTGCAGGTGCTGCGGAGCCTAGTGGCAAGTAGCGGGCTGAAGCCCTTATTGCTGAGCTGGCCCTTGAAGGCCAAAGCGAATGTTTGATCTTTATGCTCATGTGTGTCCGGCCTATGCGTGCCGATGTATGGAAGATATTTATTGTTCACGTAAAACTCTTGTAAGGCCATAAGGACAAATATTTGGTGTATTTGTACTGTCATTCCTATTTTGGTTTTAGTGGACATTCATGTTTTGGATTGAGTTCTTATAATTATTTTAAAAAGCTTCCGCTAGAATGCTCTGAGTTAGGATGCGTGTTTTCCTTTGGCGGTAATTTGGTATTAATACGTAACTCCGCTAGATGCCCGTGGTATATGGCGTGAGGCCCCGACCGGACCTTCTATTATATCCCATGTGACAATTTGGTATCAGACTATGGCAACGGACTTGCTTATTTGAATTCGTGGGTGAATTCTTTTAAGGGGTGGTGAGCACATGTATGTGCGTCATTGTTATAACATGAAATGAACCCATGAATGTCCACTTAGGAATGAAAATACACCTGTTTGAGGAACCTGAGCGTTCCATTGATTCCCTTTTGGCAATTTGTGTGTCGCCTAATTGAGCATTTTTACAACTATAGGTGACTAGGAGCGGTGCGCGGCAATCGCAACTGCAACATTTCGCGGAGAATGGTACACCCAATGACGTGCCTGAGACCCCTCCTTATATTGAAATCATAAGAAGGTTAGTTGAAGCGATGTTCACTGTGAATAATGCTCAACTTGGAAGGAATGGACAACCCTTTATCCCTGAGGTGGCTTCAATGTTGGGTGCTGTGTTGGAGCAAATGACATTTAGAAGGCCATCAGGCCAACAGTTGAACATGTTTTTAGTGCAGGGTATGCAATCAATTGATGAATATTTGCAGGCGTTTCTTATGATAAGGCGTTACCCAGGCGTTGAGTTGGAAAATGAGCAGTCTATGGTCGATAGATTTTATAACGGCCTGCGTGATGATTTACGACTGCTGTTATTAGGACCAAAGCTACTTGGATTCTGAGTGTTGGTGGAATCGTCTAGATCTTTGGAAGAAGATTTGGCAAAAGTCAACCAGACGTCAGAGTTCAAGGTACCAAACTCTGCAGGTACGGCAAAGTCTGAACGCCGAAGGAGGAGGATTAAGAGATCTAGAACATCTACTAGTCGAGCTCCATATACTTGCTATACTTGCGGCAAGTTAGGACACTTATCCCAAGATTGTCGGGATGGTGCACAGAAGACAAAGAAAGGTATGTCAGGAGCAGTTATAGGACAGAGAGTCCAAGAGAAGAAGGACTCTAGTGCGAAGAAGCCGGAGTTCAAGGTACGGACCTCCTCAAAGTCTGGTTTCCGTAGGTGGAATAAGAAGGCTAGGACTTCAGGTCCAGCCCCATATTCTGGTGCATATGGGGAAACTACATCCCGAACCCCGGGCACATGTTTTAACTGTGGGAAGGCGAGGCACTTTGCCCGAGATTGTTAGAGCGGACGTCCAAAGTCCGAGAGGAAGCCTGGAGCAACATACGAGGAAAAGGGGAAGGCGGTGGAGTTAACCGCATCCCACTATGCTCCAGCTCAGCCTAGAGTGTACAATCTTAGCCTTCAGGAGGCCATAAAGTAGACTGATGTGGTGACAGGTATGAGTTAATTAAAAGCATATTAGCTTTATATATTTGTTACCTTTTGCGCGTTAGCTTATGACTGCTTGTGCTAGACTTTGTTTTGATTGTTGATTATCCGGCGACAGCACTGTTCGATATGGGAGCTTCGCATTCCTTTTGTTTGAAGGATTTGTATCGCGCATCGGAGTACCATCTTCGATGGCAAGGGACAAGTTGGATGTGTTGTTGCCTAATGGGTGCGCAATGCGCGCGGATAGAGTTTGTTGCATAAACATACGGGTTGGGAGTTAAGAGTTTGACTTGCAAGTGTCGATACTGCCGTTAGTGGAGTTCGACGTGATCTTTGGGATGGATTGACTATCGGAGCAGCGAGCATACATTGATTGAAACTGCAAGGAGGTAAATTTGGGAACTGATCCCGAGACGATATTTGCGGGCATGAAAGGATCGAGCAAGACTTTGATGTCTGCTCTCCAGGCGGTTAAGGCAATTCGTGCTGGTGCAGAGCTGTTTTTCACTTTAGTGGAGGCTTCGAAGCCAAAGCCTAGTATGGACAGTATCCCAGTTATATCTGAGTATCCTAAAGTGTTCCCTGACGATCTCCTTGTATCCCCACCTCAGCGAGAGATCGACTTCATTATTGAGCTGGTGCCAAGTGCCAAACCTGTGTCACGCTCTACGTATCGGTTAGCTCCTAAGGAGATGGCGGAACTGAAAGTACAACTTCAAGAGCTATTGGAGCAAGGTTATGTGCGTCCAAGTTCGTCTCCTTGGAGCGTGTCGGTCCTCTTTGTTAAGAAGAAGGATGGGAGCTTACAACGTTGTATCGATTACCGAGAGTTGAATAAGCTAACGGAGAAGAATAAGTATCTGATCCCAAGGATTGATGATCTGTTCGACCAGCTAGTGGGGTCGACTATGTACTCAAAGTTGGATCTGAAATCCGGATACTATCAGCTGTAGATAAGAGAAAGTGACATCCCTAAGAACGCTTTCAGCACACGGTATGAGCATTATGAGTTCACCATCATGCCGTTTGGGCTGACTAATACGTCATCCGTGTTTATGGATTTGATGAATAGAACGTTCAGAGAGTACCTGGACCACTTCGTGATAGTCTTTATCGATGATATATTGGTGTACTCGCAGTGCGAGGATGATCATTTCAAGCATCTGCATATAGTGTTGGAGACATTGAGGAGGAATCAACTATATGCCAAATTCTCCAAATGCAAATTCTGGTTATCCTCGGTAGCATTCCTTGGTCATATAGTTAGTGGAGAAGGGATTGAGGTAGATCCGGCAAAGATAGTTGCGATACGGGAGTTTCCTGTGTTAACTACAGTGGCAGAAGTCCGGAGTTTCCTTGGACTTGCCGGCTACTACAAGCGCTTCGTAGAGAACTTCTCGTAAATAGTGTTACCCATCATGACTTTGACGAGAAAAGATCAAAAGTTTGTGAGGTCACTGGAGTGTGCACAAGCTTTTGAAGAACTGAAAAGTCGGTTGACCACGACGCCTACTCTATGTTCGTCGAGTGGGATCGAAGGGTTTGAGATTTATAGTGATGCTTCGGGCAGTGTCTTAGGTTGTGTTCTACTGTAGCATGTGAGTGTAATAGCTTATGGCTCGCGTCAGCTGAAGGTACATGAGAGGAATTACCCGGTCCATGACTTGGAGTTAGCGGCCGTGATATTTGCCCTGAAGCTGTGGAGGCATTACCTGTACGGTGTGAAGGTCGATATCTATACCGATCACAAGATCCTGAAGTATTTGTTGGATCAAAAGGACCTAAACATGCGTCGGCGGAGGTGGATGGAGTTCCTGGGTGACTACACCTTCAAGATACATTATGTGTCTGGGAAAAGCAATGCAGTGGCGGATGCATTGAGTCGTAGGGCCCTCGCGCATTCCAACTGGTTGTCGATACATGATGAGCGTTTAGTTCGTGATTTGGAGGCATTAGAGATCTCTTGTGTTGACAAACAGACTAGTGTTGAAGCGCAATTGAACTAGATTGAGGTGCAGTATGACCTTGCTGATAGGATTCGGCAAGCTCTGGATGGGGATAACAGCATGAAGCAGATCATGGGTGAGGATTTGGATGGGTCAATTTCCCAATTTATTGTTAAGGATGGACTGTTATGGAGGGACAGTCGTCTGTGTGTCCCAAGTGTGGGTAAACTATGGGAGGAATTGTTGTACGAGGCTCATCATACCAAGTACTCGATTTACCCAAAGAGCACAAAAATGTATTGTGATATGAAAAAAAATTTCTGGTGGCCAGGACTTAAGAAGGACGTGACACTTTATGTGTAACGCCCCAAAATTTGAAAGAAGGACAAGCATCGTCGAGAGCCATTTTGGGTCTTGGTGAGGGTCACACGACCAAGGACACGGGCGTGTTCATGGTCGTGTCGTACCGGGTTCATCGAGAGCCTGGGAAGTCAACGATTTTACGCTCAGTTCATCGACTAGTGGGGGACACGCCCTCCGACACGCCCGTGTCGGAGCCGATGTCGCAAGCGTGTTCTCTCGAGTGTCGACACAGAGGTGTCGACATGGTGGTGTCGACACAATGGTGTCGACACAGAGGAGGTGTCGACACAGAAGTGTCGACACGGTGGTGTCGACACGGTGGTGTCGACACGGTGGTGTCGACACGGTGGTGTCGACACGGTGGTGTCGACACGGTGGTGTCGACACGGAGGTGTCGACACTGTGGTGTCGACACGGTGGTGTCGACACGGAGGAGGTGTCGACACAGGCAGGGAACACGGCCTAGGACACGGGCGTGTCTAGGGCCATGTCGAGCATCTTCGATGAATTCCTTCGAGTTCGATGAAGAGGCAGTCGATGATCGTCGAGACGTCGAACTCGGCCTGAGACACAGGCATGTCCCAGGCCGTGTCCTTCTCGGGTTGTGAGACGGGACTTGTGAGGGGTTGGACACGGCCTGGAGCCCAGGCGTGTTCAGGTTGGACACGGCCGTGTCAAAAGTGACACGGGCGTGTCAAGTACCCGTGTCCTGTTTTGGGAGCGACGGTTTCAGCGTCGATTGGGGAACACAGCCTTGGACACGGGCGTATCACAAGCCGTGTTCGGCCCAGGTGTTTTGTTTTTCCAGTTTGGATCGTGGCCGTTCTTTCCCTTCTTTTGGGATCTGATGGTCCAGTGTTGCCCTTGCGGAGTTAAGTCCGAGAATAGGGTTAGAAACCCTCATTCTTCTCCAAGCAATCTCATTTTAAAATCTAGAGAGAGGGGAGAGCAAGGAAGAAGGTGAAGGAGAGCTCCGGCTATTGGAGAGGCTTCGGTGCTCCAAATCGCGAGCCGAGTCCGGATCCGTGGAGGCAAGACCGTTGTGAAGGTTTTCATCCCGCTACGTTGCAATGGCGAGGAAGAGGGGTCGGAAGGTAATGACACTTCTCCTCTTGGTTTTAGGATGCATGTTCTAGCATCTTTTGTTTTCTAGATTTTGGGCACCAAACTCTCAAATGAGAGGGGTTTGGGTCGCCAAGGTTCAAGAGGAACCTCCGGGTCGATTGAGTCCGTCCCCGGCATGTTTTGCATTAGAGATCCGCTCTGTTAGTGGATTAGGCATGGTGGGTGAAGCTGTAGTCACGACCGTTAGTCCGACTTAGTGATGTTGCATACTAGCTTTAAGGATTCGTAGAGATCTGTTGCGGCAAGATGCCGTTTGTGATGTTTGTTATGTTTCCCCCATTTTCTTGAGTGAGTACGTGTAGTAGGAACCAGACAAGGTTAGCTCCTCAATGACGGTAGATGGTTTCCTTGGTGAACAAGGTTAGCTCCGCATTGGTGGTAGATGGTTTCCTTGGTGCGCAGGAACGCTGCAGTACGAATGAGAGAATACGGTGGAATTGTCTTGGATTGTGATGTGCCAAGGCGTGGTTTTGTCTCCGTGGTCGGCTGGCTATCCCGTGACGTGCACGTCATGTGTGGAGAGTGTCCCGACGAGACTAGTCCCCTTCTGTGCGACTGACGAGAATGCCAAACATGGGGCAAGCCCTGGCAATGAGGCCATGAGCGAGTGGGGTCCAGCAAGGCTTCTTAGAATCGGTCAGTTTGTGTTTGTTGGAATCCTGACATGAGAAGTCAGAGCTTGCAGGCAAGCTCGGGTCTAAGACCTTGAGCAGGTGGGGCCTTTACGAGAGTTCCGTGTGGCGGCTTGTATTCCATTGGGGGAATGTTGGTAACCCCCCTTTTTGTTTGCTGCTTCATGCCAATGTGTAAATTATGAGTACCCATATGATGTGATGATGTGCTAGTTGCATACGCGATAGGGTGCCTTGGGTGAAGCCCGGGTTTTTGCATACATGCTGCATAAGTAGGCCCTTTCATTATATGCTCAACAATAGAGAACGTGTATGTTGTTTGAGACATCCAAGCCTGTTCTTAGTGCATTACTTGTTTATATATATATTGCATACGAAGTGCTGACTTGCAGGTTAGAGGGGTTCCCCGGGGTCCGTTAGGGGCGGCCGGGAGGAGATGTGTTGGTTACACAGTTTGAGGTCAGCCTTTGTTGACCCACGTTACAATCAATTTTTACAGGGCAAGGATCGCAAGCAGGTGCCAGCTCGCCGGTCAAAAGGGCCTAAGCCTCGTGAAGTGTTACCGTTTTGCTGTAGCCCTACTTTTATGACATTGTATGTTTGATGCTCATGTTTTCCGGCTTGCATGTCGAGGTAGTCTATGAGTACTTATGCACATTTTTGACTGGTGTTATTATTTGAGTTTTGGACTCACTTTTGTTGTAAGGCCTTAAGGCCGCTTCGATACTCCTATATGTTGTGGATAACTTCTAGTCTATTTGTTTTTTTTTTCGATGTGCTGTGGTTATGAGTTTTGAGATCGGGTAGTTATATCATCTTATAATACTGAAGCTGTGTCGTCTGTATGTTGTGGGGCCCCAGCCGGACCCATACTATACAGTCATTACAGGGGAGGTGTTACAATTTGGTATCAGAGGGAGGTTAGGTTCAAGGTCAGTGAGTATAGAAGTTATCCACATAAGAGTAATGCGTGATCATGAGTGTCCTTATGTTTGAGTCTTGCGATTAGAGACTGATTCCTTATTTTCTTGCTTCCTTGAAGAGTGCAAGCAACGAGGCGAGTACGTCGAGACCAAGAGAAGAGCTTTCGGCGAGCAGCGCCACAGCTCAAGGTCCTTTGGGCATGGGTGTAAACCCCGCCGACTTCTTCCGCATGCTTGAAGAAGCAATGGTGGCAGCCCAGGCTGCAGCAACAGCTCAGGTAGCAACCCTTGCTACACCAGATACGGCGACGGCGGTGCCGGGCGGAGAAGCCAGGCGAGTAGAGCCTTTGGCAGAAAGGGTGGTTGTCGGGCATGTAGACCGGCAGATGAAGTACTTTCTGAGTTTCCACCCCCCTACATTCAAGGGTGTCGGTACTCCGACTGATGCAGAGGATTGGTGGGCACGGATTCAAGAGCTTATGAGGGCGGCAGAGACGCCGGAAGAGAAGAAATCTGAATTTGCGGCTTTCATGTTGGAGGGAGAAGCAAAGTTATGGTGGGTGAGCCATAGCGGCCGCCAATTTCCGGGACGCACCCCGTCAATGGAAGAATTTGGGGATGCTTTTCTAAAGAGGTACATTCCCGTTTCTACGAGGTTGGCCCTTCAGAGGCAATTTCTGCACTTGATGCAGCGAGACAAGACGGTGGACGAGTATGTGCAGGAGTTCACCCGTTTGGGTCGTTACGTGGGAACGATGATGGCAGATGATGTAGAGAGGGATAACCTCTTTTACCATAGGTTGAGGGAGAATCTCTGGCAACCCCTCATTGCCATGAAGAGAGCTAGTTTTAACGAGCTAGTTGAGGCTGCCAGGACGTTGGAGAGTGATCTAGAGCGAAGCCAACGCCGCAAGGGTTTTGCACCCAAGCAAGGAGAAGGGAAGCCTTCTCAATCCCAAGGAAAGTCGGAAGGGAATAGATGGAGGAAGAAGCCTCACCCGTACAAGTCCGGTGAGAAAAGCAAGTGGACGTCCGGAGGGTCTCACTCTAAGGGGCCATTGACGTGCTTCAACTGTAGCAAGGTGGGGCACATAGCTCATTTTTGTAACCAAGGGGTGCGGAGCAGGAGACCAGGCAGGAGCAGACTGTGCGCTCCGGCCCCAGTGCTGTAGAGAAAGGGAAGATGGCGGAGTCGAGCGCTTCTCGGTTCCAACCGGTGCAACAAAGGTCTTACAACCTTGGACAGCAGGAAGCGATCCGCCAACCCGACGTGGTGACAGGTATGAGGAAGTTTAAGTTTAACATTGCGCTCATACGTTTAGACAATTATTGTTGATGTCTATGTTGTAGGCTTTGTATTGGTTTCCGGTTACCCCGCTAGAGTACTGTTTGATACGGGAGCGTTGCACTCCTTTCTTGCGGAAAGCTTCATCAGGAGGATTGGAGTTGAGTCATTTTCGGTGGACGCGGAGCTGAAGGTGCGCATGCCCAATAGGTCATCCATGACCACCGGAAAGAAAGGGCGCATTTGTTGGGAGCTAAGCGGAGTTGACTTCGTGTTGATAGCAGCGGTCTTACCGTTGGTTGAGTTTGATGTGATTTTGGGAATGGACTGACTAGCGGAGCAATGTGCCAGTATTGACTGCCTATCCAAGGTGGTGACCCTAAGAAGCAAAGGGCAGTCAGAGGTCAAATTTGAGGGCCTTAATGGAGTGGCCTGTTCTCTGATTTCGGCCTTGCAGTTGGCGCGGGCAGTTAGCCAGGGTGGAGTAGCGCTTGTAGCATTATTGGAGGTTCGCCTTTCCAGGTTATCACTTGGGGAAGTGCCTGTAGTGGCAGAGTTCGAGGATGTATTCCCGGATGAACTTCCTGGAGCGCCTCCTCGACGGGAGATCGATTTCTCGATTGAGTTAGTACCGGAAGCTAGGCCGGTGTCGCGTCCTCCGTTTAGGATGGAACCAAAGGAGTTGGCTGAACTCAAGGTACAGTTGCAGGAACTGTTGGGGCAAGGATATATCAGACCCAGTTCTTCAACGTGGAGCGCGTCGGTGTTGTTTGTAAAGAAGAAAGACGGTAGTATGCGGCTGTGCATAGACTACCGAGAGCTGAATAAATTGACCGTCAAGAACAAATATCTGATTCCTCGGATAGACGACCTCTTCGACCAGTTGGTGGGGTCGGTGGTGTATTCAAAGTTGGACTTGAAGTCAGGATACTACCAGTTGTGGATTCGGGATGAGGACATACCCAAGACAGCGTTTGGTACAAGGTATGGACACTTCGAGTTCTCGGTGATGCCGTTCGGGCTGACGAACGCACCATCTGTATTCGTGGATTTGATGAATCGAGTATTTTGAAAATACTTGGACTCTTTTGTAGTTGTCTTTATTGACGACATCTTGGTGTATTCAAAATCAGAAGTGGAGCATGAGACTCATTTGAGAATGGTCTTGCAAGTGTTAAGAGAGAACCAGTTGTATGCAAAGTTCTCGAAGTGCGAGTTCTGGTTAGAGAAGGTGACATTTTTGGGCCACGTGATTAGTGGGGATGGGGTGGCGGTAGATCCAACAAAGGTGGAATCCATCAGAGATTGACCGATTTTGAGAACCGTGGCGGAAGTCTGAAGTTTTCTCGGACTAGCCGGGTATTATAGGCGATTCGTGGAAAACTTTTTACGGATAGCTCTACCCCTCACCTCACTCACTCGTAAAGACCAGAAGTTTGTGTGGACTCAAGAGTGCAGTCAGACATTCGATACGCTGAAGGAAAGGCTGATGACGGCTCCAATCCTAAGTCTACTGAAAGGGACCGAAGGATTTCAGATCTTCAGTGACGCATCAGGATGCGGTTTGGGTTGCGTGTTGGTGCAACATGGCAGTGTAATAGCCTTTGGGTCTAGACAGCTGAAGCCTCACAAGAGGAATTACCCCGTTCATGACTTGGAGTTGGCGGCGGTAATTTTCGCGTTGAAATTGTGACGACACTATGTCTATGGTGCGAAGGTAGAGATCTTTACGGATCATAAAATTCTGAAGTATCTCTTAGATCAGAAGGAATTAAATATGCGGTAGCGCAGGTGGGTCGAGTTCCTTGGATACTATGAGGTGGCGATTCAGTATACGCCAGGTAAGACCAATGTGGTGGTCGATGCATTGAGTAAAAAATACTCTGGACAAGGGAATTGGATTGACGCTCATGATGAGCGGTTGGTGCGGGAATGGGAGTCCCTCGACTTGGAGTGCGTAGCAAGAGGCGAGGCTAGCGTGGCTCGATTATACTGGATTGAAATGCAGAACGACTTGTCCGATCGTATACGGGAAGCGACCCGTTTGGATGTGGAGTTTCAGCCATTCGTGGTGGAAGCTCAAAAAGGCGAGAGCAGCGCCTGGGAGATATTGACGGGATTTTGAGGAAGGATGGAAGGATTTGTGTACCGCAGTTTGGCAAGCTCCGTGAGGAGTTGATGTTTGAGGCTCACTTTACAAAGTACTCCATTCATCCGGGCAGTACAAAGATGTACTTGGACATGAAGAGATCCTTTTGGTGGCCTGGACTGAAGCGGGATGTAGCTTTGTACGTGAATCGATGTCAAACGTGTGCCTTGGTGAAGGCCGAGTGTCAGAAGCCAGACGGGTTCCTGAAGCCTCTTCCAATCCCCGAGTGGAAATTTGATGACATCTCCATGGATTTTGTGCATGGGTTACCTAGATCACAGCAGGGTAACGACGCGATCTGGGTGATTGTGGATCGCTTAACCAAAGTGGCTCACTTCATCCCAAACCGGAAGGAGGACAGCATGATAAGCTGGTGGAGTTGTATGTTCGCAACATTTTGCGGCTACATGGGATCCCTAAAAGTATAGTCCGCGATCGTGACGGACATTTCACGTCCAAGGACTGGAGGTTGGTTCAAAAGAGTCTGGGCACGAAGCTAAAGTTCAGTACGACTTTCCATCCTCAAACTGACGGGCAAACTGAAAGAACGAACCGTAATATGGAGGATATGTTGAGGATGTGTGTTCTTGACTTCGACAAGAAATGGGAGAATCACCTCTTCATGGTGGAGTTTGCATATAACAACAGTCACCAAGCAAGTATAAAGATGGCGCCATAGGAAGCTCTGTATAGGAGGCGGTGTCGAACACCGATGTCATGGAGAGAGGTAGGAGACACCAAACTGTTGGGAAAAGAAGTGGTGGCGGATGCTTGTGAGTTGATACGGACCATTCAAGAGTGCATGAAGGTGGCTCAAGATCGGCAAGCAAAATATTTTAATGTGTGCCACAGGAAGTTGGAGTTCGCGGTAGGCGATTGGGTCTATTTGAAGATCAAGCCGTTCAAAGGCATTTCACGGATTCGCCGACTCAAGAAATTGATTCCAATGTTTTTGGGCCCTTTTGAAGTTGTTGAACGAGTGGGAGAAGCAGCGTACCAGTTGGCGTTGTCCGCAGAGTTGAGTGAATTGCAAGACGTCTTCCATGTTTCCGTCTTGAGGAAAGCATTGGTAGAGGCTAGTGTGGTGATTGAATCGGCATCGGTGCCGATAGAGGAAGACTTGAGGACGTTGTCACGACCCGTCTTGACGAAAGTCATAGTGCGCTTCAGGCGGGCCGTGATGTCACAGGCATGGGCGAAAAGAAACCATGCCTGCTAAGGCGGATACAAAGAAAATCTGAAATTTAATTAGCTATTTTGTTGAAAAAGGTTGTGGTTTTTTTTCTAAAAAAAATATATGCGGAAGCGCTCAAGATTTTAAAACAGTGAAAATTAATGCACATGTATTTTCTTGAAAAAAAACTTTAATGCTAAACCCAGGGGTGAATTAGAAGTAGATGTAATAACAACAGTAATGAAAATGTCATAAAACAAAACGATTTAGTACATCAGAAACATCCTAGGAGTTGTCCATGATTCAAAAGAAAATGTCTTACCATAACTAGTACATGATAAACGAATAGACAGTAAATGATTTAAATACATAGAACCTGATCCAACAACTACAAAGGATAAACCTCCAAGCAAAGCTGCAGCTGAACGGGAAGTAGCTCAGGGGGCAGGAGGCGCAGTCAAGAAACCTAAGGCAAATTCAAGACAGAAGCAAAATGCCTGGGAACTTAAGATTTAAAACTGAGCAAGTTAAATAATTAGAATGTGAGCAAAAACAAACAGATATATTCAAGTACTGGTCTATCTTGTACAAAGCTACCAAACATACCAAAAACTAGATCAACAGATAATTCTGAAGGATTAGCCTACTCCGGAGTATAGCCTAATGTAAAATGTTGTAAGTCGTGATCGATGAAGTGTAGGTGCTATAGCGGGCGCACATGGCTCACATTCAGATCTAGGTGCAAGTCTTATTAGAAAAGTAATCCTGATTGTCGTGACCATGCCAGCAGACAGATGCCCTGTTAGACGCTACAATTCAAAGATTTGCTTACAACTACGGATTTGTCTTTATGTTTCATGCTTAGGTGGTTACTTATCATATTATGTTATGTCAACATTATGAAAGTTCAGAATTTTGTAGAAAAAGCATTTGTAAAAGAACAGCTATCCAGATTAAATCTAAAGTTTTGCAAGTGAGAGGGGGTTCTCTACTTGCCTTAAGCTGATGTCGAAAACGCTAGCAACAGCTAAATGGTGCAAGCGAGGTTAACGGCTCTAGCTAAACCTGTTCCAAGATCAAAAATGTACTTCAAAGCAATAATAAGGTTCCTACACTTGCACACGCATTTGGTGACAGCGCTACACAGTATGAAAGGAGTTAGGAATTTACCTTCCTCGAGAGTGAGGGGAAAAGAGGCTACCGTGCGGGATCGGGGATTTTGGCGGCTTTTGGATGCGAAAAGCCCTAATTCGGAGAGGTCTTGGAGCGATTCCACCACCTAAATCCGAGGAGATGCACCGGAAAACACAAATAAATCTGGATTAGTCGAATAAACGACGAACACACGTTGAATTGACATGATTACATCGATTGGGGAGTGAAAATTAGCGTAATAAAAATTAGAGCAAACTGAAAATGGGAGTGAGGCGGAGTTCCTTACCCAAGGAGACCAGATTGGGCTCAGTAATCCACGAAAAGGGGGTTTCGAGCAAAACCCTAGGAGTCCCTCACGAAAACCACCAGCCGGAACGAGTAGGAGCTAGGGTTGCCGGCGAAGAAACGTCGTCTTTGCCCTCACTGGACGGAGGAGGATAAGAAGAGGGGGGAAAAGGGGTGATCGTCCTCCTTGGAAGCAGCCGGCCACGAGAATGGTTGCTGCGGGAGTTACCGACCAAGGGAAGCGTCGGAGACGGCGGGGAAACAAGAGGAAGGGGCGCCGGGCCTGGAGGAGGGATTTGCCGGCCACTGGAGGCGGAGGAGAGGGTTGCCGGGCGCTAAGGAGACGGAGGCAGGGCCGACAGAGCGGGATCGGGGGAACTCGTGCGGGATGCGGGTTGCGGGAATCCGCCGGCTCGGGTTTTTAGTTTTTAAAGAGGGGGGTGGGTGGGTTTAGGTTATAAGTCTTTTTATATAAATTTATTATTCTAATTATTAATAAAATGGGGGGGGGGGTGGTTTAAGATTTAAGAAGGTTGTTACATTCTCCCCCACTTAGGAAGTTTCGTCCCGAAACTTTCCTGAGAACTCTCTGAATGAGACTAAACAACGAAGTTTCAGATGACATATATTTCAAACAAAAGTTCGCAGATTAACGCATGAAAGCTAACTATGAAAGATACTGAAATAATAAGGAAGTCAGACTAAGAGACGTACCAAGATCAAGAGAAGAGTTGTGGATACTTGCTGCGCATATCGGATTCAAGTTCCCAAGTGTACTCCTCGGACTTGCCATGCAACCAAAGTACCTTCACCATCGGAATGGTTCTCTTGCGAAGCTTGCGTTCTTGAAATTCGACGATCTTCGAAGGCTCGATCAGAAAAGACAGATTGGCTTCAGGAATCACTGGAACTTCTTCAAGAACACGATTTGGATCGTGGATATATTTCCGAAGCTGGCTAACATGAAAGACGTCATGGACACCGGCCAAAGAAGCAGGTAGTTCCAGACGATAGGCAGATCCTCCAACACGCTCTGAAATGGAGTACGGTCCCACGAACCTCGGGCTGATCTTATGATGACGACCGAACCGTTTCACCCCAGGAGTAGGAGAAACCTTCAGGAATACTTGATCGCCAACAACAAACTCTAACGGACGGCGGCGCTGATTTGCATACTTTCTCTGCCTCTCAATGACACGACTGAGCTGAAGACGAGTCTTCTTAGTGGCTCCTTCCATTTCCTGAAGTAACTCTGGACCCAACACCACCTTCTCGCCAACCTCTGACCAGTAAAGAGGGGTCCTAAAGCGACGCCCGTACAGTGCTTCGAAGGGAGCCATCTTGAGACTCTCTTGATAGCTGTTGTTGTAGGCGAATTCAACTAAGGGTAGATGATCATCCCAAGATCCCTTGTAGTCCAAAATATATCACCGTAGCAAATCTTCGAGAATCTGATTATCTCTCTCAGTCTGACCATCGGTCGTCGGATGATACGCGGTACTCAGGTTGAGATCAGTGCGCAAAGCATGCTGAAATCCCTTCCAGAAGTGTGATACAAATCTCGAGTCACGATCAGAAACAATGCGCAGAGGAATCCCATGGAGCCTAACGATCTCAGGAACATAAATTCGGGCCATCTTCTCGGTGGAATGACCCTCCTTATACGGGATGAAGTGAGCCACTTTAGTCAGGCGATCTACTATGACCCAAATCGCATCATGTCCTCTCGGAGTGCGGGGCAAACCCGTTATGAATTCCATAGAGATATCTTCTCACTTCCATTCAGGGATAGGCAGAGGCTGCAAAAGTCCACCAGGACGCTGACACTGAGCTTTCACCTTCTGGCATGCCAGACATCGAGAGATGAAGCGTGCAATATAATTCTTCATACCAGGCCACCACACGATCTGCTTCAGGTCATGATACATCTTGTTGTTGCCAGGATGGCCAGATGTGCGGGACTCGTGAGCTTCTCGACAAATACTATCCAGTAACTCAGGGACATCGGGAATACATAAGCGACCTCGGAAACGTAGAACATCGTCAGAGATAGAGAAATTTGGAAGAGTACCAAGTAAACCTGTCGGCGAATGCGCTGGAGTGCGGGATCAGATGGTTGCAGATCCTTCACATGTTCTACCCATAATGGACCAGAGACTTCTCCTTGGCCTCCAGGTGAGAAGGATATGTCCATCCGCTCGAGGTCATCAATCAGGGCCACGAGAGAAGCTGACATGGGTGCACAGGTGGCAACTGAAGCCTGACAACTCAAAGCATCCGCCACTGAATTGGCTTTCCCGGGAACATAAGTGAGTTGCAGGTCATAATCTGCTATGAATTCTAGCCATCGCCTCTGATGAAGATTGAGATCCTTCTGAACGAAAATATACTTCAAACTCTGATGGTCAGTGAAGAAGTGACACTTCACGCCATAGAGGTAGTGACGCCAAAGTTTCAAGGCAAACACCACAGCAGCGAACTCCAGATTATGAGTGGGGTAGTTGCATTCATGGGTCTTCAACTGTCTCGACCCATAAGCAATAACACGATCTTCTTGCATCAGGACACAGCCCAAGCCCACTCTGGAAGCATTGGTATAAACTGAAAAGTCCAACCCCTCTGAAGGAAGAGCTAAAACTGGCGCTGAACACAAACGTTGCTTCAATTCAGAAAAGACCTGCTCACATTAATCTGACCACTCGAATCTGTCATGTTTTTGGGTCAATTGTGTCAGGGGAGCAGCAAGAGAGGAGAAGTCCTTGACGAAACGCCGGTAATAGCCCGCCAAACCAAGGAAACTGCGAATCTCAGTAGGGGTAGAAGGCTGCTTCCAGTCCATAACAGCGGAGACCTTGGCAGGATCAACGGAAAGTCCATCGCCTGAAATGACATGCCCCAGAAAGGCAACACAATCCAGCCAGAACTCACATTTCGCCAATTTGGCATAGATCTGGTGTTGACGAAGAGTGGAGAGAGTGAGTTTAAGATGTGTTGCATGCTCCTCACGAGTCTTTGAGTAGACCAAGATATCATCAATGAAAACAATGATGAACTTATCCAGGTAGTCGTGGAAGACACGGTTCATCATATCCATAAAAGCAGAAGGGGCGTTAGTCAACTCAAAAGACATCACCAAAAATTCAAAGTGTTCGTACCGAGTCCGAAAGGCTGTCCTGGGGATGTCGGATTCCTTGATCTTCAACTGATGGTAACCCGACCTGAGATCTATTTTGGAGAAGACGGTACTGCCTTTGAGTTGATCAAATAGGTCATCCACGCGCGGGAGGGGGGGTACTTATTCTTGATGGTTACTTTGTTCAGATCCCGATAGTCGATGCACAGTCTCATGGATCCGTCTTTCTTTTTAACAAAGAGAACGGGAGCTCCCCAAGGAGAAGAGCTGGGACGAATGTACTCACGCTCAAGCAACTCATCCAATTGCGACCTAAGCTCATCCAGTTCTCGCGGTGCCATGCGGTATGGAGCTTTAGATATGGGGCGCGTTCCAGGCTCTACATCGATGGAGAACTCTACTTCACAAACAGGAGGCATTCCAGGCAACTCGGCGGGGAACACGTCGGGGAATTCAGAAGCAATAGGGATAGACCCAAGTTGCGGTATGACAGCATCTGATTGTGAAGCATAGACAAAGCAAGCAAAACATCCCTGACTAAGAAGTCGAGAGGCGCGCACAGCAGAAATTACCTTCAGGTGGCTACGGGTGGTCTGAACATGTACGCTGAAGTCCTTCCCATCGATACTGAGATTGACCCTCTTTGCCACACAGTCCAGCTTTGCTCGATACGCGACCAACCAGTTCATGCCCAAGATTACGTCGAATTCTGTCATATCCAGGACTATGAGGTCGGCGAATACTTGCAATTCGCCAAGCAGGATTGGATAATTACAAATACCCCTGCTCGAAAGGTGCACATGACCGGGCACAGAGATATCGAAAGGGACTTCGAGTGGCGAAGTAGGCCAACTATGGAGATCCACGATATGACGCGCTATAAAAGAGTGAGATGCCCCAGAATCGAATAGGATCTGCATCCACTTGTTCTTGACCCTAAAACTCCCTAGAAATGAACATTACGGGCACATTCAAGATTATTTGACACTAAGGCAGCAAATGAAAAAATGCAGGAAATTAACAAAATAAACTTTGCATAAAACATACCCGAGATGATAGAGGTAGATGCGAGCGCCTCGCCCTGAGTGGTGACGTTCAACACAGCTTTGCCCTTATCTTGGGCACCAGAAATAGCCTACAAAGGCTGAGCGGGGATTGGACTTTCCTTCATGGGACAATCTTTAATCTGATGTCCAAACTGCCCACATCTGAAGCAGGTATTCATCTTGCGGCGATAATCTCCCACCATGTGACCCGACTTCTTGCAGTAAGTACAGACAGAGGAGGTAGAGAAAAGCGTAACTCGTGGTTGTTGTGCGTGCATATCCATCTTCTGCTTCTTCAGGAGGGAGCGGCAGACTAGAATGGTATGACCAACTTTATGGCAGTAGGCACACACCTCCTGTGACTTGGGACCTTGCTCCTGAGGTGGAGCATTCTTATGCTTATGGTCAGGTGCAGCAGCATTGCCCGTACCATGCTGAACTTTCTTGGCAGTGCGGTCCAACTCAATAGCCTCAACCTTCAAGGCGCCCCCAACAGTCTCGGCGTAGGTGGTGGCGCCGTGGGCTACCACATGCTGGCGGAAGTCATGTCGGAGGCCCTTCACGAATCGACTGATCTTCTTAGACTCATCAGGCACGAACTCTGCGGCAAGGAGAGATAGGCGAGAGAACTCTATCTCATATTCAGTCACGGTCCTGCCGGGCTGCTGAAGGGGCAATAACCTCTCATCCAACTTGTCTCGCTCCACGGACGAAAGAAACTTTTCCATGAGCGCATTCTTGAACTTTTCCCAGGTCATAGCGAAAGAATTGGGGAGACTGCGACGCTGAAGCCACCAGGTGTATGCATCCTCGGTCAGCTGGTAGGCCGCAAGATGAACCTTTTGTGCCTCAAGGACACCGACATACTCGAAGTGCTTTTCCATCTGGGAGAGCCACTTTGAAATGACGAAGAAATCACGACTACCATTGAAGGACGGAGGATTCAGCCTCTTGAACATCAACGTATCTGCCATCGCTACGGGAGGAGCAACTAGACCTGGCACGAGCGGGACTACCAGGGTGTCAGTACGCAAGCCCGTTCCTGAACCAAGTGCAAGAGGGGTGGTTCCAAGAGCGGCGGTAGCAGTGACTCCAGCTGTCCCTGCACTGCCAGAATCAGGAGCTGTGTCAGGAGTTTGACGATCTTCTCTAAGCGAGTGAGACGCTCGAGAATCTGCCTCAACAGCTGGGCAGTGGCGTCTCCATGAGCTGCCCCGGTGGGAGGGGTAGCCTTCTTGCGCTGAGATCTCTTAGGGGTCATCTAAACAGGAACACAAAGAAATCGATTAAGAGAGACAGTTACGTTAATCATAGAAGATTACGGAACAATATGTTCTAGCATTTTGATACTGTCGAATACATAAATCATATATTAGTTACAACATTTTCATTGGACAACTCTAGGTAATGCTTATGTTAAAATGACAAGAAATCACATGCATTGTCAAATAAATTTTTTTAAATCCATGTGTGTATAATCATCATCTGTTGTTCTTGGCTTAACATTTGTGTAATGAGTTATGTTATGCATGCAGTGCAATTATGTCTAAAAGGCATTCCTACGAATGTTCATGAATGGATACACATGTCATGTTAAGCGCACATATCACTTAACATGACATGCATATTATGATTCTAATGTCATCGCATTTGAAAATATTAAACCGCTCATACAATTTAATATTCGCAAGCGATGTATACACTAGTGGAAATTCATATGCACAAAAATGTTAAGTTTGCCCATAACCCCTTAACATTCGTGTGCATACTAATGATTATGAGTGAGTGTGTGCAATGTTTCAGTCGCGAACAACAAATAATGACAGGGTGAGTGAGATATGATGCATGTTCCTGTATGTACATAATAGCATTTAAAATATTTGATAATTTCAAAATACTTCATTTTCTTTTTAGAGCAAACCTCCCTCTGATACCAACTGTCACGACCCATCTTGACGAAAGTCAGAGTGCGCTTCAGGCGGGCCGTGATGTCACAGACATGGGCGAAAAGAAACCATGCCTGCTAAGGCGGATACAGAGAAAATCTGAAATTTAATTAGCTATTTTGTTGAAAAAGGTTATGGTTTTTTTTCTAAATAAAATATATGCGGAAGCGCTCAAGATTTTAAAACAATGAAAATTAATGCACATATATTTTCTTGAAAAAAAACTTTAATGCTACACCCAGGGGTGAATTAGAAGTAGATGTAATAACAACAGTAATGAAAATATCATAAAACAAAACGATTTAGTACATCAGAAACATCCTAGGAGTTGTCCATGATTCAAAAGAAAATGTCTTACCATATCTAGTACATGATAAACAAATAGACAGTAAATGATTTAAATACATAGGACCTGATACAAGCAACTACAAAGGATAAACCTCCAAGCAAAGTTGCAGTTGAACGGGAAGTAGCTCAGGGGGCAGGAGGCGCAGTCACGAAACCTAAGGCAAATTCAAGACAGAAGCAAAATGCCTTCGAACTTAAGATTTAAACATGAGAAAGTTAATTAATTAGAATGTGACCAAAAACAAACAGATATATTGAAGTACTGGTCTATCTTATACAAAGCTACCAAACATACCAAAAACCAGATCAACAGATATTTCTAAAGGATTAGCCTACTCCGGAGTATAGCCTAATGTAAAATGTTGTAAGTCGTGATCGATGAAGTGTAGGTGCTATAGCGGGCGCACATGGCTCACATTCAGATCTAGGTGCAAGTCTTATTAGAAAAGTAATCCTGCTTGCCGTGGCCATGCCAGCAGACAGATGCCCTGTTAGACGCTATGATTCAAAGATTTGCTTACAACTACGGATTTGTCTTTATGTTTCATGCTTATGTGGTTACTTATCATATTATGTTATGTCAACATTATGAAAGTTCAGAATTTTGTAGAAAAAGCATTTATAAAAGAACAGGTATCCAGATTAAATCTAAAGTTTTGCAAGTGAGAGGGGGTTCTCTACTTGCCTTAAGCTGACGTCGAAAATGCTAGCGACAGCTAAATGGTGCAAGCGAGGTTAACTGCTCTAGCTAAACCTGTTCCAAGATCAAAAATGTACTTCAAAGCAATAATAAGGTTCCTACACTTGCACACGCATTTGGTGACAGCGCTACATAATATGAAAGGAGTTAGGAATTTACCTCCCTCGATAGTGAGGGGAAAAGAGGCTAATGCGAGGGATCGGGGATTTTGGCGCCGTTTGGATGCGAAAATCCCTAATTCGGAGAGGTCTTGGAGCGATTCCACCACCTAAATCCGAGGAGATGCACCAAAAAACACAAATAAATCTAGATTAGTCGAATAAATGACCAACACACGTTGAATTGACGTGATTACATCGATTGGGGAGCAAAAATTAGCGTAATAAAAATTAGAGCAAACTTAAAATGGGAGTGAGGCGGAGTTCCTTACCCAAGGAGACCAGATTGGGCTTAGTAATCCACAAAAAGTTGGTTTTGAGCGAAACCCTAGGAGTCCCTCACGAAAACCACCGGCCGGAACGAGTAGGAGCTAGGGTTGCTGGCGAAGAAACGTCGTCTTTGCCCTCACTGGCCGGAGGAGGAGAAGAAGAGGGGAAAAAAGGGGTGATCATCCTCCTTGGAAGCAGCCGGCCACGAGAATGGTTGCTGCGGGAGTTACCGGCCAAGGGAAGCGTCGGAGACGGCAGGGAAGCAAGAGGAAGGGGCGTCGGGCCTGGAGGAGGGATTTGCCAGCCACTGGAGGCGGAGGAGAGGGTCGTGGGGCGCTCAGGAGACAGAGGCGGGGCCTACGGAGCGGGATCGGGGGAACTCGTGCGGGATGCGGGATGCGGGTTGCGGGAATCCGCCGGCTCGGGTTTTTCGTTTTTAAAGAGGGGGTGGGTCGGTTTATGTTATAAGTCTTTTTATATAATTTTATTATTCTAGTTATTAATAAAATGGGGGGGGGTAGGTTTAAGATTTAAGAAGGTTGTTACAGATGCGAGTCCATCCAATTGCTATAGAGGACTCAGAAATTCGGCATTTGTGGAACAAAGAGGTCAAACTCGTAAAGTACGATGGGACAACTGCGGCCGTGAGGAGCTCTCTTGGGAGCGAGAACAAATCATGCTGGAGGAATATCCAGAGTTTTTTCGTTCAGGTATCTTTTAATTTTGTGTAGCTCTTCTTGCTTTTTGATAATTTCAGGACGAAATTCTTTTAAAGGGGAGAGAGTTGTAACGCCCCAAAATTTGAAAGAAGGACGAGCAGCGCCGAGTGCCATTTTGGGTCTTGGTGAGGGTCACACGGCCAAGGACACGGGCGTGTCCATGGCCGTGTCGTACCGGGTTCGTCGAGAGCCTGGGAAGTCGACGATTTTTCGCTCAGTTTGTCGACTAATGGGGGACACGCCCTCCGACACGCCCGTGTCGGAACCCGTATCGCGTGCATGTTCTCTCGAGTGTCGACGTATAGGTGTCGACATGGTGGTGTCGACACAATGGTGTCAACACAGAGGAGGTGTCGACACAGTTGTGTTGACACGGAGGAGGTGTCGATACAGGCAGGGAACACAGCCTAGGACACGGGCGTGTCCAGGGCCGTGTCGAGCGTGTTCGACGAATTATTTCAAGTTCGACGAAGAGGCAGTCGACGATCGTCGAGACGTCGAACACGGCCTGAGACACGGGCGTGTCCCAGGCCGTGTCCTTATCAGGTTGTGAGATGGGACTTGTGAGGGGTTGGACACGGCCTGGAGCCCAGGCGTGTTCAGGTTGGACACGGCCGTGTCAAAAGTGACACGGGCGTGTCAAGTACCCGTGTCCTGTTTTGGGTGCGACGATTTCGGCGTCGATTGGGGAACACGGTCTTGGACACGGGCGTGTCACAAGCCGTGTTCGGCCCAGGTGTTTTGTTTTTCCAGTTCGGATCCTGGCCGTTCTTTCCCTTCTTTTGGGATCTGATGGTCCAGGGTTGCCCTTGCGGAGTTAAGTCCGAGAATATTGTTAGAAACCCTCATTCTTCTCTATTCAATCTATTTCTAAAATCTAGAGAGAGGGGAGAGCAAGTAAGAAGGTGAAGGAGAGCTCCGGATGTTGGAGAGACTTCGGTGCTCCAAATCGCGAGCCGAGTCCGGATCCGTGGAGGCAAGACCGTTACGAAGGTTTTCATCCGGCTAAGTTGCCATGGCGACGAAGAGGGGTCGGAAGGTAACGGCTGTTCTCCTCTTGATTTTAGGATGCATGTTCTAGCATATTTTGTTTTTTAGATTTTGGGCACCAAACTCTCAAATGAGAGAGGTTTGGATCGCCAAGGTTCAAGAGGAACCTCCGGGTCAATTGAGTCTGTCCCCGACATGTTTTGCATTAGAGATCCGCTTCGTTAGTGGATTAGGAATGGTGGGTGAAGCCGTAGTCGCGACCGTTAGTCCGACTCGGTGATGTTGCATACGAGCTTTAAGGATTCGTAGAGATCCGTTGCGGCAAGATGCCGTTTGTGATGTTTATGATGTTCCCCCTTTTTCTCGAGTGAGTACATGTAGTCGGAACCGGACAAGGTTAGCTCCTCAATGGCGGTAGATGGTTTCCTTGGTGAACAAGGTTAGCTCCGCATTAGTGGTAGATGGTTTCCTTGGTGTGCGGGAACACTACAGTACGAATGAGGGAATATGGTGGAATTATCTTAGATTGTGATGTGCCAAGACGTGGCTGTGTCTCCGTGGTCGGCTGGCTATCCCGTGACGTGCACGTCATGTGTGGAGAGTGTCCCGGCAAGACTAGTCCCCTTCTGTGCGACTAACAAGAATGCCAAGCATGGGGCAAGCCCGGGCAATGAGGCCATGAGCGGGTGGGGTCCAGCAAGGCTTCTTAGAATCAGTCAGTTTGTGTTTGTTGGAATCCTGACATGAGAAGTCAGAGCTTGCAGGAAAGCCCGGGTCTAAGACCTTGAGCGGGTGGGGCCTTTGCGAGAGTTCCGCATGGCGGCTTGTATGCCGTTGGGGGAATATTGGTAACCCCCCTTTTTGTTTACGGCTTCATGCCAATGGGTAAATGACGAGTACCCATATGATGTGTTGATGTGCTAGTTGCATACGCGATAGGGTGCCTTGGGTGAAGCCTGGGTTTTTGCATACATGCTGCATACGTAGACCCTTTCATTATATACTCAACAATAAAGAACGTGTATGTTGTTTGAGACATCCAAGCCTGTTCTTAGTGCATTACTTATTTATATATATATATATATATATATATATATATATTGCATACGAAGTGCTGACTTGCAGGTTGGAGGGGTTCCCCGGGGTCCGTTAGGGGCAGTCGGGAGGAGATGTGTTGGTTACACAGTTTGAGGTCAGCCTTTGCTGACCCACGTTACAATCAATTTTTACAGGGCAAGGATCGCAAGCAGGAGCCAGATCTCCGACCAAAAGGGCCTAAGCCTCATGAAGTGTTACCGTTTTGCTGTAGCTCTACTTTTATGACATTGTATGTTTGATGCTCATGTTTTCCGGCTTGCATGCCGAGGTAGTCTAGGAGTGCTTATGCACATTTTTGACTGGTGTTATTATTTGAGTTTTGGACTCACTTTTGTTGTAAGGCCTTAAGGCCGCTTCGATACTCCTATATGTTGTGGATAACTTCTAGTCTGTTTGTTTTTTTCCCCGCTGTGCTGTGGTTATGAGTTTTGAGATCGTGTAGTTATATCATCTTATAATACTGAAGCTGTGGTTCTGTATGTTGTGGGGCCCCGGCCGGACCCATATTATACGGTCATTATAGGCGAGGTGTTACATTATGTGGCAAAGTGTCAGACGTGTGCTTTGGTGAAGGCGGAGTGCTAGAAGCCCAGAGGTTTCTTTAAGTCCTTACCTATCCCGGAGTGAAAGTTCGACGATATTTCAATGGATTTTGTGCATGGGTTGCCAAGGTCGCAGAAGGGAAACGACGCCATCTGGTTGATCGTAGATCGATTGACAAAAGTGTCGCACTTTATACCAAATAGGAAGGATGATTCAGTGGATAAGCTAGCAAAACTCTATATTGATAACATTGTTCGACTGCATAGTGTACCCCTCAGCATCGTGAGTGACTGAGATGGGCGCTTCACGTCCAATGACTGGAGGTTGGTGCAACAAATGTTTGGAACTAAGCTAAGTTTCAGCACGGCCTTTCATCCGCAGACGGATGGTTAGACCGAGAGGGTCAACAGGACGATGGAGGACATGCTTCACATGTGCATCTTGGATTTCGGAAAGCGGTGGGAAGTTCACATGTTCATGGTGGAGTTTCCTTATAACAACATCTACCAAGCGAGTATTCAAATGGTGCCCTTCGAGGCCCTATACGGTAGAAAATGTCGCACGTCATTGTCATGGTTGGAGATGGGTGAGTCGAAGCTGTACAAACGACAAGAAGTGGAAGAGACCACTTCGTTGGTACAAACAATACGAGAACGATTGTTGATCGCTCAGGACAGGCAGGATAAATACTATAATGCCAAACATAAGAACATTGAGTTCGCTGTTGGCGACTGGGTATATTTGAAAATTAAGTTGTTCAAGGGTGTCTCACGGGTACGACGCTTGAAGAAGCTGAGTCCGAGGCACCTTGGACCGTTTGAGATTCTAGAGCGAATTGGTGAAGCGGCTTATAGACTGAAGTTATCAGTGAAATTGAGTAGTCTACACGACGTATTCCATATATCGGTATTGCGGAAGGCGGTGCAAGAGCCTTCGCAAGTGATTGCGGTCGATCAGGTACCTGTTGATAATGGGTTGACGACGAAGGTCAAGCCCGTTCGTATTGAGGACTTTGGAGTCAAGCGACTTCGTAACAAAGACATCAGGATGGTCATGGTCCATTGGGACAACTGTGGTCGTGAGGAGCTTTCGTGGGAGCGAGAGCAGGCCATGCTTGAGGAGTATCCCGAGCTATTCCGCTCAGGTACCAAAAAATTTTTGTACCTTTCCATTACATAATTTCGGGAAGAAATTCATTTAAGGGGGGAATTGTAGCGCCCAAAAACTCAAAAAGGAATGGATAGCGTTTTAAGGCCAATTTGGTGCCTGAATAGGTTCACATGGCCTATGACACAGGCGTGTCCAGGGCCGTGTCATGCTATGAGTTTGATGAATTTTTGTGAGGTCGACGAAATGCATTCAACGATCCTCAGAGTCAAGCCAGGTCGGGCACACGGCTTGGGACACGGGCGTGTCTCATGGCCGTGTCCTGCTCTATATCAGCAGGGTAGTGTCGAGTGAGGTACACGGCCTGGAACACGGGCATGTGCTGAGTGACACGGGTGTGTCAAATGTTGATTCGGGCGTGTCTAAGCCCGTGTCCTGGTCGGGACGTGACGGTTTCCTGTATCGCTTGAGGAATATGCCCTGTGACAAGGGCGTGTCATAGGCTGACACGGGCGTGTCAAACAGTACACGGGCATGTTTGAGCTCGTGTCATGTTCCGCGTTCGATGATCGTGTTCAGATCGTGAGACACAGCCTGTGACACGGGATTGTCACAAGCCGTGTTCGGACCAGGAAAGTGATTTTCAGGGCGATTTGTGGCCGTTCATTTCCTTCAAATAGGATCCAACGACCCAGAGATCTCCCTGCTACTATAACGCCGGGAGTTGAGGGTTAAACCCACATTTGTCTTAGGTCATTCTCTTTCTAGAGAGTTAGAGAGTGGGGAGAGCAAGGAAGAAGGAGAAGGAGGAATCCGGACGCCGGTGGAGCTTTAGAGCCCCAAATCATAAGCCGAGTCCAGATCCGTGAAGGCGAGGCCGTTGCGGTGCTTTTTCATCCGGCTAGTTTTCCATGGCACCAAAGCAAACCTCTAGGGTAACGATTCTCTTCTTGGACATGTGAAATCCTCTTACTTTTTGCATAGGAAACCCTCTCCCGCGAGTGGGTGGTGAGTGTGAGGTATCCCTCCGGGTAGATATGGTTTATCCACGAAGTTTTGCATTTAGAGTCCGGAAACGAAGTACGGACATATGCATGGTGTGTGAAGCCTACCCGGACATGTTGCTCTGGATCGGTGATGTTTTCATGATGCTTGTATTGCCGGAGAAGACTCTGTGCCGCTTGTTTTTCGGGTTTTTCTATGTGGTAGATTACAACAGGGAGCCTTGGGGACTAACCCCAAGGTGCACCCTAAAAACTGGGCAGATGCGTGGTTCTGCCATCGTGGTGGTCTGGGAGCCAACTTTTACATAACTGGGTTATGTAATATTCTGTGATCAATACTCGGGCTTCGGGGAAGCTTGACGCGTGTCGATGACTTAAATTGACGTGACGATGTGAGCAACGGGTTGAGTGGAACCGTACCCGCTCTATATGGTTCGGTTTAAGGGGCCTACAGATGGCATAGAGGGCGAGTCTTAGGCTTCGGCCGGAAATACTAATGCTCACGATGTTGTCGTCCTGGGGGCGGTGGTAGACCGGGTTCACCGAGAATGTGCCCTGAGTGCACGAGGTGTGTGGCCATGCGTGCATACGCCTGTGGTGAAGTGTGCTTAAATTGTTCGTTCATTATTATGTTTGATTATACTAATGAAATGCAGTGAAGGAGCACCGCCGCCCCAATAAAGGGGCAGGGTCGTTATACTTTGTTCAGCTTTAGCTGACCGTTGCTTTTGTTTGCCACCGCTACGGTGAAATGTTGATTGCAGGTGCTGCGGAGCCTAGTGGCAAGTAGCGGGCTGAAGCCCTTGTTGCTGAGCCGGCCCTTGAAGGCCAAAGCGAATGTTTGCTCTTTATGCTTATATGTGTCTGGCTTGCGTGCCGATATATGGAAGACATTTATTGTTTAAGTAAAACTCTTATAAGGCCATAAGACCAACTATTTGGTGTATTTGTACTGTCATTCCTACTTTGGGTTTTAGTGGACTTTCATGCTTTGGTTTGGGTTCTTATAACTATTTTAAAAAGCTTCCGCCAGAATGCTTTGAGTTAGGACGCGTGTTTTCCTTTGGCGGTAATTTGGTATTAATACGTAACTCCGCTAGCTATCCGTGGTATATGGTGTGGGGCCCTGGCCGGACCTTCTATTATATCCCATGTGACGGATGGGGGTGTTATAGTTGGTAGACCGGCCTCGGGGTATTTCAGTAATTTCATAGCAGCAGGATTGCGCTATTGGCAGGCCATCCCCAAAAATCTATAAATAGAACCTTGGTGTGCCTTGGAGAAGATGGGTTTTTGACCACTCGTCATCATCTTTCTTCATCCTCCAAGGCACCTAGCTCGGCATTGGCTACGAAGGGGGAGATCTCAAAGGTCTTCCGGGTGTGAGGTGGGACCTCCACGCTAGAACCAAGGGTCATCTTCCAAATTCAAGTCTCTCACCAAGGGACGTCTCGGGAGAAGTAGGTGTGAGCTGCACCCTAGGTCCGAACTCTAGGTGGAGCAAAATTTCAGTTCCAACACATTCTGGCGGAAGTATTTTAAAATTGTAACAAGAACCAAACCAGACGAATGTTCAATAAACCAAACAAAAATGAAAAGATGAATACACAAATAGTTATGGCCTTAAGGCCTTACCAAGTTTTCTCAACTAATATTGTTTTACATACTTCGGCACGTGGGAAGGCAACACATGAGTAGTAAAAGAAAACACACTTAGCTTTGGCCTTCGAGGGCCAGCTTAGAAATCATGGGCTTTAGCCAGCTATTTCCCGGTCGGCTCCGCTACACCTGCACAAAAACAATCCACCCAAAATGTGGCAAACAAGACAACGGTCAACATTAGTTAACCACATTATAACGACCACATCCCTCACTCGGAGTGACGATGATCCTTCCTTATTGGCAATTAGCATCAATATATAGAGGCATTCAGAACACGCAATTTAAGCATCATTCACCATAGATGTTGGCTTGACCGTTCAACGCCCCATGCTCTAAGGGCACATTCTCGGTGCACAGGACCTCAAAGGGTCACACTTTCGATCTTTGTGATAGTCAGCAATGCTTGAGCTTTCTGGTATTTCATGGTCAAAGTCAAAGACAACGCCCCTATGTTACGACAAAGTCATGGTGATCTCCAGGATGCACTCTTTGACTCACTCCCTGTCGAACGTCATGGGGTTAGGTTCAGTTTAGCTATTTCTCGTGCTCAAATCGCCAGGCTCGCAAGCCACAATGCAGGTCAGCACCCCCTTTCCTATCCGTATGATACTTAACCTCGTTATGATCCTAGGCTAGCACTCATGGTCGCCTAAGCTAGGTCACACCGGCTCTCAGCTCAACACATTGGCCCACAGGTCTTCAAGAGACAAGCCTCACCAAATGGCCCCTAGGTCTCCATAAGACAGGCCTCTCAAAATATTGGTCACCAGGTCTCCAAGAGACAAGCCTCATAAAAACATTGCTCACTGGGAGCTACTGCCGGCAATAGCACTACCGCCGCGCAGTAGGGGACAAACTATCGATTCTTCCCCTTTACAAGGGTATTTTCTCGGAGTCCTTCTCTACTACTCTCTCTGCAGTCATCTGCACACCTCATGACTCCAAACTTATACGCTACCATGGAGTCTTCTCCGGCATACAAACAATCATCACCAATCCAGACTAACATGTCCAGATGGGCTTCACATAGCATGCATATTCTGTACTTCGATTCTGGATTCTAAATGCAAAGACAATGGGGATGCAGTCGATCTACCCGTCGGGAGAACTACTTCCACGTGTTTGTGGAGCGTTGCCATAACCCGCATTTTCTACGCATTTAACAATATATCAGAGCAAGGGAAAACGCGCATCATGATGCCACGTCAGTAGGGTATAACTGCAGACGCTCAGGCAAAACTCCAACTAAACACCTTTGCAAAAAATCTTTAAGTTATTTAGAGAAAATTCAGTTTAAGTTAGGCGATTAGCTGTATCCCTTGCCTCAGTGGCTCTACTAGTTCACAAGAAAAAAATAGTTATACGCTGCGGAAAATACTTTATTGATAAGATTAGACGTCCTACATGAGTATAAACATCCCCAGAGGACAACTCATGGCATGCAAGACTCTAGGTTTATAATAATAGTAAAAGTAGCTTTTACGATCGTTTAAATATAGTGATTTAGGTTTTCAAATATGACATGTATGAAGTAATAATAGTAATTTTTATACTTTAAAATACCTAACAGGCAACCTAGCATAAAACCTTCCCAAATACCAAGTAAAAATAACCATAAAAGGTCAAACTTAGCAGTTTAGCAAAATACTTTACATTTCATAAGAAAATCACCAGTGAGTGTCAATAACCTAACACGAACCCACTGAAAGTATGTATGTCTGTAATAAAAAGGAAATAATAAACTACCTCACAATGGTGAGGAAAACCCACTACATCCCTGCAGCCTGTAACACCCCCTATCCGTCGCATAGCATATGGCAGTAGGTCCGGCCGGGGCCCGACGCCGTATGCCACAGACAGACCGGGTGGTTACTCATGAAAACCATCCAACCAATCTCAACGTCCTACACAGAGCATTCTAGCGGAAGCAGTTTATAAAAGTTGCAAATAAGAACCCAGCACTAAAGCATGAATGTCCACTAAACCAAATTAGAAATGTTATACAAATACCAACACAGGCCTTAAGGCCTTACAAAATGTTTCACTTGATATTACATGATTTACAAACCACGGCACGCAGGCCGGTCATACATGAATAAAACAGTAAACACTTCCAATTAGGCCTTCGAGGGCCGGCTTCGCACTTGGGCTTTAGCCCGCTATTGACCACTTGGTCCAGCAGCACCTGCAAGCAACAAACCACCGCACGGTGGCAAAACAAGGCAACGGTCAATAATGCTGACCAAATTATAACGATACCGCCCCCAACTCAGGGCGACGATGCTCCTTCCCTGCATTTCATTAGCATAAGGGAGCAATATATAACCATAATCATTTCATCACAGACGTTGGCTCGCACGGCCACACGCCGCATGCTCTTAGGGCACATTCTCGGTGAACCGGTCGATGTCACGTCAATTAAAGCCATAGACATTCCGGACTCACCACCGTCACTTTGACGACCAAACCTATGAGCATTTTGTCTTCCTGGCCTGGGTCACGACAATTTAAGCCATTGACCGCCGAAGACCCTAATCTATGCCAACGACAAGTGCCACGTACCCTTAGATCTCTTTAACCGAACGACATAGAACGGGTACGGTTCCATCTAACCCGTGCTCACATCGCAACGACAATTTAAGCCATTTGCACGGGTAAAACTTCCACCGAGTCCCATTTCCATCACAATTCACATAACCCGGTTATGTTCAAGTTGGCTCTCAGGCCGCCAAGTTGGCAAGATCACGCATCCGCCTAATTTTCCGGGTGCACCTTTGGGTTAATCCCCAAGGCTCCCTGCTGCAATCTACCGTGTAGAAAACCCGAAAAACAACCAATAGCACGGAGTCTTCTCCCGCATTTATGCAATGCAACAACACCGATCCAGACCAACATGTTCGGGTAGGCTTCACACATCATGCCTATGTCCGTTCTCGCTTACGGACTCTATACAACGGGGACTTCACATATCTACCCAAAGGAACGCCTCCAACTCTCTGCAAACTCGCGAGAGCGGGCTTCCTATGCAAAGAAGGAGAGCTACTCATGCTCAAGAAGAGAATCGTTACCCTAGCATTCCTCTTTAGCGCCATGGAAAAATAAGCGGATGAAAAGCACCGCACTAGCTTTGCCTCCGTGGATCCGGAGTCGGCTCGCGATTTGGAGCTTCGAAGCTCCTCCAATGGCCGGATCTAGCTCCTTCTTCCTTCCTTGGCTCTCCTCTCTCTCTAAGCTTTTAGAAAGATAACAACTTATGAAAAGTGAGGGTTTCTAAGTCCAATCCCGGGTATATCTCATCAGGAACAACCCCCAGCCGTTGGATCCCAAAATAAAGAAACGAACGGCTTTGATTCGAGACTGAAATGCCCAATCTGGACCGCACACGTCCTGGCACACGCCCGTGTCCAGGGCCGTGTGCCTCATTTGCCGTCAAAATCGGCTCGCCTGGAACAACACACGGGTATCGAACACGCCCGTGTTCGAGCTGACATGCCCGTGTTCCACCTGACACGGCCGTGTGGCCGGCCGTGTACCCCCATCATTTTTCCCCGAAAACAACCCGAGCACTGAACGGGTTCTAGGACATGCCCGTGTCCTTGCCCGTGTCACCTCAACATGCCTGGGCTCCAGGCCGTGTACACGGTCTCGACACTCGACACTTCGTCGAGCGAAGATCGTCGACCTGATGACACGACCTTGGACACGCCCGTGTCCTTGGCCGTGTGCCTTGTCTCGACACATCGTCGAGCAGAGTGTCGACTTCCCGGGACGAGTGTCGACACGGGTCGACACGCCCTGCGACACGCCCGTGTCGCAGGCCGTGTTCCATGTCTCGACACTTCGTCGAATGCAGAGTGTTGACTTCGCGGGCTAAGTGTCGACACGGGTCGACACGCCCTGGGACACGCCCGTGTCCCAGGCCGTGTGCCTGCAGCCAGAACCCAAAACTGGCCCAAAACGTCCCCCGTTGCTCCTTTGAGTTTCGGGGCGTTACAACTCTCCCCCTCTTAAAAGAATTTCGTCCTCGAAATTATATAAAGGAAAGACATGTACAAAACCAAAATTTGTACCTGAGCGGAACAACTCCGGATATTCGTCAAGCATAGTCTGCTCTCTCTCCCAAGAGAGCTCCTCACGACCGCAATTGTCCCACCGGACCTTGACCATCCTGATCTCTTTATTGCGTAGCCGCTTGACCGCCGAGTCCACAATCCACACGGGCTTGACCTTTGTCGTTAGCCCGCTATCCACCGACACTTGATCAACCGCGATCACTTGCGTAGGCTCTTGCACCGCCTTTCGAAGCACCGAAATATGGAATACATCATGTAAACCACTAAGCTCCACTGAAAGCTTCAACTGATAGGCCGCTTCGCCGACTTGCTCAAGAACCTCAAACGGCCCAAGGTACCTCGGGCTTAGCTTTTTCAATCGCCGCACCCGCGAGACACCCTTGAACGGCTTAATCTTTAGGTACACATAGTCGCCCACAGCGAACTCCACGTTCCTGTGCTTGGCATTATAGTACTTCGCTTGCCGGTCCTGAGCGATAAGCAACCTCTCCCGAATAGTTCTCACCAAAGAAGTAGCATCCTCCACTTTTGATCGCTTATACAACTTTGACTCACCCGTTTCTAACCAAGACAACGGCGTGCGACATTTTCTACCATAAAGGGCCTCGAAGGGCGCCATTTGAATACTCTCTTGGTAGCTGTTATTGTATGCGAACTCCACCAAATAAAGGTGGTCTTCCCATTGCTTTCCGAAATCCAAGACACACATGTGGAGCATGTCTTCCATAGTTCTATTGACCCTCTCGGTCTGCCTATCCGTTTGCGGATGGAAGGCTGTGCTGAATTTCAGCTTTGTTCCCAACATTTGCTGTACAAGCCTCCAATCATTGGACGTGAACCGCCCATCTCGGTCACTCACGATGCTGCGGGGCACACCATGAAGCCGTACTATATTATCCACATAAAGCTTTGCCAACTTCTCCACCGGATCATCCTCCCTATGCGGAATGAAATGCGACACCTTCGTTAACCGATCCACAACCACCCAAATGGCGTCGTTCCCCTTTTGCGACCTTGGCAAACCGTGCACAAAGAACATATAGATGTCGTCAAATTTCCACTCCGGAATAGGCAAGGACTTAAGAAATCCTCCCGGCTTTTGGCACTCCGCCTTCACCAAGGCGCAAGTTTGGCACTTCGCTACATAGAGCGCCACATCTTTCTTCAAACCCGGCCACCAAAACAGTTTCTTCACATCACGGTACATCTTCGTGCTCCCCGGGTGAATCGAGTACTTGGTATGGTGTGCCTCGTACAATAACTCCACCCGCAAATTACCCACATTTGGGACGCACAGACGACCGTCCTTCCAAAGTAATCCGTCCTCCACGACAAATTGGGAATTTGACTCATCCAGAGCCTCCACCATGAACTGCTTCATATGAGCATCCATATCCAAAGCCTGCCGAATACGATCAGCCAGGTCATATTGGACTTCAGTCCAATTCAGAACTGCTTCAGCACTTGATTGCCTGTCCACACAAACAATCTCCAACGCCTCCAACTCCCGCACCAACCGCTCATCATGCACCGATAGTCAATTGGCTTGAGCTGGGGCTCGGCGACTCAACGCGTCCGCAACCGCATTCCCTTTACCAGGCACGTAGTGGATCTTGAATGTATAGTGCCCCAGGAACTCCATCCATCTACGCTGCCGCATATTCAGATCCTTCTGATCAATAAGATACTTTAGGCTCTTGTGATCGGTGTAGATATCAATCTTCACACCGTACAAATAGTGTCTCCACAGCTTCAAGGCAAAAATCACGGCCGCTAACTCCAAGTCATGGACCGTATAGTTCCTTTCATGCACTTTTAGCTGTCTCGAGCCATAAGCAATTACACTTCCGTGTTGTAGTAGCACGCAACCCAAACTACTGCCCGAAGCATCACTATAAATCTCAAAGCCTTCGGTCCCACATGGCGAACTCAGCACAGGCGCCGTGGTCAACCGACACTTCAACTCCTCGAAAGCTCGTGCGCACTCCGGCGTCCAAACGAACTTATGCTCCTTCCTCGTCAAAGTAGTGAGAGGTAACGCTATCCGCGAGAAGTTCTCTACGAAGCGCCTATAATAGCCGACAAGCCCCAAAAAGCTCCGGACTTCCGCTATCGTAGCAAGCTCAGGCCACTCCCGTATCGCAACAATCTTCGCCGGATCCACAACAATACCCTCTCCACTCACTATATGACCGAGGAACGCCACTGAGGATAGCCAAAACTCGCACTTCGAGAACTTGGCATACAATTGATTTCTCCTTAGCGTCTCCAAAACCAAATGAAGATGCTTGAAGTGATCTTCCTCACTTTGCGAGTACACCAAAATATCGTCGATGAAGACGATCACGAAATGGTCCAAGTACTCCCTAAAAGTCCTGTTCATCAAGTCCATGAATACTGACGGCGCATTAGTCAGCCCAAACGGCATGACCGTAAACTCATAATTCCCGTATCTCGTACTAAACGCTGTCTTCGGGATATCACTCTCCCTTATTCGCAGCTGATAGTACCCAGCCTTGAGATCCAACTTCGAGTACACCGTCGACCCGACTAACTGATCAAAAAGATCATCAATCCGGGGGATCGGGTACTTGTTGTTCTCCGTCAACTTGTTGAGCTCCCGATAATCAATACATAGCCTCAAGCTTCCGTACTTCTTCTTAACAAAGAGGACCGGTGCGCTCCAAGGCGAAGAACTCAGGCGCACATACCCTTGCTCCAACAAATCTTGCAGTTGAACTTTCAGCTCCGCCATTTCCTTAGGCGCTAGCCGATAAGGAGATCGTGACACAGGCTTTGCACCTGGCACTAGCTCAATCGTAAAATCTATCTCCCGCTGAGGCGGAGCTCCAGGAAGATCTGCGGGGAACACATCAGGGTATTCCGATACCACTGAAATACAATCCAACGCGGGCTTCGGCTTTGCAACCTCCACTAGTGTAAAGAACAGTTCTGCACCGGCACGAACCGCCTTCACCACCTGAAGAGCAGACATCAACGTCTTGCTCGACCCCTTTAAGCCCGTAAAAGTCATCTCACGACTTGCTCCCAGCTTGACTTCCTTGCGACCGCAGTCAATATAGGCTTACTTCTCCGAGAGCCAGTCCATGCCAAATATAACGTCGAACTCCACCAACGGAAGTAAAGACGCCTGCAGGTCGAACTCCTGATCCCCAATATGAATCTTAACATCGCAGATCCTATCCGCTCGCATCGAACACCCATTGGGCAACAACACATCCAACTTATCCTTCGCCATCGAAGAAGGGACTCCGATGCGTGATATAAATCCTTCGGACAAGAAGGAGTGTGAAGCTCCCGTATCGAAGAGTGCTCGTGCCGGATTTTCACAAATCAATACAAATCCTAAACAAGCAGTGGTAAGGTAACATGTGCATAACAAGTATTTAAAGAAATTGACTTGATATAATTTAAACCGTACATGTCACCACATCAGCCTGTTTGATGGCCTTCTGTTGGCCAAGATTATACACCCTTGGTTGGGCCGGAGCATAGTGGGATGCGGTCGACTCCACCGCCTTGCCCTTCTCTTCATAAGTAGCTCCCGACCTTCTCTCGGACCTAGGACGTCCGCTCCAACAGTCACGGGCAAAATGCCTCGTCTTTCCACAAGTAAAACACGCGCTCGGGGTCCGACCCGTAGTCGCCCCAGAAGCACCAAAAGGAGCTGGACCCGAAGTCCTATGCTTCTTGAAAGACCTCCGATAGCCGGACTTTGAAGTAGTCGGCACTTTAAATTCAGATTTCCTATCACCCAAGCTTTTCTTTGCTTGTACATTCTTTATGTCCTTCTCCAAGGACCGGGCAGTATTGACCAAGGTTAAGAAACCCTGCATCATCGGCCCAGAGAGTAGTAATCTCAACTCATCTCTCAAGCCTTCGTATAATCGATTAGTCTTGCGCTCCTCATCCACGATGGTGGAGCTAGAATATCGACTCAAACGAGTGAACTCATGGAGATATTCAATCACGCTCTTCTCACCCTGAACCAACTTCAGAAATTCGTTCTCCATCGAAATCCTCTGAGTAGAAGGGAGGTATCTTACTAAGAACAATCCCGAGAACTCTTCCATCAGGACGTCTGTAGGTTGTCTACCTCTCAAATGATGTAGCTCCAAACCTTCCCACCATAATCTCGCTTCACCGTCCAAAAGGAACGTAGCAATGGTGGTCATTTGCCACTCCTCCGTCTCTGTTGCTGTCATGACTCTCTTCACCCTGGATAGCCAGTCTTCAGCCTGAGATGGGGTTCCCAACCCCGAGAATAACGGAGGGTTAAAGCTCATTACATGCTTAAGCTGTCTCTCAGTTGCCCTCCTTGGAACCACCGGTTCCACAACCACTTGCTCCACTCTCCCCGGCTCAGCCTCTTGAAGAGGTTCCTGCTCCATCACAGGAGCGGGCTGCTGTGTTTGCCTTGCAGGCTGCGCATTTGTCAGGGCCAACACCGCTTCAGCCACTAATCGTATATTCTCAGCCGATAGAGGTGTTGCAGGAGCAACATCTGGTGCACTACTAGCCTCAAAAACTCGGCGTTCTGACGGCCCAACACCACTTATGGTCACCTATAGTGGTACAAAACACTGTTAAGCGACCAAATAAATTGCAAACAGCAATTATAGGAACACGCAGGTTCCTCAAACACACGTATTTGCATTCCTAAGTGGACATTCATGAGTTCTTTTACTGTTATAACGATGACGCACACAATGTGCTCACCACCCCTTAAAAAGAATTCGCCCACGAATTCACTTTAAGCCCGACCAAAACCAATAGTCTGATACCAAATTGTAACACCGTACAAATAGTGTCTCCACAGTTTCAAGGCAAAAATCACGGCCGCTAACTCCAAGTCATGGACCGGATAGTTCCTTTCATGCACTTAAAAAGAATTCGCCCACGATCCAAATTGTAACACCCCCTATCCGTCGCATAGCATATGACAGTAGGTCCGGCCGGGGCCCGACGCCGTATGCCACAGACAGGCCGGGTGGTTACTCATGGAAACCATCCAACCAATCTCAACTCCAAGTCATGGCTCTGATACCAAATTGTAACACCCCCTATCCGTCGCATAGCATATGGCAGTAGGTCCGGCCGGGGCCCGACGTCGTATGCCACAGACAGACCGGGTGGTTACTCATGGAAACCATCCAACCAATCTCAACGTCCTACACAGAGCATTCTAGCAGAAGCAGTTTATAAAAGTTGCAAATAAGAACCCATCACTAAAGCATGAATGTCCACTAAATGAAAATAGGAATGTTATACAAATACCAACATAGGCCTTAAGGCCTTACAAAATATTTCACTTGATATTACATGATTTACAAACCACGACACGCAGGTCGGTCATACATGAATAAAACAGTAAACACTTCCAATTAGGCCTTCGAGGGCCGGCTTCGCACTTGGGCTTTAGCCCGCTATTGACCACTTGGTCCAGCAGCACCTGCAAGCAACAAACCACTGCACGGTGGCAAAACAAGGCAACGGTCAGCAATGCTGACCAAATTATAATGATCCCGCCCCCAACTCGGGGCGGCGATGCTCCTTCCCTGCATTTCATTAGCATAAGCGAGCAATATATAACCATAATCATTTCATCACAGACGTTGGCTCGCACGGCCACACGCTCCGTGCTCTCAGGGAACATTCTCGGTGAACCAGTCGATGTCACGTCAATTAAAGCCATAGACATTCCGGACTCACCACCGCCACTTTGACGGCCAAACCTATGAGCATTTTGTCTTCCTGGCCTCGGTCACGACAATTTAAGCCATTGACCGCCGAAGACCCTAATCTATGCCAACGACAAGTGCCACGTACCCTTAGGTCTCTTTAACCGAACGACATAGAACGAGTACGGTTCCATATAACCCGTGCTCACATCGCAACGACAATTTAAGCCATTTGCGTGGGTCAAACTTCCACCGAGTCCCATTTCCATCACAATTCACATAGCCCGGTTATGTTCAAGTTGGCTCTCAGGCCACCAAGTTGGCAAGATCACGCATCCGCCCAGTTTTTCGGGTGCACCTTTGGGTTAATCCCCAAGGCTCCCTGCTGCAATCTACCGTGTAAAAAACCCGAAAACAACCAATAGCACGGAGTCTTCTCCGGCATTTATGCAATGCAACAACACCGATCCAGACCAACATGTCCGGGTAGGCTTCACACATCATGCCTATGTCCGTTCTCGCTTACGGACTCTATACAACGGGGACTTCACATATCTACCCGAAGGAACACCTCCAACTCTCCGCAAACTCGCGAGAGCGGGCTTCCTATGCAAAGAAGGAGAGCTACTCATGCTCAAGAAGAGAATCGTTACCCTAGCGTTCCTCTTTGGCTCCATGGAAAAATAAGCGGATGAAAAGCACCGCACTAGCTTTGCCTCCGTGGATCCGGAGTCGTCTCGCGATTTGGAGCTTCGAAGCTCCTCCAATGGTCGGATCTAGCTCCTTCTTCCTTCCTTGGCTCTCCTCTCTCTCTAAGCTTTTAGAAAGATAACAACTTATGAAGTGAGGGTTTCTAAGTCCAATCCCGGGTATATCTCATCAGGAACAACCCCCAGCCGTTGGATCCCAAAATAAAGAAATGAACGGCTTTGATTCGGGACTGAAATGCCCAATCTGGACCTCACACGGCCTGGCACACACCCGTGTCCAGGGCCGTGTGCCTCATTCGCCGTCAAAATCGGCTCGCCTGGAACAACACACGGGTATCGAACACGCCCGTGTTCGAGCTGACACGCCCGTGTTCCACCTGACATGGCCGTGTGGCCGGCCGTGTACCCCCATCATTTTTCCCCGAAAACAACCCGAGCACTGCACGGGTTCTAGGACACGCCCGTGTCCTTGCCCGTGTCACCTCAACACGCCTGGGCTCCAGGCCGTGTACACGGTCTCGACACTCGACACTTCGTCGAGCGAAGATCGTCGACCTGATGAAACGGCCTTGGACACGCCCGTGTCCTTGGCCGTCTGCCTTGTCTCGACACATCGTCGAGCAGAGTGTCGACTTCCCGGGACGAGTGTCGACACTGGTCGACACGCCTTGTGACACGCCCGTATCATAGGCCATGTTCCATGTCTCGACACTTCGTCGAACGCAGAGTGTCGACTTCGCGGGCTAAGTGTCGACACGGGTCGACACGCCCTGGGACACGCCCATGTCCCAGGCCGTGTGCCTGCAGCTAGAACCCAAAACTGGCCCAAAACGTCCCCCGTCGCTCCTTTGAGTTTCGGGGCGTTACACAGCCCACTAGCCACCACCAAAACTAGCCGCTCAACCGACTACTGCCCTGAACGTTAGGAATTCAAAGAAAGAACACCTCAGCAAGAAAGAAAATACAAGTGACAAAAGATTCAACAAAAGAAAAAAAAGGGTTTACCAAACCCAACTACAAGAAAGGCTGACAACCTCAGCTAACAAGTCAAGAAACAAGTAGGAAGTATACTCAATAGTAAAGTGAGAGGATAGCACCAAGTGCGAGAAGTTACCATGCTTCGGTTAATCCTGCAGAAGCCAACAACCATCATATGCCAAAACTATAGAAGGAAAAAGAACTATATAGTCCTAAACATGTGAATCATTAACACTAGTGGAACCATGGATCTAAGTTGGTGACACAAACATCAAACCCAAACTAACAGACTCAAACATCTCACAAAAACACTGCGGGGGTGGCTATGGCCCACACAACCCAACAATCCACAAAAAGAATACTGCGGGGGTGGCTACGATCCACACAACCCAACAGTCCACAAAAAGAATACTACGTGGGTGGCTACGACCCACATAACCCAATAGTCCACAAAAAGAATATTGCGGGGGTAGCTACGGCCCCCACAACCCAACAGTCCACAAATCAGAGACAAAAACATCCACCAAGTGCAATGATTCATGAAACGACATCCAATTGGCGGTCCTTTATCCACTGTCGATCTAGCCATAGAACACAACTAAAATATACCCTAGGGCCCAAACTTGACGAATCAGACACAAAACGGCGAAAATATACTAAGTCCTGACCAAATACAGCGAGTATACCCGATGAATTACAATGATATTTGACGAACTACAATGATACTCGACGACTCGTATGATGATACTCGACGAACTCTACTATACTCAGCGAAAAGACTAATGATACTCGACGATTTTCATTGATACATGCCGGAATTTCCTTAGCTAACTCGTGATATTCGATGATTTACTGATGATACTCACCGAACTCTACTCAGGCTAAACTATGATATTCGACGGATTCTACCTTATGATACACGTCGAATCTGCCTTAGACTAAACTTCATCTTACCCGGCGAATTTTCCTTACGATATACGCCGAATCCATCACTTATACTCGACGAATTCCTATCGTTCGATACTCGACGAACTGACCTATGATATACAACGAATTCGGCTACGAAACTCGTCGAAACTTACTTACCCGAAACCAGACGATTTCAGCTCGCTGATACACACCAAAAATTTCTTAGACCACTACCCCTAGTCTCCTTGGCTTGGCCAAAATCTTGCCCTAACCTAGGGGTTCTTTCATGATTTAACTTACACTACTCCTACTCTCTAAGGGAGGAGGGAGGAAAGGAAGAAAATACACAAAAAACGAACATGCAGGGGGGAAAATCTACTTGCCTCGAAAACTCTGGAAAAATGCCTCCCACTCGTACCGCGACAAAGGTCGGCCACCAAAAGATCCTAGCAACGTTTCCTAAAACTTTTGGAGGAAGAAAGATGTCAAAATAACTAACCCTAAAGCCTAAAAATCGAGGAATCGGGAAAAGCTTACCACAATCGTGTAGCTCTTGGCGAGAGCTTTCCGAATCTCAACTCCTTCGTCGAAACCGACCACCGGAGCTCTCTCTATCGTCGGTCGAACGCACGTATCGTCCGCCGCTCACTCCTCTTTCGCGAAAAAACCGTTGTCGGGTTTAGGTAGAAGATGAATAGTAAAGGTAGGGTTTTCGTTTTGACCGGTTTCCTACTTATACTCATAATTATAATATATATTATTAATTAATTAAAATATTGCCAAAACGACCCGAGATCCATATCAACTCAAAATTTTACGAAAATCGCATCGTAGCTAAATACCGACGCTATGAATCTAATGGAGAAGTCAAAATCAAAATCCGACAAACCAAACCTGGGTAAAACACCACGTGAAGGCAAAACGACACCACATCCCTATAAAAAGCTCCACCGAGTCACCAAATTAGACCCGACTCGCGAGGGAAGGTGCACAACTAAAACAAAACCAACCACACGGGAAAACCCACTGAGCAAGTCATGCTCCAACAAACGACACTCGATAACTACGCGTCAACGTAAAGCCCTGACAAAAAAAATACGTCACTACGAAAAATAAAATAAATACCGAAAAATCAGGGGCGTTATAAGCGTCTACCATCACATGCCAAAATAAAGGACTTCACATGTCCAAGGAAGATGATTGTTACCCTTGAAGTTCGTTTCAGCGACATAGGAGAGATTCTAGCCAGATGGAAATGACCGCTACGGCTTTGCCTCCGTAGATCTGAACTTGTCTCGCGAATCAGAGCTCTGAAACTCCAATGACTGTGAGATTTCATTCATCTAGCTCTCCTCCTTCCCGCTCCAGCCTCTAGGAACTAAGGGTCTGTTTGGTAAAGCTGTGGCGGTGCAGGAAGCAGTGGTGAGAAACAGTGGTGTATGAATCAGCTGTTTTGCAGTGGTGGAAAAATTTATGAAACTGTTTGAAAAACTGTATTTGCAGTGCTGTGTGAAACAGTGGTGCAGAATTAAACAGTGATAGTAATAATTAAACAATCAAGAGAGTTTAAGAAATCTAAAAATAAAAAATAATTGCTCGACATTTATTTTATTTCATTATAAAATTAAATATATTAATATTGATGGGGTTCCCCAAAATATGTTCGACGAGCCAAAAATTTTTAAACGGACGTCGAAACACGTGTATGCGCGCTCGACTCGCTCACGAGCTACGACGTCAGAACACACGTATCCCCAAAATAATTAGAATGTTGAAATGTTTTAATTATAAATTAATATAAGTTTTATTTATGTATTAACGAGGCTCTCCCTAGAGATTTTCAAACCAAACATGCTCCGATTCGGGATTACGACGATCCAATTTTCAAGTCGTACGATCATCAACATTAATAATAAAATATTAATATATATTAATTAAAATATTAATACATAAATAAACATTTTGCAGTACTAGAACGGTTCGTTTTCACCCGATTCTCGCATAATTTCGAGTACGTTCAGTATTCCAAACGGACGTTAGGACGCACGTATGCGCACTCGATTCACTCACAAGCTAGGACGATTCAATTTTGACCGATTCACGAGCTTCTTGCGTGCCCCGCAAAAAAAAGTATTAAACAATTAAAGATTAATTAATTATTAAACATTTAAAAATTATTATATTAATGTTTTAATTAATTACCAAAAAACAATAAATATTAATATAATTTATTAAATATTATTTAATTATGTTACTAAATATTAATATAAATTTTATATAATATAAAATTTATATATTAATAAATAATATAGGAAATTTATATATTAAATTAATATATTAAATAATATTATAAATTAATATATAATATATATTAATATTTTAATATAAATTAATATAAATTAATATATATAATAATATATAAATTATAAAAAACAGCGCTGCAGCCCTTTTCAGGGCGGCAGCGCTGCTGCTGCCGTTGTGGGCGGTGGCTTCTTGCCACCACCTACGCCAAACAAGGCCTAAGTCTCAAAAGAAAATGAAGTGAAAACGCCACATCCTAGGCTTTAAACCGAGCTACCGCCGCGCGGTACCTTCAAACGTCGGCTTGATTAACGCGACCACCACCCAAAATCTCCAATCACGGGCCGACACGTGGTCACACCATTACAGCCCTACTACCGCCACACGATAACAACCTACCACCGCATGGTAGATGATGCGTCATATCAATACGCCGCTCTCGATGCTCTGACGCTACCGCCCTACAGTATCTCTACCGCCACGCGGTACCTCACAACGAGGTATTCCAAATAAAACAACTTCGCTACCGCCGGTGTTAACCCTACCACTGAGTGGTATCTTCGCAGAAATCATTTCCAGCTTCAGGACACTTGGGGCATTACAAATCTCCCCCAGATAAAGAATTTCGTCCCGAAATTACGCCGTGTAGAAAATTATAGAAGCAACAACATTTCAATGTGTACCTCAAATGAATAGCTTGGGGAACTCCGCCCTTATGGTTTGCTCCCGCTCCCAAGATAGTTCCTCACGACCACGGTTGTCCCAATGCAGCTTGAACATACTGATAGACTTATTCTGAAGCTGCTTGACTTCCATGTCTTTGATACAAATGGGTTTGACTTTCATTGTCAACCTACCATCAATCGGCACCTGATCCGCAGCAACCACCTGCGTAGGCTCTAGCACCGTCTTCCGCAATACTGATATGTAGAATACGTCGTGCAGACCGCTTAGTTCTATTGAAAGCTTCAATAGATAGGCGGCTTCACCAATGCGCTCCAATATCTCAAACGACCGAAGGTATCTCAGACTTAGCATTTTCAAGAGTCGAATCCTTGAAACGTCCTTGAATGGTTTGATCTTCAAATACACTCAATCGCTCATGACAAACTTGACATTTATGTACTTGACAATATAATACTTAGTCTGACTATCCTGAGCGATCAACAACCACTCCCAGTTTATATGAATAATCGAAGTCACATCTTCGAATTTCTTCCGCTTGTATAGCTTTGATTTGCCCATCTCCAACCACGACAAGGGAGTACGACACTTCCTACCATAAAAGGCATCGAAGGGCGCCATTTGATTACTTGTCTGGCATCTCGGCAAACCATGCACGAAATCCATAGATATGTCGTCGAACTTCCATTCTGGTATAGGCAAAGACTTCAAAAATCCATCGGGCTTCTGACATTCGGCATTCACTAAGGCACATGTCTAACATTTTGCCACATAAAAAGCTACGTCCTTTTTCAATCTGGCCACCAGAAAAGTTTTTTCATGTATTTTAAACATTTTTGTGTCCCCCGGGTGAATCGAATACTTGATGAAATGTGCCCTGTACATCAACTCTTTCCGTAATTTGCCCATCTTTGGGACGCACAATCGATTGTTCTTCCATAAAAGGCCATCGTCAATGGTAAACTGGGCATTTGACCCATCCAAAGACTCTGTCATGCAGCATTTCATACTGTCAACCAGCTCCAACGCCTATCGAATTCAGTCTGCGAGGTCATACTGCACTTCTGTTCAGTTCAAACATTCTTCAGCACTAAACCTCTTATCAACACAAGAAATCTTCAAGGCTTCCAAATCTCGAATAAGACACTCGTCTTGCATCTGTATCCAGTTGGCCTGTGCAGAAGTCCTGCGATTTAGCGCATCCGCAATAACATTTCCCTGCCAGGAACATAATGTTTTGAAGGTGTAGTCCCCATGGATCTCCATTCACCTCCGCTGGTACATATTCAAGTCCTTTTGATCTAATAGATACTTCAGGCTTTTATGGTCTGTATAAATATCAACTTTCACGCCATACAAGTTGTAACACCTCCGTCCATCACATGAAATATAATAGAGGGTCTGGTTGGGTCCCCACACCATATTTCACAAACAGACGGCGGGGTTACATGGGAATATCACAGACTACTCACATCCTAACGCAGAGCATTCTAGCGGAAGCTTTAAGGTTATCTGAACTCAAACTCATTTGAATGTCCACAATATATAAACCACCATTTATATATATAGCATAGGAATGTCAATTACAAACACGCAAAGGTTATGGCCTTAAGCCCTTACAGTTACATTTCACCAGTGTGGATTACAAACATCGGCACGCAGGCCGGCCACACATGAAACACAATAAAATTTCTTCATTCGGCCTTCAAGGGCCAGCAAAGTAGCAGCAAGGACTTCAGCCCGCTATTTCCCACTCGGCTCTCCAGCACCTGTACAAGGACAGTCCACCGCAATGGTGGCAAATATGGCAACGGTCAGCATTCAGCCGACCAATTTATACCGACCCTACCCCTTTCCCGGGGCAGTGGTATTCCTTCCTTGCAGGCATAGCATTATCACAAGCAGATACATTACAGGAACGTGCACTCACACACAGTTCAATATATCACAAACGAATGCCCCTCGGCCAAACGTTCCGTGCACTCAGGGCACATTTTTGGTGTACATGTTGTCAGGGTCCCACCACCGTTTAGAGGTCCCAGACATAACAGTTAGTTTTGAGCATTCCTAGTCTTTACGGCCCCCGACCTGAGACTTTAGACTTAACAGTATACAACCTAAGACTCTCATTATGTGATAGGAATCCATAATGTAGATACAGTTCAGCCTTTGACCATTGCTCAAATCGTCAAATCTACGGCGAGCCTGATGCAGGTCAGCTTCCCCTTGTCCGTTCGGCTCATAGGACTTTAGGAGCTCGCAGCTCACAGATTAGCCTTATAGTCTCCCAGAGACAGGCTTTACAATCAAAAGGGTATCTGGAAGATATAGCCAGCGACAATCACTGTCGCCGGCGTTAACCATAGAATTCGCTTCTGTACCAGACCCAGCCACAAAAACCATGCAGTAACCTGCAGTGCCAGAAATAGTAGACTTTCACAGCACAAATATCTCACCAAGAGCTATTGCCGTTGGCGATACTCACTGTTGCCCGGCGACATCCAACAGTCATTCAAACTGTGGTCTTTCATTGGTATTTTCCTGGAGTGCAGCTCTAGTACTTCCTGCTACTTCCAGCACATATGTACAACTCCGCAGACCCCGTATATTACTTGTTTATACTCGGAGTCTTATCCGACATGCAAAATACGCATCACCAATTCAGACCAACCTGTCCAGATGTGCTTCACACAACATGCTTATTCCATACTACACATTTCTGAATCTATATGCAAGACTTACTAGGGATTTCACAAATCGACCCAAAGGAATTCCCTCGATTCTCCACCTTTTGGTGGGGGTTTCCATGCACATGTCAAAATAAGGACTTCACATGTCCAAGAAGGAAGATTGTTACCCTTGTAGTCCTCTTTGGAGCCATGGCGAAGCTGTCGGATACAGACAGAAATGAACACCTCACTTTCGTCTTTGCGGATCTAGCCTCAGATACTGCTTCCGACCACAAGAACTCCTTCAGCATGCTATGCAAGCTTCAACTCCAGTCCTTCCTCCTCCTTAGCTTTTCTTTTCTCCAAGGAGAAGATGGAATGAAGAGAGAGAGAGAGAGGAAGAATAACTTCTCAATCCACACACCTCTGGATATCAAACCGCGGTTGAACCTCAACCACATGATTAATCCATAAAAACGAAGCAAAGGCCAAGATTTGGGTTGACTGGTCAACTTTGGCGCTATTGCTTAGCGATATCGACTGTCGTCACTCGACGATATAGACTTAACCACTTTGATCGCTTGGACCGCTTAACAGACAATCTGACACATGCCACGTGGCACTATCGCCCGGCGACATCCACTGTCGCCACTCGACGATACGAGTTCTACGTTCATCAAGTGCGACTATCGCCCGATGACATCCACTGTCGTAACTCGGTGATTCCTGTTCGACATCTGTCGAGTGCGTCGAGTGTGTCTCGACGAATTATCACTATCACCACCAAGCAATACCCAGTGTCGCCCGGTGTTAGCAAAGCGAGTTGCTCACTCAACGCTTCGAGGCGTCGAGTGTGTCGAGCTCACTCAATGCTTTAAGGCATTGAGTGCATCGAGACATATCGATATCGCCCCAACGATACTCACTGTCGCCCGACAATAGAAACAAACGTTCTGCTGGCAAATTTGGGGTGTTACAACCCTCCCCTCCTTACAGAAATTTCGTTCTGAAATTTGCATATAGTCATAAGGAAGACAACAACTTACAAGTTACAACAACTTTTATTCATAAAACAATGTTCCAACAACATTACACAAACAACTCAAGATATTCTTCACTCATGGTCAAGGTCCCACCGGACCTTGACCATCCCGATTGTCTTATTCCGTAGTTGTTTGATCGTCGTTTCCTCGATCTGAATGGGACTAACTTTCGTCATTAGCCCACTATCGACCGGCACACGATCATCTGCAATCACACGAGTTGGCTCTTTCACAACTTTTCGAAGCACTGAGATGTGGAACGTATAGTGTAAGCTACTCACTTTTGCCGAAAGAGCTAGCCGATAGGCAGCTTCTCCAACTCGCTCCACCACTTCAAACAGACCAAGATACCACAGACTTAACTTTTTCAAGCGTCGAATCCTGGATACGCCTTTGAAGGGCTTGATCTTTAAGTATACCCAATCGACAACCGCAAACTCCATATTTTGGTGCTTGACATTGTAGTACTTCGTCTGCCTATCTTGGGCCATCACCAACCGCTCTCGATGTGTACATATAGTCGAATTTGCATCTTCGATGTCCTTACATTTATCTAGCTTTGATTCGCCTGTTGTTGTAGGCGAATGTAATCATATAAAGATGATCTTCCCAACTTTTCCCGAAATCCAGGGCGCAGATTCAGAACATATCCTCCATTATTTTGTTGGTCCTTTCGGTCTGACCATCCATTTGAGGATGAAAGGCTGTACTAAATTGTTTAGCCTCCAATCACTCGAAGTAAAATGCCCATCTCGGTCACTGACGATGCTATGTTGGGTCACGTCATGCAATCGTACAATGTTATCTACATATAGTTTAGCCAGTTTCTCAACAGAATCATCCTTCCGAGTAAGGATGAAGTGTGACACTTTTGTGAGCCGGTCAACGATCACACATACAACATCGTTTCTGCTCTGTGATCTCGGCAGCCCATGCACGAAATCCATAGAAATGTCATCGAACTTCCACATCGGGATTGGTAACGACTTCAGGAAAACCTCTAGTCTTCTGACAGTCTGCTTTCACTAAAGCACACGTTTGACATTTTGCCGCGTAGAAAGATATGTCTTTCTTCATTCCTGGCCACCAGAACAGTTTTTCATGTCCTTAAACATCTTAGTGCTCCCCGCGTGGATTGAGTATTTTGTAAAATGTGCTTCGTATATCAACTCTTCCCGTAATTTACTCACATTGGGGACGCACAATCGACCGTCTTTTCGCCAAAGACCATCGACCAAGGAAAACTGAGAATTTGACCCTTCCGCTGCATAGCGTTTTAAACTCTCATCGAGTTCTATTGCTCGCCGAACCCTACCCGCAAGGTCATACTGTACCTCTGTCCAGTTCAGGCACACATTTGTAGTGGAATTCTTGTCAACACAAGAAATATTTAAAGCTTCCAGCTCCTGGATCGGGCGCTCATCGTGCATCTACAACCAACTTGCCCTTGCTAGAGTCCCACGACTCAAGGCATCTGCGACCACATTTCCATTTCCTGGAGTATAATGAAGTTCAAAGGTGTATTCTCTGAGGAACTCCATCCACCTTCGTTGTCGCATATTGAGATCCTTCTGATCCAATAGATACTTTAGCCTCTTATGATCCGTGAATATATCAACTTGCACGCCATATAAATAATGATGCCACAGTGTAAGTGCAAATATCGCCACCGTCAACTCCAAGTCGTGGATAGGATAGTTCCTCTCATGCACTTTCAGCTATCGTAAGCCATAAGCGATCACTTTACCAAATTGGTGCCGTCAAAACAGGCACCATGGTCAAACGACTCTTCAACTCTTCAAAAGCTCGCACGCACTCCGGCGTCCAAATGAATTTCTAATCTTTTCGCGTTAGTGTGGTGAGAGGTAAGGCTATCCGTGAAAAGTTCTCTACGAAGCGCCTGTAGTAGCCCGCAAGTCCAAGGAAACTCCTAACTTCAGCTACAGTAGACAGAATCGGTAACTCTTGTACTGCAACTATCTTCACCGGATCCACCGCTATACCTTCTCCACTTATCACATGGCCAAGAAAAGCCACTGACGTTAGTCAAAACTCACACTTGGAGAATTTAGCGTAGAGTTTGTTTCTTCTCAGGGTGTGCAACACTGTCCGCAAATGGTTCACATGATCTTCTTCAGATTAAGAGTACACCAAGATGTCATCAATAACGACAATCACAAACAAATCTAAGTACTCTCTAAATGTTCGGTGCATTAAGTACATGAACACTGATGACATGTTTGTTAGCCTAAACGACATTACCGTGAACTCATAATGACCATAGCGTGTTCCAAACACTGTCTTGGGAATGTCACATTCCATGATCCTCAACTGGTAGTAGTCAGACTTCAAATCTAGTTTTGAGGATATCGTTGACCCAGCCAGTTGATCGAATAAGTCATCAATCAGTGGAATCAGATACTTGTTCTTCTTCGTCAGCTTATTCCGTTCTCGATAGTCGATCCACAAACGCAAACTACCATCCTTCTTTTTCACAAGTAGGACACATGCGCCCCAAGGTGACATACTTGGGCATATATATCCTTGCTCTAACACCTCTTACAACTGGACTTTTAGTTCTGCCATTTCCTTTGGCGCTACACGGTAAGGCGAACGGGTCACAGGTTTCGCACATGACATCAACTCAATCTCCCACTGGGGCGGTAACCCCGGAAGGTCTTTAGGAAACACATTAATATAACTCGATACAGTCGGAACGTCACTCACAATAGCTTGTGGCTCAACAACCTTTATAAGCATGAAGAATAACTATGCGCCCTTCCGAACAGCTTTGACGACTTGGAGAGCAGACATCAACAATTTGCTCGATCCTCGCATACCAGCGAATTTAGTCTCTAGCTCGGTATTTTGTCCCATTGTAATCTCCTTTGAGGTGCAATCTATAAAGACACACTGCTCCGAGAGCCAGTCCATACCAAAGATTACATCAACCTCCGATATCGGTAGCACAGAGGCTTCCAATCTGAAATCTCGACTTCCTATCTGCACCAAACCAATTTGATCGCATTCCACATCCATTAGACAACAAAATCAATAGGCTCACTGTCGGCACGCAAGTAGGCACTCCAACCCGAGACACGAAGTCCACAGATAAAAATGAATGTGAAGCACCCGTATCAAACAGTTCTCTCGACGTACAGTCCTAAATAAGGACAAAGCCTAATATAAACAAATCATGTACAAGTTACACACAATGTGTACATTAAGACTTAATCAAACAACTCCTTGCTTATTCATCACGTGTGTATATACACAAAACAGGCATTGTACACATCATTAATTATGAGGAAATGTACGATACACAATGATAGTTAGTGATGTCGTCCAAGGGCCACTACGGCACTCCCGGGCAATATGTCCCTCTTTGCCACAAAAGTAGCAAGTACGTGGAGTTCGCCCTGCATCTGCTCCGATCTTAGCCTTCGTTGTCTATGGGACACCGCCACGACAGTCTCGGGCCATATGTCCCACCTTGCCACAAGTATAACAAACACGTGGAGCTTGACTCCTCGAGGCTCTAGCCTTGTGTTTCCTCCTCCAACGGTGAGCAGACTTTCTAGCCCTTATAGAACTCGGTGCCCTGACCTCAGGAATCTGGTGGACTTTTGCCAAGTCAATCTCCAACCATCTAGCTGACTCCACCAATATTTGGAATCCCATTAACTTAGGACCCATCAATAGAAAATGTAGTCCAGGGCGCAGACCATAATAAAATCGGTTGATCTTAGTTTCCTCGGTTTCAAATACAACCTCTGCATGTTGTCTCAGCATGACAAATGCATGCAAGTACTCTTCAACCGTGTGCATTCCTTGCATCAAACATATATTCAACGGTTGGGCTGATGCTCTTTCCCTTGCAATCTGCTCAAATAAACCAACCGGCATTGATGCTTCCATAGGAACAGGCGGCTGCACATACATGTCAGGTTGGGCATTGATCATTGCGAAGACCACATTAGCGATCAACCAGACCGTCTCTATCAAAGGAGGTGTTAACACCTCAGTTGGCTCATTACTCCCCATCAACTGTTGGGTTTCTTGCTGCCTCTCAGTACTTCTAGGCACCTATAATCATGAAACACACAATTCAGCAACTCATAATATTGCCAAAACAATAACATGAATGCACAAGTTCCTCAAACATGTGTATTTACATTCGTAAGTAGACATTCATGAGTTCATTTATGTTATAACGGGTAGCATGTACACGTGCTCGCCACCCCGCAAAAGAATTCGACCACAAATTCGCAGGAGGAAGACCAAGATGAGCTGATACTAAATTGAAACACCTCCGCCCATCACATGAAATGTAATAGAGGGTCCGACCGGGGCCCCACACCATATTCCACAAACAGGCGAAGGGGTTACAGGTGAATATCACAGACTAGTCGCACCCTAACTCAGAGCATTCTATCAAAAGCTTTAGGGTTACTTGAACTTAAACTCATTTGAATGTCCATAATATATAAACCACCATTTATATATATAGCATAGAAATGTCAATTACAAACACACAAAGGTTATGACCTTAAGGCCTTACAGTTACATTTCAGCAGTGTGGATTACAAACATCGGCACGTAGGCCAGCCACACATGAAACACAATAAAATTTCTTCATTCGGCCTTCGAGGGCCAGCAAAGCAGCAACAAGGGCTTCAGCCCGCTATTTTCCGCTCGGCTTTCCAACACCTGCACAAGAACAGTCCACCGCAATGGTGGCAAACAAAGCAATGATCAGCATTCAATTGACTAATTTATACTGATCTTACCCCTTCTCGGGGCAGTGGTATTCCGTCCCTGCAGGCATAACATTATAACAAGCAGATATATCACAGGAACATGCACTCACACACAGTTCAATATATCACAAACGAATGCCCCTCGACCAAACATTCCGTGCACTCAGGGCACATTTTCGGTGTACCTGTTGCTATGGTCCCACCACTGTTCAGAGGTCCCAGACATAACAATTAGTTTTGAGCATTCCCAGTCTTTACGGCCCCCGGCCTGAGACTTTAGTCTTAACGACGTATAACGTAAGACTCTCATTATGTGATGGGCATCCATAAAGCGATACAGTTCATCCTTTGCCCATTGCTCAAATCGTCAAATCTACAGCAAGTTTGACGTGGGTCGGCTTCCCCTTATCCGTTCGGCTTGTAGGCCTTCAGAAGCTCACAGCTCACAGATTAGCTTTACAGTCTCCCAGAGACAGGCTTTACAATCAAAAGGTTATTTGGAAGCTATCACCAACCACAGTCACTGTCGCCCGACGTTAACCACAGAATTTGCTTCTGTACCAAACCTAGCCACAAAAACCCTGCAGTAACCTGCAGTGCTAGAAACGCTGGACTTTTACAGAACAAATATCTCACCAAGAGCTATCGTCGTTGGCGATACTCACTGTTGCCCGGCGACATCCAATAGTCATTCAAACTGTGGTCTTTTATGGGTATTTTCCTATAGTGTAGCTCCAGTACTTCCTGCTACTTCCAGCACAGGGGTACAACCCCGTAGATCCCGTATATTACTCGTTTATACTCGGAGTCTTCTCCAACTTGCAAAATACACATCACCAATCTAGACCAATCTATCTTGATGGGCTTCACACAACATGTCTATTCCGTACTACACATTTCTGGATCGATATGCAAGACTTACTGGGGATTTCACAAATCGACCAAATGGAATTCCCTCGATTCTCTACCTTTTAAGGGGGAATTTCAAGCACATGGCAAAATAAGGACTTCACATTTCCCAGAAGGAAGATCGTTACCCTTGTAGTCCTCTTTGGAGTCATGGTGAAGCTGTCTGATACGGACGAAAATGAATGCCTCACTTTCTTCTTCGTGGATCTAGCATCAGATACTGCTTCCGACCACAAGAACTCCTTCAGTAAGCTATGCAAGCTTCAGCTCTAGTCCTTCTTCCTCCTTAGTTTTTCTTTTCTCCAAGGAGAAGATGGAATGAGAGAGAGAGAGAGAGAGAGAGAGAGGAAGAGAAGAAGAATAACTTCTCAATCCACACACCTCTGCATATCAAACCACAGTTGAACCTCAACCGCAGGATTAATCCATCAAAACGAAGCAAAGGCCAAGATTTGGGTTGACTGGTCAACTTTGGCGCTATCGCCTGACGATATCGACTGTCGCCACTCGGCGATATCGACTGTCGCCACTCGGCGATATCGACTTAACCGCTTTGACCACTTGGACCACTTAACTGCCAATCTGACACATGCCACGTGGCACTATCGCCCAATGTCATCCACTGTCGCCACTCGGTGATACCCGTTCAACATTCGTCGAGTGCGTCGAGTGCGTCTCAACGAATTATTGCTATTGCCACCAGGAGATACCCACTGTCGCATGGCATTAACAAAACGAGTAGCTCACTCAATGCTTCGAGGCGTCGAGTGTGTCGAGCTCACTCAATACTTTAAGGCATTGAGTGCGTCGAGACATATCGTTATCGCCCCAGTGATACTCACTATCGCCCGACGATAGAGACAAACGTTCTGCTGGCAAATTTGGGGTGTTACACAAGTAATGTCTCAATAGATTCAGAGCTAATATCACGGCTGCCAACTCCAAATCGTGAACCGGATAGTTCCTCTCGTGTACTTTCAACTAACGTGAGCCATTTGCTATTACTTTCCCATATTATAGCAAAACACATCCTAAGCCGCTCCCTGAGGCGTCACTATTGATCTCATAGCCTTCTGATGCACATGACGAGTATAGAATTGGCGTCATGGTCAGGCGACTTTTCAATTCTTCAAAATCTTGCGCGCACTCTGGCGACCAAATAAACTTCTGATCCTTCCTCGTCAAGGTCGTGAGGGGTAACGCTATCCACAAGAAGTTCTCTACAAAGCACATGTAGTACCCGGCCAGCCCCATAAAACTCCGGACTTCCGCCACAAAAGACAACACAGACCACTCCAGTATTGCAACAATCTTCGCCTGATCTACCGCAATTCCCTCTCCACTAACAATATGACCAAGGAATGCTACCAAAGACAGCTAAAACTCACACTCAGAGAACTTGGCGTACATCTGATTTCTCCTCAAGGTCTCAAACACTATGTGTAAATGATCTGCATGATTTTTCTCAGACTTGGTGTACACCAGGATATCGTCGATAAAGACTATCACGAACTGGTCCAAATACTCCTTGAACATCTGATTCATTAAGTCCATAAATACGGACGATGCATTTGTCAGCCCAAACGGCATGACAGTGAACTCATAATACCCATAGCGTGTACTGAACGCCGTCTTGGGAATGTCACTTTCCCTGTTTCTCAGCTGATAATAACCAGATTTCAGATCTAGTTTTGAGTACACAGTTGATCCAACAAACTGGTCGAACAGATCATCGATCCTCAGAATCGGGTGCTTATTCTTTTTTGTCTGCTTATTCAATTCCTGATAGTCGATATACAGCCACAGACTACCATCCTTCTTCTTCACGAAGAGGACCGGTACGCTCCAAGGTGACAAAATTGGACGCACATACCCTTGCTCTGACAGTTCCTGAAGCTATACCTTCAAATCGGTCATTTTCCTAGGTGCTAAGTGGTACAGAGATCGCGATACAGGTTTGGCACCTGGCACCAACTCGATGGTGAAAATCGATCTCCCTTTGAGGTGGAGCTCCAGGGAGATCTTCAGGGAAAACGTCGGCGAACTCCGACTCCACAGGAATACTGACCAAATCGGGCTTAGGCTTCTTAGCCTCTAGTAGAGTGAAGAACAACAATGTATCCTCATGCACTATTTTGACTACTTGGAGAGCAGACATCAGCGTCTTGCTCGATCCCTTCATGCCAGAGAAAGTAGTTTCTTGACCTGTATTAAGACCCATTTTGACCGTCTTTAGACTACAATCGATGTCTGCACGTTGCTCCAAGAGATAATCCATGCCAAATATTACGTACTCTACTATCGACAGTAGTAACACTTCTAGGTTAAACTCTTGACTTGTTATTAGCGCCTTAATGCAACAAACTTTATTCTCCCGCATCGAATATCTGTTAGGGAGCAACACATCCAATCAATCCTTTGCCACCAAAGAAGGTACTCTGATATGCAACACGAAGTCCTCAGACAAAAAGCAGTGTGAAGCTCCTGTATCAAACAGTAATCTCGTCGGACAGTCCAAGATTAAGACAAGCCTAAAATACGACAACCATATGACTAATACAAGGCGTAAGGTATTGAAAGCATTAAAGCTAAAATCTAACTCATACATGTAACCACATCGTCTCGCTTGATGACATCTTGTTGGCCAATGTTGTAGACTCTAGGTTGGACTGGAGCATGAAAGGATGCGGTTGACTCCACCGTCTTCCCTTTCTCAGCATAAGATGCTTTTGCCTTCTTCTTTGACTTGCCACTCCAACACTCATGGGCAATGTGTCTCGGCTTGCCACAATTATAATAGTGGATTGGGCCTCCCCTCCCAGACGATGCCCCAGAAGTAACACATGAAGAAGTCAGTCCAACCAACCTGGGCTTCTTGTTCCACCTTCGATGCCCAGTCTTTGATGAATATGGTACTTTAAATTCTGGGTTCTTCACAGACAAGTCATTCTTACTCTGGACCCTCTTCAGATCCTGTTCTAGAGATCGGGCTATATTGACCAGGGTCAAAAAGCCACGTGTCATTGGACCTGAGAGCAACAACCTTAGATCGTCACGCAGTCCTTCATAGAACTGGTTGATCTTTCACTCCTTGTCAGTAAAGGTAGTGCCAGCATACCGCCCCAATCTTTTGAACTCGTACCGGTATTCGTCTACACTACTCTCACCCTGAGTTAATTTCTGAAGCTGGCTTTCCATAGCAATTTTCTGCACTGACGGGATATACCGCGCCAGAAACAATCTCGAGAACTCATCCATCGAGATATTAGTGAGTTGTCTCCCAACAAAGTGATGTAGCTCTAACTCATTCCTCCACAACCTTGCTTCACCGTGGAAGAGGAAAGTGGTTATGGTGACCTTCTGCCACTCCTCTATTTTCATTGTTGTCATGACTCTCTTAACCCGAGAGAGCCAGTTTTCGACTTGCGTTGGGGGTTTTGTCCCCATGAACATTGGCTGGTTGAAGCTCATCAAGTGCTTCAGTTGTTTCTCTGCCGCTCTTCTTGCCACAAAAGGCTCTGCAGACATTTGATCCACCACTATCGGTTCAGCCGCACCAAGAGGCACCTTGCCCACTTCAGGGGCAGGAGGTTGCACCTGCCTCCCTGGCTGAGCATTAATCATGAAAAATACTGGTTCAGCTACCAAACGTATGGTTTTGACAGAAGGAGGGGTCGCATGCATGCCATTAGGCGCACTACTCTCCGCAGAGTGCTGACATTGGGACTGCTCTGCACCACTCTCAGTCACCTATAATCGTGAAACATTCAATTAGGTGACCAAACATATTGCCAAAAAGCAATTATAAGAACATGCAGGTTCCTCAAACTTGTGTATTTTCATTCCTAAGTGGACATTCTTGGGTTCTTTCATGTTATAACGGAAACGTACAAACATGTGCTCGCCACCCCTTTAAAAGAATTTGCCCACGAATTCGAATAATAAAGACCGACACCATAATCTGATACTAAATTGTAACACCCTCATCCGTCACATAGAATGTAATAGAAGGTCCGGCCGAGGCCACACGCCATATTCCACAGACAGTAAGTGGAGTTACATATTAAAACCATAATCCCAACACGCATTCTAACTCAGAGTGCATTCTAGCAGAAGTATCTTAAAATTGTAACAAGAACCCAACCATACAGATGCCCACTAAACCAAACAGGAATGAAAAGATGAATACACAAATAGTTATGGTCTTAAGGCATTACAAAGTTTTCTCAAATAATATTATTTTACATACTTCGGCATGCAGGCCGACCACATATGAGCAGTAAAAGAAAACACAGTTCACTTTGGCCTACGAGGGCCAGCTTAGCAAACACGACACGGGTAAGCTATTTTCCGTGCTCAAATCATCAGGCTCGCAAGCCACGACACGGGTAAGCATCCCCTTTCTCATCTGTTTGATACATAACCCTGTTATGATCCTAGGCTAGCACTAACGGCCGCCTAAGCTGGGCCACACCGGCTCTCAGCTCAACACATTGACCCTCAGGTCTTCAAGAGACAGGCCTCACTAAATGGCCCTCAAGTCTCCATAAGACAGGCCTCTCAAAATTGATGACATACCCCAGGTCTCCCCCCAGGTATTCTATAAAGGTATGTTAAAAAACATACCTACGACAAGAGATGAAATAGCTAAAAACAATTAATAAAATGATAGTTTATTTGACAAATATAACTAATATGTGCTCTTTCTCACCACTAAGATGATAGAACAACCCTCGAGATAGCCAAGATTTGTCACATCCTCATAACATAGTCTGGCTCATAGGAGCAAAATGAGAGTGGAGGAATTTATGTATAGCCTTCGGTCAGTTAACAGCTCCAAATTCCTCGAACCCTTGGAAATCCAAAATGCAAGTTGGTATGTTTAGTCCTTTAAGGGGGAAGAACAGAACTGACAAGACATTAGCTCTAGGGTTGGTGAGCTCTCCTCAACTGTGAGGTTTGATAGCTGAAAGATATAGTACCTAACCACCTAGAGGGGGGGGGGGGGGTGAATAGGTGACCAATTTCTTTTTAAACTTTAATGGCAGCAAACAGTTCTATCACAGAATCTACTATACTTTTGCACAGCATTCACACACCATACACAGCAAAGTACAGCACAGCACAGCAGACACAGAGTTTTATAGTGGTTCCCCAAGATTTGGGTACATCCACTTTCCCCCTTCGCCTATCTAGCAGTGTACTAGATTCGGCCAAACTTCACCACTGTCTCAGAACCCAAACTGGTTCCTACACCTCAGGCCCAAGGCCCTACAACTCAGCTTTTCCACAAAGCCTACTCTCAGCCACAAAGGCCTACACTCAGCCAACAAGGCCTACACTCAGCCACAAAAGGCCTACACTCAGAGATTCCAATCTCCTACACTCAGGCTCTCAAGCCCTACCCTCAGCATTTATAATTACAGGCTTACAATCACTCAGATCCAAAGGATCCTACAAGATAAAAATGAATTTACAATTGTTAACTCAACAACTCAGAAACAAGAGAGGGGAGTTGAGAGTTTCTTGATGAGTTCTTGGAAGAACTCAGCTGGATTCAATCTGACTTAGCTTTCTTCAAAGCTTCTTGAAAGTAGAACTGAATAAGACCGATTCCTTCTGCAGTTGATCCTTGACCTCTGCTTCTTAAGATCCAGAATGAATCTGAATCCTTCTTCTCAACCTAGTTCCAATGGCTGATTTCTTGGATGGAGCTCTCTCTCTCCAACTTCTTAGATCTACACTTGGACTGCAAGATCTTCTTGTCTTGATACTTGATCAATAACTCTGTGAACCACTTGTTGAATTACTTCAATTACTTGAACAACTACAACAACAGTTTCTGTAGACTGTATGAGCCTATTTATAGGCCTTCTTCATGGTAACCGGCTGGTCCGGTTCATAACTGTCTTCTGACATCTCTGACAGGTGCTATAGACCGGCTGGAACGGCAGCTGTCAAGTCATCCAGTCAGTTCTTGAAAGTTCTCTAACTGTCTGAAAGTGTCGAGACTTTCTGTCTTTAAGTGTCGACACTTATAGACCAAGTGTCGACACAAGTTGTGTAAGTGTTGACACAAGTCTACAAGGTGTCGACACAACTTATTGTGTTGTAGATTCTATGTCTCGACACAGTTTCTTCTGCATGTGTCGACACTGAAATTGAGTGTCGACACAAGTACTTGATCTTCTGTAACTTGCTGAATTCTTCTAAGTGTCGACACATCTCCTTTGTGTCGACACAACTTCTTGTGTTGAATCTGTTAAGTGTCGACACTACTTCTTGGTGTCGACACATAGTCTTCTATGTTGATACTTGCTGAGTGTCGACACAGCTCCTTGTGTCGACACTTGATTCTTCTGTTGAGGCTTCAGCTGAGTGTCGACACATCTCCTTAGTGTCGACACTTGTACTTAAAATATTTTGTCGATCTTGCTGTTCTTTGCTAAGTGTCGACACAGCTCCATGTGTCGACACTTTCTTCAAGTGTTGAGTCTTCAGCTGAGTGTCGACACATTGTTCTGGGTGTCGACACTTACTTCAAGTGTTGACTCTTCTGTTGAGTGTCGACACATTGTTCTGGGTGTCGACACTTATACTTAATCTCTGCTGACTTTTGCTGAGTGTCGACACAACTCCAAGTGTCGACACTTTCTGGTGTAGACACAGTTCTTCTAGGTGTCGACACTGCTGTTAAGTGGCGACACTGCTTTACTGTACTTTCTTCATTGAGTGTCGACACAGCTCCTTGTATCGACACTTTCTATCTGGTGTCGACTCAGCATCCCAGGTGTCGACACAATGACTCCAAGTGTCGACACTGCTTGTCTGGGTGTCGACACAAGTCTTCTTAAGTGTCGACACTTTCCCTCTGGGTGTCGACACATGGACTTAGAAATTTTTGCTTCAGTCCTGCAAATACTTAACCTACACAAGTAACTCAAAAACACATCAAATACATTTTGATGTATATCATTGAGTTGGGTGAGGCTTCTTCAAATCAGGTACATTTGAACCAATGTACCCAACAATCTCCCCTATTTGGAGAAGTCATAACCCTTAGTCAATGATATACACCATTCATAATAAAAATTACAAAATGATGTAAGGCGGGATAATGTACAGCAGGGTAAACATAAACATGTATTAATTTCACATGTATACAAATTCATCATTACAGAACAAATAAGAAATAGACATAGACATATTCACAGAACAAACATGAAATAGATTAATCATATATCATATTGTTCTAATATCTGTCTTATACATTTTCAGAAGTTCACAAAATGTTTTACATCCAAAAGATTACAAAATAAACTTCAAGAAAATTCTAAATCTATTTTTGTTCAGGCTCTTTAATAACTATCCCTTTGCCAGCTTGAACTTTAGCTTGGACAGGAGCAACAGTAGTTTTAGCATCAGCAGGCTTCTTTCCTTTCAGATCTTTCTTCTTAAGCTCTTCAGCTTTGATCTTCTGCCTCTCAAAATAATGGTATGGCTTAGGAAAGTACTTGCTAGGCTCCAGAGCAGTAGGAGGTAGTTTTCCCATCTTTGCCTTTCTTCTGTATTGGACAATTGCCTCTTGTCTAGATTCATGTTTTCTCCATTCAACTTCAGAGAACCACTTGTTCCTGTCTTGAATGTTGCCTTTGGCAGCTTTCCAGGCAGTTAATATAATGTTTCTAGAGGTAGGGCTCCATTGCTCAAAATCTGGTCTTTGCTCAGCTTGTTCCCTAAACCTCTTCTTTGACAATCTTGTCTCTTCTTCTTTCTGCAGTGCCTCTTGCATGGCTTCAGAAATAGGCTGCACCACTTTCTCAAGAATAACATTGTCCTTGCCCCCAGGTGGGCTGTACATGGTCTGTACATCTGCATGAATCATGTCAAAATCTGGAGGAGGGTATATGACTTGAGCCACTTCAGCTTGCTCCCCTCCTAGATATGCAGGTTGAATCTCAGATTCTGCCACATTGTCATCATCACAAAGAGGAGGATAACCCAGTGTAGCTCTGATAGAATTTGATATCCATTTGGCATGATCAGAGCTTGCCTTGACTAACACTCTCTCCCCCTTTATGACTTCTCTTTCAATATGATCTCTCACATCATCCTTTTGAAATCTCACCTGATTATCCAAGTAATTGACTCCATCTTTGAAGAAGGGTTTTAACCTTTAGAGTTTGTCAGTTATCAACTTCTGAGAATCTTGGATGGCAGTTTTAAGAGCAGTGATTTCTGCTAGAAATACTTTGTCAAAATCTGCCTTAGCTATAGCTGGAGTCTGCCCTGCAGCCAGATTCTTCAGTTCTGTGACTATGGCATTGTGGGATTCAGTAAGGTTGTCATTCATTCTTAGCTGATTTTCAAGAACATAACCTTGTTTCACAGCTATGTCATCCACCTGTGCTTTTATCTTTTCCTGGTGAGTTGCAAGATAGACTACTGCATTCCCACCCTTGTGGAAGCAGTCAGTCATCTCCTTCTTGTTGAGATTCATCTCAAACCTGATTGATTTTATATCCTGGGCCAGATCAAATTGGAGTGATTTTTGCCCTTCATCTACATATTTCTCTATGGCCTGCCTTTGCTCATCCAACTTGATTTGCATTGCCACCATCAGTGCACTATAATCAATGGCTGGGGCTGGTTGAATTATAGGCTGTGGTGCAACTGTTTGGAGAGCATTCTTGTAACTCTGGCTTCTTCTCCTGAAGACATAAAGTTTCTTTTTCTTTGACCTTTCAGCTTCGTCATCTTCTGAGGCAGAGGTGCTGGCTATATCCACCCTCTCCTTAGGGCTTGGAGGCCTTTCAGTGTGCACATCTTGTGCCTTCTCAGTTTCTTGCCTCACAGGCTCTTCATGAACTTGCACTTGCTCCCCCTCAGCAGCAGCATTCTCTCCTTCAGCAGCAGTAGGTTCTTTGTCAAAATCCACTTGATCCAGATTTAAAAATAAATCCTCCATAGTGTATTCTTGTGGTGATGGAGCTGGAGGAATTCTTTGCTCTTCAACCACTGGATCAGGAACCACTTCTAGTGCAGCAGATGTGTCTTCTATAACAGCATCTGGAACTTGACTATCCAGCTGAATTTGCTGATGAACATCAGACAAATCAGTATCTTCTATAGGAAAATCCAAAGTATTTAGTTCAGTGATTACCTCTAGTATGATGTTTGTTGTTTGTTCACTTTCCAGTGTAGTGGGTTCTGCTACAACTGGAAGCTCCCCCTGGCTTTGATCCTTATGGATGGGGCTAGCTTGAGGTAGCTCCCCCTGGATCTCAGCATCATCCTGAGGAGCAGGAGACTTTACAGCAGGCTCTTCCTCATGTTCATCTGGAGTGTAGACAACCTGTTCTTCACTGTCAGAACTACTAGTGGACTCTTGTGCCACTTGAGCAGTTTTCCTTTTCTTCTTGGGAGGAATCTCCTTCTCAGTAACTGTCTTCTCAGGGGTTGGCATCTCCTTTAACAACACCCTGTCCCATCTAGAAAATATCCTCATATCCATCTTTCTCATATGGTTTATTTTGCTTCCAGCAGCAGTACTCATTACCTCTGGTATGGTACCAGCTAGGTAGAGACTTAAGATTCTGCCCAGGTTGGGCTTCTTCAGACTTTCTTTAATTTTCTCAAATATTATAACAGACCAATCAGTTCTTAAAGTGAAGATAATCCTGGTCATTATATTGAACATAGAGGCAGACACTCTGTCATGCCCTCCTGGCTTGCTGAGAATAACTTTTCCAACAATCTCAGACAAGAATTTGCCTTGATTGTTCATGCCTTTTCTGTTGAAGACAGAACCAATCTTCATCTTAGAGTCTAGTCCACACCAGGTTAGAGCTTCCCTGGTCTTTGAAGCTATAACCTCATCTTCTTCTTGAGTCCTTGGTAGCTGGAGAATCTTCCTCAGACTTTTAGGGGATACCTTAACCTTTGCTCCATGAACTCTGGATTTGATTTTGTATGCAGATTCATCCACCTTGGCTCCATTGAGGAATTCGGGTACCTCTTTCTTCCATATCTTTGAAGATTTAGAAACTAAATATTCTAACCCAGAATCGGCTACTAGGGTTACGACAGACTTGATTTCTTGATCAGCATCTTCGAAAGCACCGCGCACCAGCTCATATCCTTCGTTGACGTTCTCCTCAAGCTTAGGTTCCATTAGGGTTTGTAGAATTTGTCTTGAGAGAAGAGAGGTGTCGACACAGAAGTTTGGTCTCGAAACTTTGAAAGCGTGTCGACAAACAAAGACAAAGCCTTATTTATACCTTTCTGATTTTGAAGATGAACAGGCGGGACAGCTAACTTAAAATGTGTCGACACTGGCAATAAGTGTCGACACTGACTTATAATGTCTCGACACATATGTGTCGACACAAGTTTAGTCAACAGATTTTGTGTGTCGACACTTGGTTATGTGTCGACACAACATAACTCGACACATTGTCGAGACTTTACTTAGAAAATTCTGAGTAAATACTAAGTGTCGACACCACTTTGGATGTGTCGACACCTACTTGGCATGTGTCGACACTAATATTCTGAAGTGTCGACACCAACTTCCTAGATGTGTCGACACTTTTTTCCTGAAGTGTCGACACCACTATTCTGTGTCGACATAGACTTGTCTATGTGTCGACACCTTTTTACTTAGCCATTTTCAATACTGTAAACTTACTTTAAGTTTATCATTCCTAGTTCAATTTTAAATTTATTGAACTTAGCTTCTTCTAGGGGCTTAGTATACATATCAGCTACTTGATTATCAGTTTTAACATATTCTAATAAAATATCTTCTCTTTCTACATGCTCCCTAAGAAAATGATATTTAATTTCAATATGTTTTGTTCTACTATGGGATACAGGATTATTAGCTATTGAAATAGCACTAGTAGAATCACAGAAGAGTGGAGTTCTACTTACCTGAAATCCATAGTCCTCTAGCTGATGTTGTATCCACAGAAGTTGAGCACAGCAACTTCCTGCAGCCACATACTCTGACTCTACAGTGGAGATAGCCACACTGGTTTGCTTTTTGCTACTCCATGAAATTAGTCTCCCACCTAGGAATTGACAGGTTCCAGTAGTGCTTTTTCTATCTTCTTTGCATCCTGCAAAGTCTGCATCTGAATAACCTGTTAGTTCAAAATCTCCATTCCTAGGGTACCAGAGGCCTAGATAGGGAGTGCCCTTTAGATATCTCAATATTCTTTTGACTGCTGTCAAATGAGACTCTTTAGGGCAGGCTTGATACCTTGCATAGACACATGTAGCATACATGATATCTGGTCTACTAGCAGTCAAGTATAATAGGCAGTCAACTATCCCTCTATACAAGGTTTCATCTACAGGTTTCCCTGCATCATCCTTACTAAGAGACATACTTGACCCCATAGGAGTCTTCATGGTACTGGATGAATCCATACCATACTTCCTTATGAGTTCTAGGGTGAACTTGGACTGACATATGGATAAACCACTCTCAGTTTGTTTAACTTGGAGACCCAAGAAAAACTTCAGATCTCCCATACTACTCATCTCAAATTTACCTTGCATCAGTTTTGCAAACTTTTTGCAAAGGCTGCTTTCAGTAGACCCAAATATAATGTCATCTACATATATTTGGACAAGTATAACTTTGCCTCTAGATTCCCTAAGGAATAGAGTCTTATATATTTTCCCCCTTGCCTCTAGATAGGGTTTCATACCAAGCCCTAGGGGCTTGCTTTAACCCATATAATGTTTTCCTAGGTCTATAGACATGATGAGGTAGAGTTGGATCAACAAAACCTGAAGGCTGTTCCACATAGACTTCTTCTTTAAGATTACCATTCAGGAATGCTGACTTGACATCCATTTGGTAAACCTTGAATCCTTGATAGGTTGCATATGCCAAGAACATCCTTATGGCTTCCAGTCTGGCCACTGGAGCAAAGGTTTGATCAAAGTCAATACCTTCTTCTTGCCTATATCCTTTAGCAACCAGTCTTGCTTTATTCTTAATGATGACCCCTTGTTCATCCATCTTATTCATGTAGATCCACTTGGTTCCTATTACAATGTGGTCTTTAGGTTTAGGAACAAGTTACCAGACCTTGCACCTCTTGAACTGATTAAGCTTTTCTTGCATTGCTTCAGTCCATTGTGGATCTTGTATTGCTTCTTCAAACTTCTTAGGTTAAACTTGAGATAGAAAACTGGAGTAGATTGCTGCATTTATGTTTCTGCTCCTGCTTTGTACTCCTTGTCTTGGATCTCCAATAATCTGCTCTACTGGATGATCTCTAAGATGCCTGTTGGCTGGAGGCATCCTAACTTCTGGTTGAACCTCTTCAGCATCTCCATCATGCTGTACTCCTTGTACTTCTTCTGCAATTGGTACATGTAGTTCTCCCCCTGGACAACAGCCACTGTCTTCTACTTGCTGTCTTGCAGCAGGTACTTCTTCTATAGTAAGCTTGTCCATTTTCTTTGTTAAACCTGTGGGGCTGCATACAGTACTAGACAACTCATTGTTAATAAGTTTAGTCTCATCAAAAACTACATGCACAGATTCTTCTACTTGTGTAGTTAAGTTGTAGACTCTATAAGCCTTACTGTTATTGCTGTACCCAACAAAAATTCCCTCTTGGGACTTGGCAGCAAACTTAGTCAAGTAAGACTTCCCATTGTTAAGTATGAAGCATTTGCAACCAAAGATCCTGAAATAGGATAGGTTTGGTTTCCTGCCTTTCACAACTTCATAGGGGGTCTTGTTGAGGCCTTTAGTGATGGTAGCCCTATTTATAACATGGCATGCAGTGTTAACTGCTTCAGCCCAGAAATACTCTGGTAGTGATGTATCACTTAATAGGGTCCTACCAGCCTCTATCAAGGTCCTATTCTTCCTCTCAGCAATGCCATTTTGCTGAGGTGTTCTAGGTGAAGAGAATTCTTGAAATATCCCAAAGTCTTCACATAGTTTTGTCATGCTATCAGACTGAAATTCAGTACCATGGTCACTTCTAATCTTGACCACTGTACTGTCTAGTTCATTCTGAATTTGCTTGACAAAGTTATGGAAGACATCAGGTGTTTCAGATTTCTGTCTTAAGAAGAACACCCAGGAAAACCTTGAGTAGTCATCTACAACTACAAGGGTATAGACCTTCCTACCTAAGCTGTGAACTGGCATTGGACCAAAGAGATCCAAGTGCAAGAGGTATAAACACCTCACAGCATCTTTGTTTTCTATGCTTCTAAAGGTGGATTTAGTCTGCTTGCCCTTTTGACAAGCTGAGCAAACACCATCTTTAACACACTTAACTTGAGGACCATTCCTCACTAACTCTTTGCTAAAGAGTTTGCTAATAGTCTTGTAGTTAAGATGGGCAAGCCTCTTGTGCCATTTGACACAATGAGAGACTGTCTCATCAGCTACAAGACACACTGGAGAACCACTGTTCTCAATCATAATATCTAGGCAGTAGACATTCCTCTTCCTATAACCTGTCAAAATGATCTCTTGATCACTTGACCTCTTGATATGACAACCATTTTTAACAAATGAGATGTCATACCCTACATCACTTAATTGACTTATACTTATTAGGTTGTGTTTCAACCCTTTAACATAAGCCACTTGAGTAATGGTAACCAAGTTGCTAGAAATGTTACCAAATCCTTTGATGATTCCTTTTTCAGAACCACCAAAGGTTACTTTTGGACCATCTTTTATTAGAATGTAGTCCCTTAGTAATCCTCTAGTTCCAGTCATATGTCTGGAACATCCACTGTCCAAGTACCATGTTGGGGTATGGCCACTTGGACTCACCTGCAAAACAGATTAATGAACCTTAGAACCCAAAGAATTCTTGGGTCCTTGGTACTTGTTAGTTTGCAACTTGACAAAGCTACCTACTGGCTTTCCAACAGGTAGTTTGGTACTCACTTTGGCACTAGCATTGTGCCAACAGTCCACTGCAAAGTGGCCAACTTTGCCACAACACCAACATTCAAACTTATTGTACCTTTGCTTAGGTACTGTCTTTGATGTCTTATCTACAACAGACTTGTTGAATGTTGGGGCTTTGCCCTTGGACTTGGACTTGGACTGCTCAGTCCTTGCAGGTCTAATAAAGCCCAGTCCAGCTTTACCCTTATGATGAACAAATTCATCAATTATGGGTAACACTAACTTAGGTTTAGAAAACCTAGCAACAAGCTCTCTCTCCTTCTGAAGATTGATCTCCAGACTCTTGATTTGATCATTCTTAAAGGTGATAGTCCCCATCTAAATCACTATTATGTGTTTCAGCCTGGCTATCTCGTTAAGCTTTTGATCAAATTGCTTCTCAGAATCTGTTGCAGCAGCTTTTAGATCAGCAATTTCCTTTGCCTGACTTTTGGCTAGGAACTTGCTTTTCTTATAAGCTTGCAACAGTACTTTATATTCATCTATAAGCTGATGAATATCATCCTCAGACTCAGATACATTCTCATCACTTGATGATGAAGAATCTGATTCTGTACTGGAACAAGAAACTGAACTTAGAGTTGAACTTTGTACCTTACTGGGTCCTGGCTGCTCCAGGATTTTGTCACTCTCAGTCAATGCCATCAGTCCTTGGCACTGACAGTCTTCTTGTTCATAAATAGACTCCATTATCTGCATGAATTCTTCTTCTTCTTCTTCTTCAGCAAACAGCCTTATGTATGCCTCATCATCAGACTCAGTTTCTGAAGAGGAGATATCTGATAGAGTCTTCTCTTTCTTGGCTACAAAAGACTTTTCTTTCTTGCCTTTGAAATAAGTCTTTTTCCTGTCAATAGACTCTTTTCTCTTTTCAGGACAATCTGCAATAACATGGCCATGTCTATTGCAGCAATAGCACACTAACTTAGAACCAGTTGCCTTGCTAGATTTTGTCCTCTTCATGTCCTTCTTTGAAGCCTTTTTATCCTGATAAAAATCTTCTTTTCCTTTTGAAGTAGAGGGCCTTGTCCTCCACTGTTTCTTCTTCAAGAATTTCTGAAAGTGTCTAGTGAAGGCAGCAAAGTCTTCATCACTTTCACTGCTTTCAGATTTTGTACTGACTGACTCATCTGACTCTGATTCAACAACCTTTGGAGGTGGTGTTGGTGACTTATTCTTGCACTTTCTGGAGGCTTCTGTCTTGAAGGCTACTGTTCTTTCCTTATGTTCAGTTCTTGTTGATTTCTCCTCCTCTTTCCTCACTGTCAATTGCATTTCATATGACAACAATTTGCCAAACAGTGTAGGAGGAGGAATTTCCCCCAACTTAGCCATTTATCTAATGACACAGATCTTGATGTCCCAATCTTTAGTTAGGGACCTTAGGAACTTGTCATTTAGTTCATAGTTACTGAACTCTCTTCCATAAGACATGAGTTCATTTACTATTCTGTAGAACTTCTTATAGCACTCAGTTATGCTATCACCATTTCCTTGTCTAAAACTTTCATACTCCTGATTTAGCAAGGATTTTCTATCTTGCCTAACTTCTTCAGAACCTTCCATATACACAATAAGAGTGTCCCACATCTCCTTGGCTGTCTTACAGTGTATAAGATTCTGAAAAGTTGCATCATCTATGACACTCACTATAATGTTTTGTGCCCTTTTGTCCATGGTGGCTAGGACAATCTCATCCTTAGTCATCTCAGAGAAATCCTTTGAGGTTCTCTGATTTGCATTTAGAACTGATATCTTCATGGGCACATATGGCCCCTCTTTGACTGTGATGTAAATCCTAGGGTCTGAGGCCTCCATAAACAGCCTTACCCTTTCCTTCCAGATCCCAAAGATCTCTTTCCTGCATATGGGTAATTTCATGGAACCCAATTCCTTGTGATTTTCAGAGGAACCCATGGTTCTTGATTTTCTTGAATCTATAATTCACTTAGACTGAATCTGCCAATCTGGATCTCCTCAGACTGTTAGTCCCTTTTGAGTAACCTCGCTCTGATACCACTTGAAAGATATAGTACCTAACCACCTAGAGGGGGGGGGGGTGAATAGGTGACCAATTTCTTTTTAAACTTTAATGGCAGCAAACAGTTCTATCACAGAATCTACTATACTTTTGCACACCATTCACACACCATACACAGCAAAGTACAGCACAGCACAGCAGACATAGAGTTTTATAGTGGTTCCCCAAGATTTGGGTACATCCACTTTCCCCCTTCGCCTATCTAGCAGTATACTAGATTCGGCCAAACTTCACCACTGTCTCAGAACCCAAACTGGTTCCTACACCTCAGGCCCAAGGCCCTACAACTCAGCTTTTCCACAAAGCCTACACTCAGCCACAAAGGCCTACACTCAGCCAACAAGGCCTACACTCAGCCACAAAAGGCCTACACTCAGAGATTCCAATCTCCTACACTCAGGCTCTCAAGCCCTACCCTCAGCCTTTATAATTACAGGCTTACAATTACTCAGATCCAAAGGATCCTACAAGATAAAAATGAATTTACAATTGATAACTCAACAACTCAGAAACAAGAGAGGGGAGTTGAGAGTTTCTTGATGAGTTCTTGGAAGAACTCAGCTGGATTCAATCTGACTTAGCTTTCTTCAAAGCTTCTTGAAAGTAGAACTGAATAAGACTGATTCCTTCTGCAGTTGATCCTTGACCTCTGCTTCTTAAGATCCAGAATGAATCTGAATCCTTCTTCTCAGCCTAGTTCCAATGGCTGATTTCTTGGATGGAGCCCTCTCTCTCCAACTTCTTAGATCTGCACTTGGACTGCAAGATCTTCTTGTCTTGATACTTGATCAATAACTCTGTGAACCACTTGTTGAATTACTTCAATTACTTGAACAACTACAACAACAGTTTCTGTAGACTGTATGAGCCTATTTATAGGCCTTCTTCATGGTAACCGGTTGGTCCGGTTCATAACTGTCTTCTGACATCTCTGACAGGTGCTGTAGACCGGCTGGAACGGCAGCTGTCAAGTCATCCAGTCAGTTCTTGAAAGTTCTCTAACTGTCTGAAAGTGTCGAGACATTCTGTCTTTAAGTGTCGACACTTATAGACCAAGTGTCGACACAAGTTGTGTAAGTGTCGACACAAGTCTACAAGGTGTCGACACAACTCCTTGTGTTGTAGATTCTATGTCTCGACACAGTTTCTTCTGCATGTGTCGACACTGAAATTGAGTGTCGACACAAGTACTTGATCTTCTGTAACTTGCTGAATTCTTCTAAGTGTCGACACATCTCCTTTGTGTCGACACAACTTCTTGTGTTGAATCTGTTAAGTGTCGACACTACTTCTTGGTGTCGACACATAGTCTTCTATGTTGATACTTGCTGAGTGTCGACACAGCTCCTTGCGTCGACACTTGATTCTTCTGTTGAGACTTCAGCTGAGTGTCGACACATCTCCTTAGTGTCGATACTTGTACTTAGAATATTTTGTCGATCTTGCTGTTCTTTGCTAAGTGTCGACACAGCTCCATGTGTCGACACTTTCTTCAAGTGTTGAGTCTTCAGCTGAGTGTCGACATATTGTTCTGGGTGTCGACACTTACTTCAAGTGCTGACTCTTCTGTTGAGTGTCGACACATTATTCTGGGTGTCGACACTTATACTTAATCTCTGCTGACTTTTGCTGAGTGTCGACACAGCTCCAAGTGTCGACACTTTCTGGTGTAGACACAGTTCTTGTAGGTGTCGACACTGCTGTTAAGTGGCGACACTGCTTTACTGTACTTTCTTCATTGAGTGTCGACACAGCTCCTTGTGTCGACACTTTCTGTCTGGTGTCGACTCAGCATCCCAGGTGTCGACACAATGACTCCAAGTGTCGACACTGCTTGTCTGGGTGTCGACACAAGTCTTCTTAAGTGTCGACACTTTCCCTCTGGGTGTCGACACATGGACTTAGAAATTTTTGCTTCAGTCCTGCAAATACTTAACCTGCACAAGTAACTCAAAAACACATCAAATACATTTTGATGTATATCATTGAGTTGGGTGAGGCTTCTTCAAATCAGGTACATTTGAACCAATGTACCCAACAATAGCTCCTGCACCAAGTCCTTATGCATGCAGTTGGATAAAAGAGTTCTCTCAAAATGAAATTCCCTTCCACGATTTGAAAGGCCCAGAATGCATGCAATGTGATTAATGATTAGTTTAACATAAAAATTATCCAAAATGAAAGCATTTCTCGTGGCAGAGTAAGAATTCAAAATATAATATAATATTAGATTATTTTGTTGAATATCAGACATACTCAGTAAATCTAGAATCCTAATTTCTCAGAAAGACTCTTTGGAGTCATCGGAGAGGACATCCAACAAAGGTTTAACATTTTGTTTGAAGGATTTCACAGTGCATCTATTGTACAGATAACTAGGCACAGGTCTCCCCTAGGTCTTCTATAGAGGTATGTTCAAAAAATCATACCTATGACAAGAGATGAAATAGATACAAATAATTAACAAAATGATAGTATATTTGACAAATATAACTAATACATGCTCTTTCTCACCACTAAGATGACAGAACATCCCTCAAGATAGCCAAGATTTGTCACATCCTCCTAACTTAGCCTGGCTCAAAGGAGAAAAATGAGAGTGGAGGAATTTATGTATAGCCTTCAGTCAGTTAACAGCTCCAAATTCCTCGAACCCTTGGAAATCCAAAATGCAAGTTGGTATGTTTAGTCCTTTAAGTGGGAAGAACAGAACTGACAAGACATATTTAATAAGAGCATTTACTTTTCTTAGCTCTAGGATTAGTGAGCTCTCCTCAACTGTGAGGTCAGATAGCTCCTGCACCAAGTCCTTATGCATGCAGTTGGATAAAGAAGTTCTCTCAAAATGAAATTCCTTTCCATGATTTGAAAGGTCCAGAATGCATGCAATGTTATTCACGATTACTCTAACATAAAAATTATCCAAAATGAAAGCATTTCTCTTGGCAGAGTACGACTTCAAAATATAATATAATATTAGAATATTTTCTTGAATATCAGACATACTCAATAAATCTAGAATCCTAATTTCTCGAAGAGACACTTTGGAGTCATCAGACAGGATGTAACGCCCCCACTCGTCACATGGCATATAACGGTGGGTCCGGTCGGGGCCCCACGCCATAGGTCACAGACAAGTGGCGGAATTACTTGTGGTGATCAAATTCTATTCGTGTCCTTAACCCAATCCATTCTAGCGCAGCATTTTTCAGTTGTATGAACTCAACTCCAAGAATGTGCACTAATACATAAATTCTACATTTATATATCCAAAACCAGGAATGTATACAACCCACACACACATGGCCTTCAGGCCTTACAGATTTCTCTTTTTACACATATACAGGTTCGTACATAGGCACGCAGGCCGGCCACACATGAAATCCAACCACAATGCACTTGGCCTTCAAGGGCCTTAGCAGCAAGCTTTCAATCCACTCATTTCATTTCAAGCCGCAGCACCTGCAAGTAGACATCCACCAAAGAGCGGCAAACAAAGTAACGGTCAGCTACAACTGACCAATTATAACGACCCTACCTCATGCTCGGGGCAGCGGTTCCTTCTCTGTATGCATTTGCAAGAATAATGATAAACAAGAACAATCACACACATCAAATCACAAACGCCGACCGCAACCAGACGCTTCGTGCACTCAGGGCACCTTATGGTGTACCGGAAACCCGTGGTAACACCACCAACGCACTGTAAGTTAACGTGTTGGCTGGCCGGTCCTAGTCACCCCAACACGCATGCTGGTTGCATTCCGCCCAAACCAAGCAGAGGTACGTACCGCATGTCAAACATGAGCATTCATCCAACAGATCGACCCGCTTTTATTTCGGTGTAGCAAGTCGGGCTATCGCACGCTCCCGAACACTGCCACCAATCGATCTCTCCATTATGCCCAGGTACAGGTTAGCCTTGCTCGTGCTCACATCGTCACTGGCGCACCGTGACGCGGGTCGGCCTTCCCTTCCTGGGTAGCCGCAGCTTCCCGCTCTCGCAGAGCAAACCACAAGGAGCTTTGCAAAGCACCCAAGATCATATCCATGGCTAGCTCACGCATGAGCATACCATTCACACATAACATTCATTCATTCATCCAAGACAATAACATCTTTGAAACCCCACAGAGTCTTCTCCGGTTTACCCATGAACATCACCAATCCAGACTAACGGTCCAGATGTGCTTCACACAGCATGCATATGCCGTACTCTACAATTCCGGCTCTAGATGCAGACTCAACAAAGGAATCACTTCGCGAATCCACCTTTTGGTGGAGGATTCCACGCATATGCATAATGAAAGGACTTCGATGTCCAAGAAGGAGATCGTTACCCTTGAAGATTGCTTCGGTGCCATAAAGTAGCCTGACAGACGTCACCGCCTTGACTTATCCTTCACGAATCCGCTCTCGGATCTTCATTCCGCACTCCGTAGCTCCTCCAATAGCTGGCTTTCTCTTCCTCCTTCCTTCCCTTACACTCCCCTCTTCTTGCTCTCTCTTGAAATGAGAAGAAGAAGAAAATAATGAAGAGGAAGTGTTTAAATCCCCTTTTCCCCGGCCTTAGCAACACCTGGCTAGAGCCTATCCATTGGATCCAGGACTAGGGAATCAAACGGCTCAGAATCGTCCAGAAAGGCATAAACACGGCCGGACATGCCCTGTGACACGCCCGTGTCACAGGCCGTGTCACTTAAGCGGAAGGCAACCGACTTACAGCCAACCAGTACACGGCCATGTGACACGCCCGTATCACAGGCCGTGTCCCATGACACGCCTTCAGACACGCCCATGTCTGTGGCCGTGTTCATCAGGCTGCACAATCTCAAAATCACCCGAGACTCGCACGGCCCTAGGACACGCCCATGTTCCAGGCCGTGTGCACCTGGACATACCCGTGTCCCGCAACACTCCCTGGCTCAAAGTCGTCGGACTGAGTTCGTCGACCGCGCTGACACGCCCTGTGACACGCCCGTGTCACAGGCCGTGTCCTCCATACTCGACACTCGACAATCGTCGAGCGAATTGTGTCGACCAGAGGGACACGCCCGTGTCAGTTGGGTCATGCCCGTGTCACCTGGCGTGTTCCTTCCATCGACCCAATTTCGTCGACCAGATACCCAACTCCTCAAGCTAGGCACGACACGCCCTGGGACACGCCCGTATCCCAGGCCGTGTCACCCCACCTGAAACCCACATGGACTTTGGGGTGTTACAATCCTCCCCTCCTTCAAAGAATTTCGGCCTCGAAATTTGGCTTTCCTCAATCAGCCACAACAAACACATCATGCGGACAATAGCACAATCACCATAACAAACACATCATTTGGACGATAGCAGAATCAAATCAAATCGCAACATAGTCATATATCCATCTAACCCACCATTTACATATCACAAATACAGCTACATAACATTCATATCCACACATGGAAGACGGGTCACATTTATTTCCGCTCATCCGTATTATTTTGCAGATAGCGTTTAAATTCCTCGGTAAATGCCAAATTGAAAACTCGAGGTTGCATGTCACCAAGTGCACTTTGCGGCTCTTGCACTTCCAGATTATGCAATCGAGGCTGCGTCTGGGATGCAGATGACTCGGCCACTGCTTTACCCTTATCTTCATAAGACGCACCCGTTGTTTTCTCACTTCTAGGAGGGCCTCTTCGACAGTTAGAGGCTATATGCCCCTGTTTTCCACATTTAAAACAGGTACGTGTCTCAACACGTCTTTGTCCATAAGTTGTTTCTGACGCAACATTCGAAGAGGTTTGTTCTGCGGGCTTGAATCTCTTCTTCTCTCGTTTCTGAAAATCCAATTGTTCTGACTGCGGAACTTTGAATTCTGGCTTCTCCACCGCTAGTCTCCTCGTTTCTTGCACTCGCTTCATATCTTTCTCCAATACACGGGCTGTGTCTACCAACGCTTGGAAGCCTTGGCTCACCGAACTCGGAAGTGCCAACATTAACTCATCCCGAAGGCCCTCATAAAAGCGATTCATCTTTCGGGCTTCCTCGGCGAAAGTAGATCTCGCATACCGCCCTAGTCTGGTAAATTCATGCAGGTAAGTATCAATATTTCTCTCTCACCCTGCACCAGACGTAAAAACTCATTCTCCATAGCAATCCGCTGGGACACTGGCACGTACTTGGCTAAAAACAAGCGGGAGAATTCTTCCATAGAAACCTCCGCTAACCCACGACCGGCCAAGTAATGCACCTCCATCTCATCCCACCATAATCTCGCATCTCCTTACAACAGAAAAGTGTCTAAAGTCACTTTCTGCTCCTCCGCTATCCTGATGGCAGTCATGATCCTCTTCACTCGAGCCAACCAATCTTCCGCCTGCGTTGGGGAAATCGCCCCGCCAAACGTAGGTGGATGAAATTCCATAAAGCTTTTCAACTGCTCATCAACAGGCTCTTGTCGAACACCAAGCTGCACAGGTACCACTGCAGGCCTTGCAGGTTGTGTCTGCAATACTGCGAGCACTGTTTCCGTCACCACCCGAATAGTCTCCGCCAAAGGAGGCGTAGGCGCTTCAACCGGTGCTACACTCTCATCAGACCGCTGGGGCTCAGACGGCCCAGCTCCACTCCTCGCCACCTATCAATGTACAGAACACCAATAAGAATTCATATCATAACGGTACTGATACATTGACTAGACACTCAGGCACATCACGTGCATGACATACATTCCTAGTGGACATTCGTGAGTTCAATTCTATTCTCTCCTCCCAAACAATCTCAACCTGGCTCTGATACCACTTTGTAACGCCCCCACTCGTCACATGGCATATAACGGTGGGTCCGGCCGGGGCCCCACGCCATAGGTCACAGACAAGTGGCGGAATTACTTATGGTGATCAAATTATATTCGTGTCCTTAACCCAATCCATTCTAGCGCAGCATTTTTCAGTTGTACGAACTCAACTCCATGAATGTTCACTAATACATAAATTCCACATTTATATATCCAAAACCAGGAATGTATACAACCCACACACACATGGCCTTCAGGCCTTACAGGTTTGTCTTTTTACACATATACAGGTTCGTACATCGGCACGCAGGCTGGCCACACATGAAATCCAACCACGATGCACTTGTCCTTCAAGGGCCTTAGCAGTAAGATTTTAATCCACTCATTTCATTTCAAGCCGCAGCACCTGCAAGTAGACATCCACCAAAGAGCGGCAAACAAAGTAACGGTCAGCTACAGGTGACCAATTATAACGACCCTACCCCATGCCCGGGGCAGCGGTTCCTTCCCTGTATGCATTTGCAAGAATAATAGCTAACAAGCACAATCACACACATCAAATCACAAATGCCGACCGCAGCCAGACGCTTCGTGCACTCAGGGCACCTTACGGTGGACCGGAAACCCATGGTAACACCACCAACGCACGGTAATTAACGTGTTGGCTGGCCGGTCCTAGTCACCCCAACACGCATGCTGGTTGCATTCCGCCCAAACCAAGCAGAGGTACGTACCGCATGGAAAACATGAGCATTCATCCAACAGATCGACCCGCTTTTATTTCGGTGTAGCAAGTCGGGCTATCGCACGCTCCCGAACACTGCCACCAATCGATCTCTCCATCATGCCCAGGTACAGGTTACCCTTGCCCGTGCTCACTGTTGGAGTCACCATGATGATCTGGAAGTGATCAAACATGTAATCTCACTGCCAACGCGATATGAGCCTACAGGGTCGCACATATGAGATGTGGAGAAGTTGGACGATTGACTGTGTTGGTAAAGGTTGCCAATCACCGACCTGAATGGGGTCATGGGCAAAGTGTTGCCTTAAAGGATCGTCGAGTTGGGCAAATGTTGCCTTGGAGGGCTGGTTAGGATTGTCGTCCGAGGGTCGATGACATTCGTCGAGAGTTGTCTTCTGTTTCCCGCCGATCGGCGAGATTCATCTTTGATTCTCTCCGATCGACGAGAATCGTCGAGAATCAATATGTTGATTCTCGACGATCGATGACTTCGACATGTATCATCGACCGCGGCTCGACGATCGACGAGTTCGACGAGTATCGTCGAGCGCGGCTCGACGATCGGCGAGAATCGTCGAGTATTGTACTCCGATTCTCGCCGATCGTTGGTGATACTCGTCGACTGATTCTTGCCGAACCTGCTCAGTGATTCTCGCCGATTGTCGCTGATTCTCACCGATTGATACTCGCCGATTCTGAACCCTATTTTCGGGTGGTCTGCGGATAGCGAAGTTTCTAAGTCTTTTATGTCTTTGGTATAAAAGGGATACTTAGGGTTTCTCGGCACTTAAGCTTTGAGCTCGCGATTTTCTCCTGTAGCAGATCGAAACCCGCGACGGAAAGAGTTCCGCTCGTTCGCTCCGCCGATCTCTTTGGGTTTTTCTAGATGTTTTATCTTCCGCTGCGTGCACAAGCGTTGTGCCATCCTCGTAGAGAAACCCAACAGTGGTATCAGAGCGAGGTTTCGGCCATGACTGTTGTTTTGGAAGTTGTGTTATTCCAGTGCATGTAAACCTAGGGATTTAGAAGTGTTCTAAATGTCTAGATTTAGTCTTGGCACCTCGCCAAGAACGACTGGAATTTCGGTGGAATTTCTAAGTGTTAGAAATTGTGATCTCCTTAGCAGTAACCATCCCTCGATTTTGTTTTGGATTTTGAATCCAACAAAGAGAGATGAGCTTGTCTACTGCTTTAAGTTGAGCTGTCTTTGCCTTTGTCCAATGCATGTAGATCTGAGGATTTGGAAGTTTCCGGAGATTCAGATTTATCCCTTCCTTCTATCAATTGTTGATGGTGTTAGGATGTGCACATAAGAGATGCATGTGGTTTATTATTGTTTTTCTTTGGATGTGCACATTGATCAAATGTTGATCATGGTTAAATGTTAACCTATAATCAAAATCCCTTCATCAAATATTAAGTGTTCGGATGCCTTCCGATGGATGACACTCTTCCTGCCTCGATCGATGAAGTGTGGGCTTGCCAAAGCAAGGTGCATTAATCTATCTTGGTAAGGGTGCGAGCGGATAATTGTGATATCCCACTGTCGACATCGGGTCCAACTTAACTAGGTGACCTCAAAGGTTGAGTGCCTAGAGGCATAGGGTTGGCATGCACCATATGATGGATGCGAATAAGGAGTTATTCACCAACCATACAAGAATTGCATGAGGATGCAATTGGCAAGCGTTGCCTACCTACATAATCGCATCATGAGAGGAACGCCAAAGCGGACTCATAGTGTTGGTGAAATACGGATCTTGTCCACTAACAGAGTAGCTCGCATGAACTCTCCGAATTGTTAGTGAGGGCTATCATTTCGAATAAAATAGTGAGAGTATTTTTAATTGAAGTCCAAATTAAAATAAATTGTATTTGAAATTTTGGTACTGATTTTATTCTGCATAAATTCTTGTAGAATTCCATGGCAAACGTTGCGCACTCCACGTTGTCTCTGAGAGCCATCCTTGAGAAGGATAAGCTCAGCGGGACAAATTACATGGACTGGTATAGGAACCTGAGAATTGTTCTCAGGCAGGAGCGAAATCTCTATGTCTTGGAAGAAGAAGCCCCCGAGGTGCCGACCGGGAACTCTTCCCGTGCTGAGAAAGATACTTATAAGAAGTATACTGACGATGCTTTGGATGTCGAGTGCCTTATGCTTGCCACTATGAACTCTGAGCTTCAGAAGCAACATGTGAACATGGGGTGCAAGGAAATTGACGAGCATCTCAAGAAAATGTTTCAAGGGCAGGCTCATCAAGAGAGGTTCGACATCACGAAAGCGTTGTTTCAGTGCAAGATGTGAGTTCGAGACTCAGTAGGGACTCACGTACTCAAGATGATTGGGTATATAGAGAACCTTGAAAGGCTGGGTTTTCCTCTTGGTCAAGAGTTGGCCACGGATCTGATCCTGCAATCGTTGCCGGACAGTTATGAGCAGTTCGTCTTGAACTACAACATGAATGAGATAGACAAGACACTGCCCGAACTCCTAGGCATGTTGAGAACTGCTGAAATCAACATGAAGAAGGCCAAGCCTGCCAGCCCCATACTGATGGTGCATAAGGGCAAGGGCAAAGCCAAGGGTTCCAAGAAGACGAAGGTGGGACCTAAGTCATATCTTGAGCCCAAGTCTTCAGCACTGATGAAAAAGAAAAGCACGGTGAAGGAAGGGAAATGCCACCACTGTGGCAAGGCTGGTCATTGGCGGAGGAACTGTCCTTCGTACATTGAGGGTCTGCAGAAATTGAGGGGAGGTATGACTTCCGCTTCAAATGTTTACGTTATAGAGATAAACCTTTCTGCTCCTTCATCTTGGGTATTGGATACCGGATGTGGTTCTCACATTTGTACAAATGTGCAGGAACTGGGAAGGAGAAGATTGCTGAGTAAAGGGGAGGTGGACCTCCGCGTCGGCAATGAAGCAAGAGTTGCTGCTGTAGCCGTAGGGGTTTATCGTCTTTCTTTGCCCAGTGGGCTTGTAATAGAACTAGATAACTATTATTTTGTTCCAGCGATAACTAGAAACATTATATCTATTTCATGTTTGAACATGATTGGATTTTCTTTTATAATTAAGAACAATTGTTGTTCTATATTTAAGAATGATGTTTGTTATGCTGTAGCCTAATTGTTTAATGGTCTTTATGTTTTGAACTTGGACCATCTGATCTGTAATGTAGAAAACAATAAAAGACTAAGAACAAATGACTCAAACCCTACGTATCTCTGGCATTGTCGTTTGGGTCATATCAACGAGAAGCGCATATCCAAGCTCCATAGAGATGGACTTTTGGACTCATTTGATTATGAATCATTTGAGCGATGCGAATCTTGTTTGTTAGGCAAGATGACTAAAGCTCCTTTCACTGGTTATACTGAGAGGGCTGAGGATCTTTTGGGTATTGTACATAGTGATGTATGCGGACCCATGAGTTCCATGGCTAGAGGTGGGTATTTCTACTTTGTTACATTTACTGATGATTTCAGTAGATACGGATATGTGTATCTTATGAAGTGCAAATCCGAGACCTTTGAAAAGTTCAAAGAGTTCAAGAATGAAGTAGAAAACCAGTTGGGTAAAAGGGTTAAAGCATTCTGATCTGATCGAGGTGGCGAATACCTGAGTCATGAGTTCCGTGATCATCTGAAAGAGTGTGGTATTGTATCACAGCTCACTCCACCTAGAACACCACAACATAATGGCGTGTCTGAGAGGAGAAATCGTACTCTGTTAGACATGGTACGTTCGATGATGAGTCATGCAGACTTGCCTGTTTCCTTTTGGGGTTTTGCTTTAGAGACTGCTGCAATGACATTGAGTCGCGCTCCAACGAAAACGGTTCTGAAGACACCATATGAGATATGGACTGGGAAGTGTCCTAGTATGTCGTTCATTAAAATTTGGGGCTGTGAGGCATACATGAGACGTCAAATGCCTGACAAGCTGGAACCCAAATCGGATAAATGTTATCTGGTGGGATATCCTAAGGAAACGAAAGGGTATTACTTTTACTTACCGTCTGAGGGCAAAGTGTTTGTCACAAGGACTGGTGTCTTCTTGGAGAAAGAGTTCTTATCAAGAAAGACTGAAAAGGTAGAGCTTGAAGAAGTTCAAGAACCACATATAGTGAATGAACCGGAATTGGATTCTGAGACAGGACTACAAGATGTTGTAGCTAGAGAACCTGCTCAGGGAACACAAGTCCTACGTAGATCTGGTAGACCAAGGTTTGAGCCTGAGAGATATGGATTTCTCGTGTCTCAAATAGGTAATGTGTTGCTTATGGATCATGATGATGAACCAGCAACCTACCAAGAGGCTATGAATGGACCGGACTTCGACAAATGGCTTGAGGCTATGAAATCCGAAATGGACTCCATATATGCAAACCAAGTTTGGAACTTGGTGGAACCACCTGAAGGGGTACGACCCATAGGGTGCAAGTGGGTCTTCAAGAAGAAGACCGACATGGATGGGAATGTACAGACATTCAAAGGGCGACTGGTGGCTAAGGGTTTCAAGCAAATTCATGGTATTGACTATGATGAGACATTTTCCCCTGTTGCCATGGTAAAGTCATTAGGATATTGCTTGCTATTGCTGCATATTATGACTACGAGATCTGGCAGATGGATGTCAAAATGGCTTTCCTTAATGGAAACCTCCTTGAGGAAGTGTACATGACACAACCCGAGGGTTTTGTATCCCCAGATGAAGCCACTAAAATATGCAAGCTGAATAAGTCCATTTATGGACTGAAACAGGCCTCTCGAAGTTGGAATCTTCGTTTTGATGAGAAAATCAAAGAGTTTGGTTTCATCAAGAATGAAGATGAGCCTTGTGTTTACAAGTGAATCAGTGGGAGCCTTGTGTTTACAAGTGAATCAGTGGGAGCATTGTTGTCTTCCTGATATTGTATGTAGATGACATACTGTTGATTGGGAACGACATTCTTACCCTGAAAGTTGTTAAGAACAACCTAGGGAACTGCTTTTCAATGAAGGACTTGGGTGAAGCGACTTATATACTCGGTATTAAGATCTATAGAGATAGATCGAAGAAGTTGCTGGGTTTGACCCAGAGTACGTACATCGAAAAGGTGTTGAAGCGGTTCAACATGCTTGAGTCCAAGAAAGGATTTTTGCCCATGTCTCATGGTGTGAATCTCTCTAAGGACCAGTGTCCAAAGTCTTGTGAAGATAAGGACCGCATGAAGTTGATTCCATATGCTTCGGCAATTGGATCAATCATGTACGCGATGTTATGTACTCGACCCGATGTCTCCTTTGCTTTGAGCATGACTAGCAGGTATCAGTCAGACCCCGGTGAGTGTCACTGGATTGTAGTCAAGAATGTCCTGAAGTACTTGAGAAGAACTAAGGACGTGTTCTTGGTGTATGGTGGAGAGGAAGAGCTCGTTGTAAGTGGTTACACGGATGCTAGCTTCCAAACTGATCGAGACGACTCCAAGTCTCAGTCAGGTTTTGTGTTTTGCCTGAATGGAGGAGCTGTGAGCTGGAAGAGTTCCAAGCAAGAGACAGTTGCTGATTCTACAACAGAGGCCGAGTATATCGCAGCAGCTAATGCGGAGAAGGAGGCTGTATGGATTAGGAAATTCATCGGCGAGCTTGATGTAGTTCCTAGCATTGTTGGTCCTGTAGTTCTCTACTGTGATAACAATGGTGCAATTGCACAATCTAAGGAACCTAGATCCCATCAGCGCTCCAAGCACATACTCTGGCGGTTTCATCTTATTCGTGAGATTGTCGAACGAGGAGATGTAAACATTTGCAGAGTGCCGACTGAGGAGAATATTGCGGATCCGCTGACAAAGCCTCTCGTGCAGAGAAAGCATGATGGTCATACTAGATCGATGGGTATACGATACCTAAATGATCAACTCTAGCGAGAATCTTGTGGATTGCATGTAATCTTGTATTTTGTTGGCTGTTTGTTCATATGATGAACTATATACCTAATTTTTCTCTTATAATTAATGGCAAGTTCTTTTATTATGTCTTTTTCTATATGATAGTTAATTGTTAACATAATAGATACCCTTAGAATGTTCGCTTCCATGGGACATCAAGTACGTGACTTGAATGTGAGAGCCCATGATTTATTTGAAGCTTCATTCTTAAAGGTCCCTGGTCGAGTATCATCATAGAAGCTAAGGGTGATGATGGTATATGAAGACTAGCACGTGTGTTGACTGATGACTGGTTCTCACAGGTCATGATATTGTGATATCAAGTCATCACATGGGTACTTGTTAGTGAACAAGTTGTACTGGACAGACCCAACCTGAGACTACTCTGTGGATTGTCATCCAATCGTGTCACGAGTAGGTCTCAATTGACAATGGTGTTGTGATCCTTTGACCTGAAGTCACATCATTCATCAAGTGAGGAAGAGCGTGCTTTGATGCCATCTAAAGTCTTCCTTGAGAAAGGTTGATGATAAGGGTGGTTGTTGGGCATGTTACGAATCATTTGGGTGTTTGTGTGTGAGCAGATATGGGATTTGTCCTCCTGTATGACAGGAGTTGCATCCATGGGCCCCTTGATGGAACTGGACTGAGAAATGCATGGCCATGCTTGGTTGAGTCAATATGTGATATTGGACTCACCATTCTCTGGAAGTCCGTCCTGGATCAAGAAACTTGGATTGAGCTATTACGAGGGTGACACAGTCCATGCCTCTAGTTCTTTCCGGATGTAAGGGACAAAGGGACAAAGACAACGCTGATACATTGGTCATAAAGGCTTATGAGTTATAAACTCTTATTGCTTGGGGAGCAATGATGCATTGCTAGATGCCGCTCATTGTTTGTGAGGTTTTTGCTTTGATACTTTCGAGATCAAGTGGGAGTCTGTTGGAGTCACCATGATAATCTGGAAGTGATCAAACATGTAATCTCACTGCCAATGCGATATGAGCCTGCTGTAACACCCCCTATCCGTCGCATAGTATATAGCAGTAGGTCCGGCCGGGGCCCGACGCCATATACCACAGACAGACCGGGTGGTTACGTATGGAAACCATCAAACCAATCTCAACGTCCTACACAGAGCATTCTAGCGGAAGCAGTTTATAAAAGTTATAAACAAGAACCCAGCATTAGAGCACGAATGTCCACTAGTACATAATTAGGAATGTATACAAAATACCCAAAATCGGCCTTAAGGCCTTACAGAATGTTTCACTTGAATAATACATGATTTACAAACCTCGGCACGCAGGCCGGTCATACATGAATAAAACAGAAAACATTTCCACTTGGGCCTTCGAGGGCCAGCTTCGCAAAAAGGGCTTTAGCCCGCTATTGACCGCTCGGTCCAGCTGCACATGCAAGCAACAAACCACCGCACGGTGGCAAACAAGGCAACGGTCAGCAATGCTGACCAAATTATAACGATCCCGCCCCCAACTCGGGGCGGCGATGCTCCTTCCCTGCATTTCATTAGCACAAGCGAGCAATGCATATAATCATAGCCATTTCATCACAGACGTTGGCTCGTACGGCCACACGTCCCGTGCACTCAGGGCACATTCTCGGTGAACCGGTCGATGTTACGTCAATTAAAGCCATTAACATTCCGGACTCACCACCGCCACTTAGACGGCCATTCCTATGAGCAATTCGTCTTCCTGGCATTGGTCACGTCAATTTAAGCCATTGACCGCCGAAGACTCACTTCTATGCCAACGGCGAGTGCCATGTAACTTTAGGTCTCTCTAACCCGAACGACATAGAGCGGGTACGGCTCCATCTAACCCGTGCTCACATCGCAACGACAATTTAAGCCATATGCGCGGGTCAAACTTTCACTGAGTCCCATTCTAACACAAGTCACATAACCCCGTTATGTTCAAGTTGGCTCTCAGGCCACCAAGTTGGCAAGATCTCGTATCCGCCCAGTTTTCCGGGTGCACCTTTGGGTTAGTCCCCAAGGCTCCCTGCTGCAATCTACCGCGTAGAAAACCCGAAAACACCCAATAGCACGGAGTCTTCTCCGGCCTTATGCAATGCAACATCACCGATCCGGACTAACATGTCCGGGTAGGCTTCAACCAAAATGCCTATGTCCGTTCTCGCATACGGACTCTAAACAACGGGGACTTCACATATCTACCCGAAGGAACGCCTCCAACTCTCCGCAAACTCGCGAGAGCGGGCTTCCTATGCAAAGAAAGAGAGCGACTCATGCTCAAGATGAGGATCGTTACCCTTGCGTTCCTCTTTGGCACCATCGGAAAGTAATCGGATGGAAATGACCGCACTAGCGTTGCCTCCGCGGATCCGGAGTCGGCTTGCGATTCGGAGCTCCGAAGCTCCTCCAATGGCGGATCTAGCTCTTCTTCTTCTTGCCTTAGCTCTCCTTTCTCCAAGGATTTAGAAAGAGGATAAGTGGAAAAAGTGAGGGTTTTCTAAGTCAAAACCCGGGTATATCCCTTCAGGAACAACCCCCAGCCGTTGGATCTTCATTCAAAGAAATGAACGGCTTCGATTCGGGACTGAAATGCCCAATCTGGACCGAACACGGCCTGGCACACGCCCGTGTCCAGGGCCGTGTGCCTCATTCGCCGTCAAAATCGAATCACCTGGAACCTCACACGGGTATCGAACACGCCCGTGTTCGAGATGACACGCCCGTGTTCCACCTGACACGGCCGTGTAGCCGGCCGTGTACCCCATGATTTTTCCCCGTTTTCAACCCGAGGACTGCACGGGTTCTAGGACACGCCCGTGTCCATGCCCGTGTCACCTTGACACGCCTGGGCTCCAGGCCGTGTACACGGTCTCGACACTTCGCGGCTAAGTGTCGACACGGGTCGACACGCCCTGCGACACGCCCGTGTCGCAGGCCGTGTGCCATGTCTCGACACATTGTCGACACCAAAGTGTCGACTTCGCGGGACGAGTGTCGACACGGGTTGACACGCCCTGCGACACGCCCGTGTCGCAGGCCGTGTGCCCGGTCTCGACACAACGTCAAAGCACTGTGTTGACTTCATGGCTAAGTGTCGACACGGGTCGACACGCCCTGCGACACGCCCGTGTCGCAGGCCGTGTGCCCAGTCTCGACACAATGTCGAGACCAAAGTGTCGACTTCACGTCTTAGTGTCGACACAGGCTTGACACGCCCTGGGACACGCCCGTGTCCCAGGCCGTGTGCCTGCAGCCAGAACTCAAACTGGCCCAAAACATCCCCCTTTGCTCCTTTGAGTTTCGGGGCGTTACAACTCTACCCCTCTTAAAAGAATTTCGCCCACGAAATTACATAAAGGGAAAAACATGTACAAAACCAAAATTTGTACCTGAGCGGAACAACTCCGGATACTCGTCAAGCATCGTCTGCTCTCGCTCCCAAGAGATCTCCTCACGACCGCAATTGTCCCACCGGACTTTGACCATCCTGATCTTTTTATTGCGTAGCCGCTTGACCTCCGAGTCCTCAATCCGCACGGGGTTGACTTTTGTCGTTAGCCCACTATCCACCGGCACTTGATCGACCGCGATCACTTGCGTAGGCTCTTGCACCGCCTTCCGAAGTACCGAAATGTGGAATACATCATGTAAACCACTAAGCTCCACCGAAAGCTTCAACCTATAGGCCGCTTCACCAACTCGCTCCAGAACCTCAAACGGTCCAAGGTACCTCGGGCTTAGCTTTTTCAATCGTCGCACCCGCGAGACACCCTTGAACGGCTTGATCTTTAGGTACACATAATCACCCACAGCGAACTCCACGTTCCTGTGCTTGACATTATAGTATTTTGCTTGCCGGTCCTGAGCGATAAGCAACCTCTCCCGAATGGTTCTCACCAAGGAAGTAGCATCCTCCACTTCCGATCGCTTATACAACTTTGACTCGCCCGTTTCTAACCAAGACAATGGCGTGCGACATCTTCTACCATATAGGGCCTCGAAAGGCGCCATCTGAATACTTGCTTGGTAGCTGTTGTTGTATGCGAACTCCACCAAATAAAGGTGGTCCTCCCATTGCTTTCCAAAGTCCAAGACACACATGCGAAGAATGTCTTCCATGGTTCTATTAACCCTCTCGGTCTGCCCATCCGTTTGCGGATGGAAGGCTGTGCTAAACTTCAGCTTTGTTCCCAACATTTGCTGCACCAGCCTCCAATCATTGGACGTGAACCGCCCATCTCGGTCACTCACGATGCTGCGGGGCACACCATGAAGCCGTACTATATTATCCACATAAAGCTTTGCCAGCTTCTCCACCGGATCGTCCTTCCTATGCGGAATAAAATGCGACACCTTCGTTAATCGATCAACAACCACCCAAATGGCGTCGTTCCCCTTTTGCGACCTTGGCAAACCGTGCACAAAGTCCATAGAGATGTCGTCGAATTTCCACTCCGGAATAGGCAAGGACTTAAGAAATCCTCCCGGCTTTTGGCACTCCGCCTTTACCAAGGCGCAGGTTTGGCACTTCGCTATGTATAGCGCCACATCCTTTTTCAAACCCGGCCACCAAAATAGTTTCTTGATGTCGCGGTACATCTTCGTGCTCCCCGGGTGAATTGAGTACTTGGTATGGTGCGCCTCGTACAACAACTCCACCCGTAAATTGCCCACACTTGGGACGCACAAACGACCGTCTTTCCACAGCAATCCGTTCTCCACAACGAATTGGGAATTTGACCCATCCAGAGCCTCTATCATGAACTGCTTCATATGAGCATCCATATCCAAAGCCTGCCGAATCCGATCAGCCAGGTCATATTGGACTTCAGTCCAATTCAGCACTGCTTCAGCACTAGATTGTCTATCCACACAAACAATCTCCAACGCCTCCAACTCCCGCACCAATCGCTCATCATGCACCGATAGCCAATTGGCTTGAGCTGGGGCTCGGCGACTCAACGCGTCCGCAACCGCATTCCCTTTGCCAGGCACGTAGTGGATCTTGAAAGTATAGTCCCCCAGGAACTCCATCCACCTACGCTGCCGCATATTCAGATCCTTCTGATCTATCAGGTACTTTAGGCTCTTGTGATCGGTGTAGATATCAATCTTCACACCGTACAAATAGTGTCTCCACAGCTTCAAGGCAAAAATCACGGCCGCTAACTCCAAGTCATGGACCGGATAATTCCTCTCGTGCACTTTTAGCTGTCTCGAGCCATAAGCTATCACGCTTCCGTGCTGCAGTAGTACGCAACCCAAACCGCTGCCCGAAGCATCGCTATATATCTCATAGCCTTCGGTCCCAACCGGCGAACTCAGCACAGGCGCCGTGGTCAACCGACACTTCAATTCCTCAAAAGCTCGCGCGCACTCCGGCGTCCAAACGAACTTATGCTCCTTCCTCGTCAAAGTGGTGAGAGGCAACGCTATCCGCGAGAAGTTCTCTACGAAGCGCCTATAATAGCCGGCAAGCCCCAAAAAGCTCCGGACTTCTGCTACCGTAGCAAGCTCAGGCCACTCCCGTATCGCAACAATCTTCGCCGGATCCACAGCAATACCCTCTCCACTCACTATATGCCCGAGGAACGCCACTGAGGATAGCCAAAACTCGCACTTCGAGAACTTGGCATACAACTGGTTTCTCCTGAGTGTCTCCAACACCAAATGGAGATGCTTGAAGTGATCCTCCTCACTTTGCGAGTACACCAAAATATCGTCGATGAAGACGATCACGAAATGGTCCAAGTACTCCCTGAACGTTCTGTTCATCAAATCCATGAATACCGACGGCGCATTAGTCAGCCCAAACGGCATGACCGTAAACTCATAATGCCCGTATCTCGTACTAAACGTTGTCTTCGGGATATCACTCTCCCTTATCCGCAGCTGATAGTATCCAGCCTTGAGGTCCAACTTCGAGTACACCGTCGACCCGACTAACTGATCAAAGAGATCATCAATCCGAGGGATCGGGTACTTGTTCTTCTCAGTTAGCTTGTTTGGCTCCCGATAATCAATACAAAGCCTCAAGCTTCCGTCCTTCTTCTTAACAAAGAGGACCGGTGCGCTCCAAGGCGAAGAACTCTGGCGCACATACCCTTGCTCCAACAACTCTTGCAGTTGAACTTTCAGCTCCGCCATTTCCTTTGGCGCTAGCCGATACGGAGATCGTGACACAGGCTTTGCACCTGGCACTAGCTCGATCGTAAAATCTATCTCCCGCCGAGGCGGGGCTCCAGGAAGATCTGCGGGGAACACATCAGGGTATTCCGATACCACTGAAATGCAATCCATCGCGGGCTTCGGCTTTGCAACCTCCACTAGTGTAAAGAACAGTTCTGCTCCGGCACGAACCGCCTTCACCACCTGAAGAGCAGACATCAACGTCTTGCTCGACCCCTTTAAGCCCGTAAAAGTCGTCTCACGACTTGCTCCCAGCTTGACTTCCTTGCTACCGCAATCTATATGGGCCTGCTGCTCCGAGAGCCAGTCCATGCCAAATATGACATCGAACTCCACCAACGGAAGTAAGGACGCCCGCAGGTCAAACTCCTGCTCTCCAATACGAATCTTAACATCGCAGATCCTATCCGCTCGCATCGAACACCCATTTGGCAACAACACATCCAACTTATCCTTCGCCATCGAAGAAGGGACTCCGATGCGTAATATAAATCCTTCGGACAAGAAGGAGTGTGAAGCTCCCGTATCAAAGAGTGCTCGTGCCGGATTTTCACAAATCAACACAAATCCTAAACAAGTAGTGGTAAGGTAACATGTGCATAACAAGCATATAAAGGAATTGACTTGCTATAAATTAAACCGTACATGTCACCACGTCAGTTTGTTTAATGGCCTCCTGTTGGCCAAGATTGTAGACCCTTGGTTGGGCCGGAGCATAATGGGATGCGGTCGACTCCACCGCCTTGCCCTTCTCTTCATAAGTAGCTCCCGGCTTCCTCTCGGACTTAGGACGTCCGCTCCAACAGTCACGGGCGAAATGCCCCGTCTTGCCACAAGTAAAACACGCACCCGGGGTCCGACCCGTAGTCGCCCCAGAAGCGCCAGAAGGAGCTGGACCCGAATTCCTATGCTTCTTGAAAGACTTCCGATAGCCAGACTTTGAAGTAGTCGGCACTTTAAACTCAGATTTTCTATCAACCAAGCCTTTCTTCGCTTGCACACTCTTCATGTCCTTCTCCAAGGACCGGGCAGTATTGACCAAGGTTAAGAAACCCTGCGTCATCGGCCCCGACAGTAATAATCTCAGCTCATCCCTCAGGCCTTCATAAAAACGATTAGTCTTGTGCTCCTCATCCATGATGGTGGAGCTAGCATAACGACTCAACCGCGTAAACTCGTGGAGATATTCATCCACGCTCCTCTCACCCTGTACCAACCTCAGGAACTCATTCTCCATTGAAATCCTCTGAGTAGAAGGGAGGTATCTAGCCAAAAATAATCTCGAGAACTCCTCCATCGAGACATCACAAAGTTGCCTACCTCTCAGTAAGTGCAGCTCCAAACCTTCCCACCACAACCTCGCTTCACCGTCCAACAGGAACGTAGCGATGGTGGTCGTTTGCCACTCCTCCGTCTCCGTCGCTGTCATGACTCTCTTCACCCTGGAGAGCCAGTCTTCAGCCTGAGATGGGGTTCCCAACCCCGAGAATAGCGGAGGGTTAAAGCTCATTACATGCTTCAGCTGCCTCTCAGTTGCCCTCCTTGGCACTATTGGTTCCACAATCACTTGCTCCACCCTCCTCGGCTCAGCCTCTTGCAGAGGTACTTGCTCCATCACAGGAGCGGGCTGCTGCGCTTGCCTTCCTGGCTGCGCATTGATCACGGCCAACACCGCTTCAGCCACCAATCTTATATTTTCAGCCGACAGAGGTGTTGCGGGAGCAACATCCGGTGCACTACTTGCCTCAGAAACTCGGCGTTCTGACGGCCCAACACCACTTCGGGTCACCTATAGTGGTACAAAACACCGTTAAGCGACCAAATAAATTGCAAACAGCAATTATAGGAACACGCAGGTTCCTCAAACACGAGTATTTTCATTCCTAAGTGGACATTCATGGGTTCTTTTTACTGTTATTACGATGACGCACACAATGTGCTCACCACCCCTTAAAAAGAATTCGCCCACGAATTCACTTTAAGCCCGACCAAAACCAGTAGTCTGATACCAAATTGTAACACCCCCTATCCGTCGCATAGCATATAGCAGTAGGTCCGGCCGGGGCCCGACGCCATATACCACAGATAGACCGGGTGGTTACTTATGGAAACCATCCAACCAATCTCAACGTCCTACACAGAGCATTCTAGCGGAAGCAGTTTATAAAAGTTGCAAACAAGAACTCAGCATTAGAGCACGAATGTCCACTAGTACATAATTAGGAATGTATACAAAATACCCAAAATCGGCCTTAAGGCCTTACAGAATGTTTCACTTGAATAATACATGATTTACAAACCTCGGCACGCAGGCCGGTCATACATGAATAAAACAAAAAACATTTCCACTTGGGCCTTCGAGGGCCAGCTTCGCAAAAAGGGCTTTAGCCCGCTATTGACCGCTCGGTCCAGCTGTACCTGCAAGCAACAAACCACCGCACGGTGGCAAACAAGGCAACGGTCAGCAATGCTGACCAAATTATAACGATCCCGCCCCCAACTCGGGGCGGCGATGCTCCTTCCCTGCATTTCATTAGCACAAGCGAGCAATACATGTAATCATAGCCATTTCATCACAGACGTTGGCTCGTACGGCCACACGTCCCATGCACTCAGGGCACATTCTCGGTGAACCGGTCGATGTTACGTCAATTAAAGCCATTAACATTCCGGACTCACCACCGCCACTTAGACGGACATTCCTATGAGCAATTCGTCTTCCTGGCATTGGTCACGTCAATTTAAGCCATTGACCGCCGAAGACTCACTTCTATGCCAACGGCGAGTGCCATGTAACTTTAGGTCTCTCTAACCCGAACGACATAGAGCGGGTACGGCTCCATCTAACCCGTGCTCACATCGCAATGACAATTTAAGCCATATGCGCGGGTCAAACTTTCACCGAGTCCCATTCTAACACAAGTCACATAACCCCGTTATGTTCAAGTTGGCTCTCAGGCCACCAAGTTGGCAAGATCTCGTATCCGCCCAGTTTTCCGGGTGCACCTTTGGGTTAGTCCCCAAGGCTCAATGCTGCAATCTACCGCGTAGAAAACCCAAAAACACCCAATAGCACGGAGTCTTCTCCGGCCTTATGCAATGCAACATCACCGATCCGGACTAACATGTCCGGGTAGGCTTCAACCAAAATGCCTATGTCCGTTCTCGCATACGGACTCTAAACAACGGGGACTTCACATATCTACCCGAAGGAACGCCTCCAACTCTCCGCAAACTCGCGAGAGCGGGCTTCCTATGCAAAGAAAGAGAGCGACTCATGCTCAAGATGAGGATCGTTACCCTTGCGTTCCTCTTTGGCGCCATCAGAAAGTAATCGGATGGAAATGACCGCACTAGCGTTGCCTCCGCGGATCCGGAGTCGGCTTGCGATTCGGAGCTCCGAAGCTCCTCCAATGGCGGATCTAGCTCTTCTTCTTCTTTCCTTAGCTCTCCTTTCTCCAAGGATTTAGAAAGAGGATAAGTGGAAAAAGTGAGGGTTTTCTAAGTCAAAACCCGGGTATATCCCTTCAGGAACAACCCCCAGCCGTTGGATCTTCAGTCAAAGAAATGAACGGCTTCGATTCGGGACTGAAATGCCCAATCTGGACCGAACACGGCCTGGCACACGCCCGTGTCCAGGGCCGTGTGCCTCATTCGCCGTCAAAATCGAATCACCTGGAACCTCACACGGGTATCGAACACGCCCGTGTTCGAGATGACACGCCCGTGTTCCACCTGACACGGCCGTGTAGCCGGCCGTGTACCCCATGATTTTTCCCCGTTTTCAACCCGAGGACTGCACGGGTTCTAGGACACGCCCGTGTCCATGCCCGTGTCACCTTAACACGCCTGGGCTCCAGGCCGTGTACACGGTCTCGACACTTCGCGGCTAAGTGTCGACACGGGTCGACACGCCCTGCGACACGCCCGTGTCGCAGGCCGTGTGCCATGTCTCGACACATTGTCGACACCAAAGTGTCGACTTCGCGGGACGAGTGTCGACACGGGTTGACACGCCCTGCGACACGCCCGTGTCGCAGGCCGTGTGCCCGGTCTCGACACAACGTCAAAGCACTGTGTCGACTTCACGGCTAAGTGTCGACACGGGTCGACACGCCCTGCGACACGCCCGTGTCGCAGGCCGTGTGCCCAGTCTCGACACAATGTCGAGACCAAAGTGTCGACTTCACACCTTAGTGTCGACACAGGCTTGACACGCCCTGGGACACGCCCGTGTCCCAGGCCGTGTGCCTGCAGCCAGAACTCAAACTGGCCCAAAACATCCCCCTTTGCTCCTTTGAGTTTCGGGGCGTTACACCTGCAGGGTCGCACATATGAGATGTGGAGAAGTTGGACGATTGACTGTGTTGGTAAAGGTTGTCAATCACCGACCTGAATGGGGTCATGGGCAAAGTGTTGCCTTAAAGGATCGTCGAGTTGGGCAAATGTTGCCTTGGAGGGCTGGTTAGGATTGTCGTCCGAGGGTCGATGACCTTCGTCGAGAGTTGTCTTCTGTTTCCCGCCGATCGGCGAGATTCATCTTTGATTCTCGCCGATCGACGAGAATCGTCGAGAATCAATATGTTGATTCTCGACGATCGACGACTTCGACATGTATCGTCGACCGCGGCTCGACGATCGACGAGTTCGACGAGTATCGTCGAGCGCGGCTCGATGATCGGCGAGAATCGTCGAGTATTGTACTCCGATTCTCGCCGATCGTTGGTGATACTCGTCGACTGATTCTCGCCGAACCTGCTCAGTGATTCTCGCCGATTGTCGCCGATTCTCACCGATTGATACTCGCCGATTCTGAACCCTATTTTCGGGTGGTCTGCGGATAGCGAAGTTTCTAAGTCTTTTATGCCTTTGGTATAAAAGGGATACTTAGGGTTTCTCGGCACTTAAGCTTTGAGCTCGCGATTTTCTCCTGTAGCAGATCGAAACCCGCGACGGAAAGAGTTCCGCTCGTTCGCTCCGCCGATCCCGATTCCCGCCGCCGGAAGAGTTCCGCCGCCGTGTTCGCTCCGTCGACCACCTCTTCTCCGGCGACTGTCGCTAGTGCTGCAATCCCTGGCGCGGACTTAACAGTCCGTGGGAAAGCAAAGGTGCGGTCTTCTCCTTCCCGATAATCCGTGCGACGGATAGATCGGCGTTCTCCCGCTCGTGTGGACTTCTGCAGAAACGTGGACATTATTCCACGTAGAACTCGCCGCTAGCAGGAAGAAGAAATTTGGAGCATCTCCGTTGAGTTGTGACTCAACGCCACCGAGGTAATTTTTGCCTAGTTTTTGTTAACTTCTTGATTAAACGTTCATGGCCCGATCCACATCTCTTTGGGTTTTTCTAGATGTTTTATCTTCCGCTGCGTGCACAAGCGTTGTGCCATCCTCGTAGAGAAACCCAACACTCACATCATCACTAGTGCACCGTGATGCGGGCCAGCCTTCCATTCCTGGGTAGCCGCAGCTTCCCTCTCTCGCAGAGCAAACCACAAGGAGCTTCGCAAAGCATCCAAGATCATATCCATGGCTAGCTCACGCATGAGCATACCATCCACACATAACATTCATTCATTCATCCAAGACAATAACATCTTTGAAACCCCACAGAGTCTTCTTCGGTTTACCCATGAACATCACCAATCCAGACTAACGGTCCAGATGGGCTTCACACAGCATGCATATGCCGTACTCTACAATTCTGGCTCTAGATGCAGACTCAACAAAGGAATCACTTCGCGAATCCACCTTTTGGTGGAGGATTCCACGCATATGCATAACGAAAGGACTTCGATGTCCAAGAAGGAGATCGTTACCCTTGAAGATCGCTTCGGTGCCATGAAGTAGCCTGACGGACGTCAGCGCCTTGACTTATCCTTCATGAATCCACTCTCGGATCTTCGTTCGGCACTCCGTAGCTCCTCCAGCAGCTGGCTTTCTCTTCCTCCTTCCTTCCCTTACACTCCCCTCTTCTTGCTCTCTCTTGAAATGAGAAGAAGAAGAAAATAATGAAGAGGAAGGGTTTAAATCCCCTTTTCCCCGGCCTTAGCAACACCTGGCCAGAGCCTATCCATTGAATCCAGGACTAGGGAATCAAACGGCTCAGAATCGTCCAAAAAAGCATAAACACGGCCGGAGACGCCCATGTCACGGGCCGTGTCACTTAAGCGGTAGGCAACCAACTTACAACCAACCAGTACATGGTCATGTGACACGCCCGTGTCACAAGCCGTGTCCCATGACACGCCTTCAGACACGCCCGTGTCTGTGGCCGTGTTCATTAGGCTGCACAACCTCAAAATCACCCGAGACTCACACGGCCCTGGGACACGCCCGTGTTCCAGGCCGTGTGCACCTGGACATACATGTGTCCCGCAACACGCCCTGGCTCAAAGTCGTCGGATTGAGTTTGTCGACCGCGCTGACATGCCCTGTGACACGCCTATGTCACAGGTCGTGTCCTCCACACTCGACACTCGACAATCGTCGACCGAATTGTGTCGATCAGAGGGACACGCCCACTGACACGCCCATGTCAGTTGGGTCACGCCCGTGTCACCTAGCGTGTTCCTTCCATCAACCCAATTTCGTCGACCAGACACCCAACTCCTCAAGCCAGGCACGACACGCCCTGGGACACGCCCGTGTCCCAGACCGTGTCACCCCACCTGAAACCCACATGGACTTTGGGGTGTTACACAGGACATCCAACAAAGGTTTAACTTTTTGTTTGAAGGAAATCGCAGCGCATCTGTTATACAGATAACTAGAACCTGACATCGACAACCAGAAAACATCATTTAAACCTGAAATACAACAGATTAAAAGTGGAATACAATAGATTATAACTGGAATAAAATATATTATAACTAAAATACAATAGATTATAATTGCAATTTAAAAATTATAACTCAAATATGCAAGGTTATAGCTGGAAATAACAAATCTATGGTCGGAAAACAAAGTAGACATCTGTAATCACAAGAAAACAATTGGAACATCAAAAATGAACTAAAAACAACACAGTTACTCATTAATGATGTTATAATGCAAGTGAAATCACCCAGAATATTTAAAACCAGAAAGGAATACTTGTAATTTGCCGGAAAACAACTTGAACCTCAAAAAAACTGAAAAAAATGTATATTGGTACATTATACCTTCAAGGAAGAAGCAAACCCTAGTAATGACAACCTGATGTTCTTCCTCCGTTCTCCAACTCCTCCAGTTACTCGGCGTCCAGGTGAAACCCTAGAAATGCGAAGTTGGGGGGAAAGGAAAAATATAATAGCAAAGATGAGATGCTTGAAACTCAAACCCTAGAAAAGAACTATTTTACGTGACATTGGGGGGAGGGAAGACATGAAGCTAGGGTGAAAGCGAAGGAGTGGGGGAAAAAGTGGGCCCCAACGAGTTAAGTCCTATTTAAATTTGCACAGGAGAATGGCGTGTCACGTGCAACAAAAATTTTTCCTTTTCTAAGGCTTCCTTTGGCATGGTGGTGTAACAACCCCATCCGTTCAGATAATATATACTAGAATGTTCGGCCGGGGCCCCACAGCATATACCACAAAACAGACGATGAAGCTACGGAGTGATACCAGAGTAGCACAGCGCACCTAACACATTGCATTCTACCGGAAGCCTATAACACTTGAACTCCTCTCTTGAATGTCCAACATATAAAATTCCACATTTTATAGATTAGAGGAATATCTTACAACATGTAAACATCGTTGGTCTTATGGCCTTACAGGGCTTTCAAACAGTGGCCCAAACATTGGCACGCAGGCCGGCCACATCAAAAGAAAACATAACATGTACATCCACATTAGCCTTCGAGGGCTAGCAGCGGCAGCAGAAAAAGCAGTAGGGACTTCAGCCCTTATGCGTCCCGCTCGGTTCTTCAGCACCCGCACAGGGACATTCCACCCAAGGGTGGCAAACAGAGGCAACGGTCAGCATTCAGCTGACCCAATTTTAACGACCCTACCCCTTTCTCGGGGCAGAGGTAACCTTCCCTGCAGGCATAACATATCACAAGCATGTATCTAGATATCATAAAATGTGCTTTCACGCACACATGTAATCACAACTGTTAGCTACCCGGCCCAACGGTCCGTGCACTCAGGGCACATTCTTGGTGTACTGGCACACCACCGTATCAGGGTCACAGCCCAACGGCAACTCACTTGAGCATTTACTCCATGGCGTGCAGCCGGAGTTTTATAGTCTTAGTGAACCGGGATTGGCCCTTAGCCCCCCATTGTCTCACGACACGCAGGCCTAAGACTATTGCTATGCGCTCCAACATACCGCACCTTCTGCTCTCACGTCTGACGGACATAACGCAAGTCGGATCCTCCACCCCCCGTTGCTCAAATCGCCTTGCCATCACCGAGCACGGCGTACTCACAGCTATATAAAGGCGTGGGTAGGTCTCACCGATCCTGTTCTGGCATTCAAGCCTGGGTATTTCTATTACACCCAATCTCTCACAACATTAGCGGGTCTTTCCTGGGCACACCAGTACTTCCTGCTACTCTCTTCGCAGGTGGACACCGCAAATAGTACAAATGTCAGGGGTATTTCCTGGCTATCATGCCAGTACTTCCTGTTACTCTCTTTATAGGTACCACCCAATAGCACAAGCAGCACAATCATTATACGGGTATTTTCCTGTACTACCACTTCAGTACTTCCTGCTACTTTATTTCACAGGTCCAACCCGTCGACTCCTAAACTACGCGTTTATCATGGAGTCTTCTCCGGTTCGTTTATGCAACATCACCAATCCAGACCAACCTGTTTGGATGGGTTTCACACAGCATGCCTATTTCGTACTCCATTTCCGGATCTATATGCCAATAAAGGGGATTCCATGAATCAACCCAAAGACTCCCAAAAACAGCCACCTCTTGGTGGAGGAATCACATACATATGCCAAAAAGGAAGCCTTCACATGGCTAGGAAGAAAAGTCGTTACCCTTGAAGCCCTCTTTGGTGTCATGAGCTCTAAGCTGGCTCGAACGACTCACAAGAGCTTTTCCTCCGCAACGTTGGCCTCGGATCTCTCGTCGGTAAACCGCAGCACCACCGGTGACCAGCCCCCTCTCCTCCTCCTCCTTCTTCCTCTCTCTTTCTCTCTCTAGAAGTGAAGAAAGAGAAGACCAAATGAGAAATGAGATTTCTCTTCTCATTCACGGCCTTAAGGACATAGGGAGGCAGCTTCAGCCATTGGATCCCAACTGAAAGAACAGACGGCCACGATTTTGCCACAAATATATAATTTTTACCTGACACGGCCCGTGTCCCAGGCCGTGTGCCCATACACGGCACTAGACACGCCCCAGCTCCAATTCGTCGGGCTGAGTTCGTCGACCTCGCTGACACGCCCTGTGACACGCCTGTGTCACAGGCCGTGTCTCAAGCACTCGACGATCGTCGACCAGATTTTGTCGACCACTCGTCGACTGTTCACTCAGGGAGGACACGCCCTCCGACACGCCCATGTCGGATGGCACACGCCCGTGACACAGGGCGTGTTCCTCCCGAACACTTCGCCGAACGCAGGACACGCACTGGGACATGCCCGTGTCCTAGGCCGTGTCACCCCAAAAATGAGCCTACTGAAAAATGGGCTGTTACAACCCTCCCCTCCTACAAGAAATTTCGTCCTCAAAATTTGTATACAGGAAGGAAACCAGCAACAGAACATTTTTATCATATGAAACATTTATGCTACAATAAAATTTGCACTCGGCAATCGCTACAAAAATAGCTCGGGAGACTATGCGTGCATGGTCTGCTCTCGCTCCCATGTAAGTTCCTCACGACAGCAAATATCCCATCGGACTTTAACCATGTCGACCGTCTTGTTTCGCAACTGTTTCTTGGCTCGATCCTCGATCTGAATGGGTCTAACTCTTGTTGTTAGCCCATACTCCACCGGCACATGATCATCCGTGATCACTTGAGTTGGAGCTTTCACGGTCTTCCGACGCACTGAGATGTGAAACACATCATGTAGTCCACCCATGTCTGCCGAAAGAGCTAGTCGATACGCAGCTTCTCCGATTCGCTCAACCACTTCACATGGATCCAAATATCTTGGACTCAACTGTTTCAAACGTCGAATCCTGGATACACCTTTGAAGGGTTTGATATTCAAGTAGACCCAATCGCCTACCGCGAACTCTATGTTCAGGTGCTTGGCGTTGACGATCGAAGTAGCCTCTCGCGAAGAGCACGAATGGTTGAGTTTGCTTCATCGACTTCATTCCGAGTATAAACTCTAGCTTCGCCCGATTCTCCCCAAGGCAAGGGAGTACGACACTTCCTTCCATATGGAACTTCATATGGTGCCATCCCGATGCTCGCCTCGTAGCTGTGATTATAAGCAATTCCCCCATGTAGAGATGATCTTCCCATCTCTTCCCAAAGTCTAAGGCGCACATTCGGAGTATGTCCTCCATCGTTCTGTTGGTTCGTTCAGGTTGGTCGTCCGTTTGGTAGGAAATGTGTCACTTTCATCAGCCGATCAACAGGCACCCAGATGGAATCTTTCCCTTGCTGAGATCTCGGTAACCCGTGTACAAAATCCATAGAAATATCGTCAAATTTCCATTCTGGAATCGGCAACGACTTCAAATAACCGCCCGGTTTCAGGCATTTGGCCACAGAACGAGCAACATCTTTCTTTAGCCCTGACCACCAAACTTGCTTTATCATATCTCTGAACATCTTCGTGCTTCCTGGATGGATTGAGTACTTCGTATCATGTGCTTCATACAGCAGTTCTTCCCTCAATTTACCCACATTTGGGATGCACAAACAGCCTTCTTTTCGCAAAAGACCGTCATTCTAGGAGAACTTCCCTTCTGGCCCAGCTTTCTCATAGCGTAGGAGATCTTCGTCCAATTCCATTGCCCGTCGAACTCGGTCCGCAAGGTCACATTTCACCTCCATCCAGGTTACACATGCATTGGCAATGGAATTTCTGTCAACACAAGAAATCTCTAACGCTTCCAGCTCCTGGATGAGAGTTCATCATGCCTTTGCAACCAAGTTGTTCGTGCCGGAGTCCGCCGACTCAAGGCATCCGCAACAACATTCCCCTTCCTGGGAGTATAGTGACTCTCAAAGGTGTAGTCCCCGAGGAACTCCAACCACCTTTGTTGTCGCATATTCAAGTCCTTCTGCGCCAAAATGTACTTTAGGCTCTTGTGATCTGTATAAATCTCCACCGTCATACCAAACAGATATTGTCGTCGCAGCTTGATCACCGCTGCCAACTCACGATCATGGACGGGATAGTTCCGCTCATGCACTTTTAGCTGGCGTGAGCCATAAGCAATCACCTTTCCATTTTGCAGAAGTACGCAGCCGAAGCCGCTTCCTGAAGCATCGCTGTAGATTACAAATCCATCGGTACCACACGGCGTTGACAACACAGGCGCCGTGATCACCCGGCTCTTCAGCTCTTCAAAAGCTCGCACGCAGTCTGGCGACCAACCGAACTTCTGTTCTTTTTGTGTCAACGTGGTTAGCGGCAAAGCTATCCGTGAGAGTTTGCAACAAATCTTCGATCGTAGCCCGCTAGTCCAAGTAAGCTCTGGACCTCGGCCACTGAAGACAATACTGGCCACTCTTCTATGGCCCTTATCTTCGCTGGCTCCACAACTATGGCCGCTCCACTCACCAAATGACCAAGAAAAGCCACTGACGATAGCCAAAACTCGCACTTCGAGCTTGGCATAGAGCTGATTCTGCCTCATTGGATTCAACACCAGCTGCAAATGTGTCGCATGATCGGCTTCCGATCTCGAGTACACCAGGATATCACCAATGAAACACTATCACGAACAGATCTAGGTACTCGCGGTATCTTTGGTGCATCAAGGCCATAAATACTGAAGGCGCATGACACAGCCCAAACGGCATGACCGTGAACTCGTAGTGCCTGTACCATGTTCCAAATGCGGTTTTGGGAATATCTTCTTCCCGGATTCTCACTAACTAGATGTTAAGTCCAACTTCGAGTAGACGGACGATCCCACTAGCTGATCAAATAGCTCATCAATCCGCGGAATTGGATGTTTATTCTTCTTCGCAAAAAGCACAGGGGCGCTCCAGGGAGACAGGCTTGGGCGGATATAACCCTGCTCCATCAATTCCTATAATTGGACTTTTAACTCCGCCATTTACTTAAGCGCGATGCGATATGGCGAGCGGGCCACAGGTTTCGCACCTGGCACCAACTCAATCGTGAAGTCAATCTCTCGCTGAGGTGGTAGCCCAGGGAGATCCTTGGGAAACACATCTGCAAATTCCGACACAATCGGAACATCACGCACACTGGTCTTTGGCTCAATAGCCTGAATCGGGGCGAAGTAGCACTCTGCACCCTTCCGAACAGATTTCAAGACTTGGAGTGCAGGCAACAACATCATTCAAGGCATGCTGCTTCGCAAGCCAATCCATACCACATATCACGTCAAATTCCGATATCGGCAATACAGATGAAGCAAACTGAAATCCCTACTTCCTAGTTGGACCGCCACATCGCACGCTTGATCCACAAGCATCTAACAGTCATTTGTCACCCTCACTTTGACGCTATCTGTCTTCACACGACTAGGTATCCCAAGTCACGATAGAAACGCGCTAGACAGAAAAGAATACGAAGCATCTGTATCAACCGGTGCTCGCGTCAGCGTGTTCTACATCATCGCAAAGCCTGTGGTGCACGTAACGCACACAAGCAACATACACAAGCTGCAAACAAAAGCAAGCAATACGATTCTCGCGCACTCGTAACACGTAGGATTGCGCCTGGGACGCAGAGGACTCCACCACTGTTTTTCCCGTCTCCAACTAAGACGCTCCGATTTCCTGCTCAACCAGACGTCGATGACTCCTGGTAAGTTTGGGCACAAATGTCCCCATGGCATAAAACATCAACAATCCGGCATGTTCACGGCTATCGAACAAACACGTTGATCCCACACATCCATGTATATTGTAGTTATAAAACATAAACGTCGTCATAGAACTATCCTCCAAAATGGCTTCCTGTACATAGACACATGCATAAACCACCATACATGAGGAGCCTGAAAGATATGGTACCTAAACACCTAGAGGGGGGGGGGTGAATAGGTGACCAAATCCTTTTTAAAACTTTGTTGGCAGCATAACAGTTTATAACACAGATTTCTGAATAAGTTCTCACAGCAAACACAGCAATTCACAACACAGCACAATCACAGCACAGAATACACAAGATTTTATAGTGGTTCCCCAATCTTTGGGTACATCCACTTTCCCCCTTCGCCTATCTAGCAGTGTACTAGATTCGGCCAAACTTCTCCACTAGCTCAGAACCCAACTAGGTTCCTACACCTCAGGCCCAAAGCCTTACACTCAGCCACAAAGGCCTACACTCAGCCACCCAGGCCTACACTCAGCCAATTAAGGCCTACACTCAGAGTTCTTCAACTCCTACACTCAGGCAATCAAGCCCTACCCTCAGCCTTTATAATATAGGCTTACAATTCTCTCAGATCCAATGGATCCTACAAGTTAAAATAGAAATACAATTGCTAACTCTACAACTCAGAAAATAAGAGAGGAGTTGAGAGTTTCTTGAAGAGTTCTTGGAAGAACTCAGTTAGATCCAAACTGACTTAGCTTCCTTCAAAGCTTCTTGAGTTAGAACTGAATTAGTCTGAATCTTCTGCAGTTGTTCTTTGACCTCTGCTTCTTGAGATCCAGATGTTTCTGAATCCTTCTTCTCAGCCTTAGTTCCAAAGACTGAATTCTTGATTGGAGCTCTCTCTCTCCAACTTCTTAGATCTGCAGTTGGACTGACAGATCTTCTTGTGTTGATCCTCTGTATATGACTTTTCTGATTTCTTGCAGAATCTGATCAACCACTTTAAGTATTCTTCACAACTACTTGTAATCAACAACAATCCTTCACTTTCTGTAAACAATGGGTGCCTATTTATAGGCTTCCTTCATGGTAACCGGCTGATCCGGTTCATAACAGACTTCTGATTCCTCTGACAGTTGCAGTAGACCGGCTGGATCGGCAGCTGTCATGTCAACCAGTCACTTCTTGAAATTCTCTAACTGTCAGATAGTGTCGAGACTTTCTGTTCTTAAGTGTCGACACTTATAGACTAAGTGTCGACACATGTTGTATAAGTGTCGACACAAGTCTACAAGGTGTCGACACAATTCCTTGTATGTCTCGACACAGATTCTTCTGCATGTGTCGACACTGAAATTGAGTGTCGACACAAGTCTTGTTCTTCATTCTTTAACTGTATTCTTCTAAGTGTCGACACATGTTCTTTGTGTCGACACATCTTCATGTGTTGAAACTGTCAAGTGTCGACACTGCTTCTTGGTGTCGACACAAGTCTTCACTTTTGATTCTTCAGCTGAGTGTCGACACATTCCTTTAGTGTCGACACTTGTACTTAGAATATTTTGTAACTTTTCTGTTCTTTGCTAAGTGTCGACACAGCTCCTTGTGTCGACACTTTCTTCAAATGTAGAGTCTTCAACTAAGTGTCGACACATTGTGCTGAGTGTCGACACTTTCTTCAAGTGTTGACTCTCCTGGTTGTGTGTCGACACATTGTGCTGAGTGTCGACACATTCCTCAAATGCTGACTCTTCTGCATAGTGTCGACACATTGTGTTGAGTGTCGACACTTACTTCAATTACTGATCTTTCTGCATAGTGTCGACACATTGTGTTGAGTGTCGACACTTTTACTTAGACTCTGCAGACTTTTGCTGAGTGTCGACACATCTCCAAGTGTCGACACTTTCTGGTGTAGACTTAGCTCTTCTAGGTGTCAACACTTCTGCTAAGTGTCGACACTGCTTTTCTGCATACTTCTTCACTGAGTGTCGACACAGCTCCAAGTGTCGACACTTTCTGTCTGGTGTCGACTCTTCATCCCAGGTGTCGACACAATGACTCCAAGTGTCGACACTGCTTGTCTGGGTGTCGACACAAGCTTTCTCAAGTGTCGACACTTTCCCTCTGGGTGTCGACACATGGACTTAGAAACTTTTAGCTTCAGTCTAGTGAATACCTAACCTGCACAAGTAACTCAAACAAACATCAAATACATTATGATGCATATCATTGAGTTAGGTGAGGCTTCTTCAAATCAGGTACATTTGACCAATGTACCCAACAATCTCCCCCTATTTGGAGAAGTCATAACCCTTAGTCAATGATATACACCACTCATAATTAAAAAATTATAAAATGATGTAAAACAGGTATATGTCAACAGAGTTAAACTTAAACATGTAATAAAGCACACATGTATACTCATACAGCATTACAGAACAAACAAGAATTAGACACATTCTACTAAACAATCATGAATTATATATTTATCAAAAATTGTTCATACATTGTTTGCAATATATTTTCAAAGATTTACAATAATGTTTAGATGTAACAGAGTACAACATTCTTCAGTCTAATCTTAATCTAATTCTGCTCTGGTTCTTTTATAACTATGCCTTTCCCAGCTTGTATTTTGGCTTTTACAGCAGCAGCAGCAGCAGGCTCAGTATCAGCAACCTTCTTCCCTTTGGAGTCCTTCTTCTTAAGTTCTTCAGCCTTGATTTTCTGCCTTTCAAAATAATGATAGGGCTTAGGAAAGTACTTGCTAGGCTCCACAGCTGTAGGAGGTAGCTTTCCTAACTTAGCCTTCCTTCTATACTGGACAATAGCTTCCTGCCTACTCTCATGCTTCCTCCATTCTGCCTCTGAGAACCACTTGTTCCTCTCATGTGCATTGTCCTTGGCTGCTTTCCAGGCTGTGAGAATGATGTTCCTAGAAGTAGGGCTCCACTGTTCAAAATCTGGTTTTTGCTCAGCAAGTTCCCTGAACTTCTTCTTTGACAGCCTTGTCTCTTCCTCTTTGTCCATAGCCTCTTGCATAGCAGCTGTAATAGGTTGAACAACCTTTTCCAGAATAACATTTGGCTTGCCAGCAGTTGGGCTATACATTGTGCTTACTTCAGCATGAACCATATCAAAATCTGGAGGTGGATAGATCACCTGAGCTACTTCCTGTTGCTCTCCTCCAAGATATACACTTTGAATACCAGATTCAGCTACATTGTCATCATCACACAGGGGAGGATAGCCCAGTGTAGCTCTGATGGAATTAGAAATCCATTTGGCATGGTCAGAGCTAGCTTTGACTAACACCCTCTCCCCCTTTATGACTTCTTGGGCTACATGGTCTCTTACATCATCTTTTTGGAACCTGATTTGGCTGTCCAAATACCTTATGCCATCCTTAAAGAAAGGTCTAAGCTTGGTAAGCTGTTCAGAAATGACCTTCTGGGAATCCTTGATTGCAGTCTTGACAGCAGCAATTTCTTCTTGAAAAGCTTTATCAAATTCAGCCTTGGCAGCATCAGTAGAAGTAGATGGTTCAGCAGACTTATTCTTTAATTCAGTCACTATAGCATTGTGAGAAGCTGTCAGATTATCATTCATTCTCAATTGATTTTCCAGCACATAGCCTTGCTTCTGTGCTATATCATCTACTTGAGACTTTATTTTCTCTTGATGGGTTGCCAGATAGACCACTGCATTAGCACCCTTTGTAAAACAATCAGTCATCTCCTTTTTATTAAGGTTCATTTCAAACCTTATTGACTTGATGTCCTGTGCCAGATCTGATTGAAGTGCCTTGTGCCCTTCATCAACATAAGTTTCTATAGCCTTCCTTTGTTCATCCATCTTGATTTGCATTGCAAGCAGTAGAGCACTGTAATCAGTTGATGGAGCTTGTTGGACTAAGGAGTGTTGAGCAACAGTTTGTAGAGCCTTCTTGTAGCTCTGACTCCTTCTTTTGAAAACAAAGAATTGCTTCTTCTTAGCTTGCTCAGTTTCATCATCCTCAGACTCTGAAGTACTGGCTATATCCACCCTATCCTTAGGGCTTGATGTTTTTTCAGCTTGCACATCTTGTGCCTTCTCAGTGTCTAGCCTTATAGGCTCTTTCTGAACATCCAAGTTCTCCCCCTCAGCAGCAGCACCCTTTACTTCATCAGCAGCAGTCTTGTCCATGTCAAAATCTTCTTGATCTAAATTCAGAAATAGATCTTCCATTGTATATTCTGGGGGTGACTGTGCAGGAGATGTACTGGTTTCATCAACTACTTCATCAGGAACTTGTGGCACAACAGCAGATGTGTCCTGAAGAACAACATCTGGTTTTGTACTTGCTTGCTGAATGTGCTGATGGACATCAGACAAATCAGAATCCATTACAGAAAAATCTAATGTATTAAGGTCAGAAAGTACCTCTTGGATAATAAGTGTAGCTTGCTCACTCTCCAGTGTAGAGGGATGTTCTACAGCTGGAGGCTCCCCCTAGCTTGGATCCTTGGGGCTAGCTGGAGGCAACTCCCCCTGGATCTCAGCTGGCTCTTGAGGAGCAGGTGACTTCTCTGCAGCCACATCTATTGGACTATCAGGAGTGAAAACAACATGTTCTTCACTGCCTGAGCTGCTGGAGGACTCCTGAGTCACAGCAGCAGTCTTCCTCTTCTTCCTGGGAGGAGAGTCTTTCTTTGAAACTTGCTTTTCTGGGGTTGGAACTTCTTTGGACAGCACTCTTTCCCATCTAGAGAATATCCTTGAATCCATTCTCCTCATGTGATTGATTTTAGTTCCAGCAGCAGTGCTCATTACCTCTGGAATTGATCCAGCCAGGTAGAGACTTAGTATCCTGCCCAGATTGGGCTTCTTCAGACTTTCCTTCACTTTCTCAAATACAATCATAGACCAGTCTGTTTTGAGGTTGAAGATGATTCTGGTCATAATACTGAACATAGAGGCTGACACCCTGTCATGTCCTCCTGGTTTGCTTAGTATAACTTTGCCTACAACTTCAGACAGGAATTTGCCTTGATTATTCATTCCCTTCCTGTTGAAAACTGATCCTATTTTCATCTTAGGATCAAGACCACACCAGGTAAGTGCTTCTCTGGTCTTAGATGTGGTCACTTCCTCTTCTTCTTGAACTTTAGGTAGCTGAAGTACCTTTCTCAAGGACTTGGGTGAAATCTTGACCTTGGTGCCATGCACCCTGGATTTGATTCTGTAGCCTGAATCATCTACAGACGCTCCAGTGAGGAATTCAATAACTTCCTTCTTCCAAATTTTGGTTGGTTCTGAAACCAAGAACTCCAATCCTGAATCGGTGACTAGGGTTACCACCGACTTGATTTCTTGATCGCCATCGTCAAAAGCACCTCGCACGAGCTCATACCCTTCGTTAACATTCTCCTCGAGCTTGGGAGCCATTAGGGTTTGAAGATTTAGTCTTGAGAAGAGAGAAATGTCGACACAAGAGTTTTGGTCTCGAAACTTTTGAAAGCGTGTCGACAAACAAAGACAGAATCCTATTTATACCTTTCTGGTTTGAAGACGAACAGGCGGGATGGATTACTAAAGATGTGTCGACACTGGCAATAAGTGTCGACACAGACTGATAATGTCTCGACACTCATGTGTCGACACAAGTTTAAGTCAACAGATTTTATGTGTCGACACTTGGTTAAGTGTCGACACCACACTACTCGACATGTAGTCGAGACTTTACTTAGAAAATTCTGAGTAAAACTTAAGTGTCGACACCTTATTGGATGTGTCGACACCTACTCGACATGTGTCGACACTAACATTCTGAAGTGTCGACACCAGCTTCCTAGATGTGTCGACACCATTTTCCTGAAGTGTCGACACTTACTATTCTGTGTCGACATAGACGTGTCTATGTGTCGACACCTTTTTACTTAGCCAATTTTTAGTTCTGTTAAACTTAGTCTAAGTTTATCATACCTAGTTCAATTTTGAACCTATTGAACTTAGCTTCTTCTAAGGGCTTAGTGAACATATCAGCTATCTGATTATCAGTTCTAACATATTCAAGTGCAATATCATTTCTTTCTACATGCTCTCTAAGAAAGTGATATTTAATCTCAATATGTTTAGTTCTACTATGTGATACAGGATTGTTAGCTATTGAAATAGCACTAGTAGAATCACAGTAAAGTGGAGTTCTACTTACCTGAAATCCATAGTCTTCTAACTGATGTTGAATCCACAGAAGTTGAGCACAGCAACTTCCTGCAGCTACATATTCTGACTCAGCTGTGGAAATAGCCACACTAGTCTGCTTTTTACTGCTCCATGAAATGAGTCTTCCACCTAGGAATTGACAGGATTCAGTAGTGCTCTTTCTATCTTCTTTGCATCCTGCAAAGTCTGCATCTGAATAGCCTGTTAGATCAAAATCTCCATTCCTAGGGTACCAGAGGCCTAGATAAGGTGTGCCCTTTAGATATCTCAAGATTCTCTTGACTGCAGTCAAGTGAGACTCTTTAGGGCAGGCTTGATACCTGGCACAAACACATGTAGCATACATAATGTCAGGCCTACTTGCAGTCAAGTATAGTAGGGAGCCAACTATCCCTCTATACAAGGTTTCATCTACAGGTTTCCCTGCATCATCCTTGCTTAGAGACATACTTGACCCCATAGGAGTCTTCATGGTACTGGATGAATCCATACCATACTTCCTTATGAGTTCTAGGGTGAACTTGGACTGACATATGGATAGACCACTTCCAGTCTGTTTAACTTGGAGACCCAAGAAAAACTTCAGTTCTCCCATACTACTCATCTCAAATTGACTTTGCATAAGCCTTGCAAACTTTTTGCAAAGGCTACTTTCAGTAGACCCAAATATAATGTCATCTACATATATTTGGACAAGTATTACTTTGCCTCTAGATTCCCTAAGGAATAGAGTCTTATCTATTTTCCCCCTTGAGAACTTGTTCTCAATGAGGAAACTAGATAGGATTTCATACCAAGCTTTAGGTGCTTGTTTTAACCCATATAATGCTTTCCTAAGTCTATAGACATAATGTGGAAGAGTAGGATCAACAAAACCTGAAGGCTGCTCCACATATACTTCTTCTTTCAAATTACCATTTAGGAATGCTGACTTCACATCCATTTGGTATACCTTGAATCCTTGATAAGTTGCATAGGCCAAGAACATTCTTATGGCCTCCAGTCTGGCTACTGGGGCAAAGGTTTGATCAAAATCAATACCTTTTTCTTGCCTATATCCTTTTGCAACTAGTCTTGCTTTATTCTTTATGATGACCCCTTGTTCATCTAACTTATTTCTGTAGATCCACTTAGTTCCTATAACATTGTGGTCTTTAGGCTTTGGAACCAGCTCCCAAACCTTGCACCTTTTGAACTGATTAAGTTCTTCTTGCATAGCTTCAGTCCACTGTGGATCTTGTATAGCTTCTTCAAATTTCTTTGGTTCTATTTGAGACAGAAAACTTGAATATACTACAGCATTCTGATTTCTGCTTCTTGTCTGAACACCTTGTCTTGGATCTCCAATAATCAACTCTACTGGATGATCTCTTAGATGCCTGGTGGCTGGAGGCATCCTTGCTTCTGGTTGTACTTCTACAGCATCTTCATCATGCTGAGTTCCTTGTACTTCTTCAGCTCCTGGTACATGTAGTTCTCCCCCTGGATATAAGCCATCTTCTTCTACTTGCTGTCTTGCAGCAGGTACATCTTTTATGGTTAGCTTGTCCATCTTCTTAGTAAGACCTGTGGGGCTGCATACATTGCTAGACAACTCATTGTTAATTAGTTGTGTCTCATCAAAAACTACATGCACAGACTCCTCTACAACTTGAGTAGTCAAGTTGTAGACTCTATAAGCCTTACTATTATTGCTGTACCCAACAAACACTCCCTCTTGGGACTTGGCAGCAAACTTAGTTAGGTAAGACTTTCCATTGTTAAGTATGTAGCATTTACAACCAAAGATCCTAAAGTAGGATAAATTTGGTTTCCTGCCTTTCACAACTTCATAGGGGGTCTTATTTAACCTTTTAGTGATGGTAGCCCTATTTATCACATGGCATGCAGTGTTAACTGCTTCAGCCCAGAAATACTCTGGCAGTGATGAATCACTTAATAGGGTTCTACCAGCCTCTATCAAGGTCCTATTTTTCCTTTCAGCAATGCCATTTTGCTGAGGTGTTCTAGGTGAAGAGAATTCTTGAAATATCTCATAGTCTTCACACAGCTTTGTCATGCCTTCAGACTGAAACTCAGTACCATGGTCACTTCTAATTTTGACCACTGTACAGTTCAATTCATTCTGAATTTGCTTAACAAAACTATAGAAGACACTAGGTGTTTCAGATTTCTGCTTTAAGAAGAACACCCAGGAAAACCTTGAGTAGTCATCAACAACTACAAAGGTGTTGTAACGCCCCCGATTTTTCCAGTGATTTATTTAATTTCTTATTTGACGTATTATGACGTCAGAGCGTTATGTTAGCGCGTGTTGGTCAGGTGACGTTGTTAGAGCGTGCTTTTAGCTCTTTAGGTTCCCTGCGTGGCTTGGTGATGCCTGGTAGCAAGATTCCCTAGCGAGCCGGAGTCTGTTTGGTGACTCGGTGGAGCCTCTTGGGGAATGCTTGTGTTTTGGCTTCGGGAGTTTTTGCCCGAGTTTTGTTCGTCGGATTTTGTTACCGACTTTGTTGTTAGCGCGTTTTGCGTTCGTTAGGTTTGACCGGCCAGATTTTGGGATTTGCATCGGGAGTGGAAAATTTTATATTAGGAAATTAGATCGGCTAATTTTAGACTTGCTCGTCAAGTTTCGTCGCGTTCCGAGCATTTTTGGAGCCTCGGCGCGCGATTGTAATTTGTATGTTTTCGCGTACGCCGTTAACTTTAGAAATTATTATCTCGAAAACGGTGCGTCGGAATTCGATTTCGACTTCGCCGTTGGATTCGTAGCGTCGTCATTCGCCTACGGTGCGAATTTCGTTCGATTTGGCGCGCGTTTGGCCCTCCGTAACCATATAAAGTTATCATGTTATAATAATTATGTATATTATTATATATATATATATTTATATAAAGTATTTATATAAAAAAATAAAAATATATAAAAAAAAAATGATGAAAGGGATTCGTAGAGAATCGGTGAGAATGAATCTCACCGATTCTCACCGAATCGGTGAGATTCATTCTCACCGATCGGTTACAGCCTTTTGTTTTTTTTATATGCTATTATAATAAATGATATATTATTATTATTATTATTATTAATTATATATATATATATATATATATAAAAGTTAAGAAGTAAAGCTCTTCTTCTTCCCCGAACAGCAGCAGCCCCCCCTGTGCGTTTTTTTTACGAGTGCGGTTCCGTTCGCGAAACTTCCGGCGGCCGCCACCGCCGATCCGGTGGACGGAATTTCGATCCGATCGCGGCGTTGGAAAGCTCTCGGCGAGAGCTTCGAGATCGCGGTAAGTTTTTTTCGTTTCGGTGATCGTTTCGCCATAGATTTTTTCGGCCCTAACCCCGGTTGTCCGTTTTTTTCGTAGATCTCGTCTCCGCGTGTCCCCTCTTGGACGGATCTACGTGGTGGAGTAGTTTGGGTGACGTTTTCAAGGTCGATTTGAGGCAAGTGGATTTCTCCCCTCTTGCGTGCCTGCATGAGTTGCATTTTTTGTTGTATTATTCTTTTCTCCTTGTCGTAGAATAGGTAATATTGAAATGTTCGTAGTTTAGGGCTTGTAGTCGGCCCAAACTAGGAAGTTATCGGTTTTATTTTAGTTGTACTCGGCGGGTAGGGGGAAATAACTCGGCGGGTAGGGGAAAATAGTTCGGCGGGTAGAGGGAAATACTCGGCGGGTTTTGGTTGTAGAACTTGGTAGTTTCTAAGTGGTGTTGTCGGCTAGCTTTGGCGCCGAATCGTGGATCCTTAGCATGTGGTAGCTGGGTTTCTGAAGGAGTGTGGTACCAGGGGAGTTCGAGCCGTGGCCACCACCATTCCCTCCTTTGGATATTTTTTTTGGGTTCCTGTAAGAGGTTGGAACTCTATGTGTGTGGACCCTATGGCGGCCCCTTTAGTACTCTTGAGACACCTGGACCTGGTTGTTCGGTTGTGACTGTTCTTAGTCTCCGACACAGGTTTGGGATTTGTGCCAGTGCTAATGATTTACAAGTTTAGGACTGTTAGTTCCTTCTTACTGTTCATTTGATGCATATTGGTTTCCTTCTGTCTCTGCAGGCTTGAGCGGAGTTTGGTACGTTTCTGTACTTGTTGCATTTCTCTCACTTTACTGATTATTACACCTGCATTTTGTCCTCTTTTGGATTCTTTAGCTGAGTTTTTCGGCATTTACTCTTGCAGGGTTGGTAACCCTTTTTCTTTCTGTTCCTTTTATTCAATTATTATCTGATGCTTCTTTGCCACTTGTTTCATTATTTCTTGCTGAGGTGTTCTTCTTTTGAATGCCTCAGGTTCAGGTCTGTAGCCGGCTGTGCGGCTAGTGTCAGGAGTTTCTCTGTGGACTGCGCTTTGGCAGTGTTTTCCTCGCTTGTCGAGGTAGTTCTTTAGCCTTGTAGTAGTACAGACATACATGCTCACCAGCGAGTTCGTGTCAGGTTGTTGACGCTCGTTGGTGATTTTCCTTTATGATATTAAGTATTTGCTTAGCTGCTAGTTTACCTGTTTTGTGGTAGTTTCACTTGCTCTCTGGGAATGTTTTATGCTAGGTTGCTAGTTACTTTAAACCCTATAATAGAACTACTATATGTATTGCATGATCAGCATGTTTTATAAAAGCTCAAACTCTATTTTCCAATGCGTAAAAAAGATGGTTTTCCTTATAAATATTATAAATTGAAATCTAGGGTCTTGCACAACGTAAGTTGTCCTATTAGGACGCTTATGCGCTCTTTTAGGATGTTAAGCATAAATGAAGTATTTTTCCGCTACGTATAAAAATAGTTTTCAAACCGTGGACTATCTGATCCACTGAGCCGAGGGATACGGCCAATTAATTTAAAAATCAGTTTTCTATTCATTTCAACTTATGATTTGAAGGATTAGAGTGTTGCCTGAGCGTCAGCAGTTATCCCCTGCTTGACGTGGCATCACAGCTCGTTGTTTTCTCGTGCTCTGATTCATTATATAAATGAGAAAATGCGGGATGTGACAGTTGGTATCAGAGGGAGGTTGCTTGACAAATTGTCGGGCAACCTGTCCCTGTAAGTGTTAGGAGTTTAGAATCATACCATACACACACCGATATGTCATCAGCACGTCTTGGCTAAAGCACGAACACTACACTCATGAGCATAAAGAAGTATACGGGGCATATTATGTAGTATGGGATGCATAATATGTGTTTGTATATGGATCCACCATAGGAGGCAACATGTGAGGGTTATGTAGTATGGGATGCATAACCTCACCACATGAATGCGGCTAGCACGTTTTCCTTTTCGTTGCATGGAAATGTTATGTAGTATGGGATGCATAACATTTTCATGTGTACGCCGCTCATAACATGCATTAGGGCCTTTTTAGAATGCATAGCACAATCATGCATAGCATAACATTGCATAAGCACAACGTGCCAAGCTAAAGATTTGCAGGATGACATGTGTACACACATAATTTTGAGTCAAAAAGAATATAAATTCATGCATTCCCGATCTAGGCACAAGAGTTAGTGTGATGATAGTGAATCATCGTAGGATAAGCATATCATCATTATTGAAAATCCCAGAGCAAGTTAGCAGCATGAGCAAGTACTTAAGTATGTATTGTTTGTACTATGTTGTTTGGTTCTAGTGGGTGGGCTAGGTGTCTGGTTAGTGTTTTGTTGTTCCATTAGAATGTCGAGGCGTCCTTAGACAAGGTTGACTCCCCAATCGGAGGGAGAATCATCAGGTGCGCAGAGCAGCGCAGTGATAGAAGGTCTGAGACAAAGCAATGAAGCCTTGTCAAAGCAAGTAGGGGATTTGCAGTCTCAGGTCCAGTCCTTGTTAGCAGTCGTGGTAGGGCAGATTCCGAGAGTTCAGGACCCTGTGGTGGGTCAAGCTGTCCCTGTTCCCCCCGCTCCTCTGGTGCCTCCGGTCGTGGTGCCACCAGAGATGACCTTTATTTCTCAGTTTCAGCGACTTAGGCCTCCGACGTATGATGGCAAGGCAGATTACATGGTCTTAGACGATTGGATGATATCAATCGAGGAGATGTTCTCATACTCCGGGATCACTGATGACCAGAAAGTGATGTTAGCCGCGTATCAGCTCAAGGGGTTGGCGAAGGGCTGGTGGCTGAGGGAGAAAGAAGGTCTGAAGGACGGGTGTTCCTGGGAGTCCTTTAAGGAGCTACTTCTGAGCAAGTTTCTGCCATCGGTCGAGAGGGACCGTCTGATGAATGATTTTCTGCACTTAAAGCAGAGGCAGCTCACGGTTAGTGAGTACGAAATCGAGTTTAGTAAGCTAAGCCGATTTGCCCCAGACTTGGTGAGTTCCGACGAAAATAGAAGCAAGCGATTTCTGGCTGGGCTAAGGAGTGACGTCCAGCAATTAGCAAGTGCCTATGCGACCTCAAGTTATGCTGGTATGGTGGAAGCTGCCTTAAAGGTAGAGGCAATTGATAATGCCAAGAATCGAGGTCAACAACTGAGGAAGGATAAAAGAAAGTCTGATGAGGGTAAGAGTACTCAGGTCCCTGACGCTGCTCCGAGGAAGAGAAACAAGGAGGTATGCAGTTTCTGTGGCCGACCGGGCCATCCATTGGAAAGATGTTATCAAAGGTTAGGAGCTCAAAAGAAAGAGCAGATTCATGCGATCCAAGGTGTCCAAAAGAAAGATTTGCTTTGTTCGGTATGCAAGAAGCCGGGGCACGATGATGTCCATGGCTGGAAGAAGACTAGAAGTTGTTTCTCGTGCGGTCAAGTGGGTCATCTCAAGTATCAGTGCCCGCAAGCTCAGCTTACTCTGCAGCCAGTTCCTCTTCAGGCCTTGCCGCCGCCGCAGCGAGTGGACAAGGGGAAAGGAAAGTTGAACGTGGTCTCTATGGACGAAGCTCAGACGTCCACACAAGTGATATCAGGACGATTTAAGGTAAAGAACCGCTGGGCGCGTGTTCTGTTCGATTCCGGCGCTACCCACTCATTTCTGGCTAGGGCCTTCGTAGAGCGTTACCGTTTGGATCTCGATCGTGTTGGTGATGCGTTCTGTGTCAAGTTTCCTTCAGGCGAATCTGTAGTTTCGGATCAGGGTATTCGGAGTTGTCCGATTTTACTAGGCGATTTTCTCGCGATTGCTGATTTGAAGCTGTTAGATCTGGAAGACTTCGATGTGATCCTAGGCATGGACTGGTTGTCCAGATATGATGCTGTGATCCAATGCAAGGGTAAACGCTGGGACTTCAGGATGGACAACGGTCAGCCCGAGAGTGTTTACGGTTATCCGTGCCAGGATTCTCCGACTATATCGGCGGTATGTGCTCGGAAGCTTGTAGATTCCGGATGTTTTGCTTGTTTGGTTTCGGTTTTAGAAACCAAGGTTAGTTTGCCGTGTTTGGAGGAGATCCCGATGGTTCGTGATTATCCTGATGTATTTCCAGCTAATCTTCCTGGTCTCCCGCCTGATCGAGACGTGGAGTTTGTTATAGATTTGGAGCCGGGTACGCGTCCTATTGCCAAAGCGCCTTACCGAATGGCCCCACGCGAACTGGAGGAGTTGCGCATCCAGTTAGACGAGTTGCTTGAGAACGGATTTATAAGGCCGAGTTCTTCGCCTTGGGGTGCTCCCGTTTAGTTCGTCAAGAAAAAGGATGGATCGATGAGGTTGTGCATCGATTATAGAGAACTAAATAAGGTAACGATCAAGAATAGGTATCCGTTGCCAAGGATAGATGATTTGTTTGATCAACTGCGAGGCAGCGCCGTGTTCTCTAAGATTGACCTTCGTTCGGGCTACCACCAGTTAAGGATCCGTGAATCAGATATACCGCGGACTGCCTTCCATTCCCGATATGGACATTTTGAATTTTTGGTGATGTCGTTTGGTTTGACCAACGCACCTTCTGCTTTCATGGACATGATGAACAGAGTCTTCAAGGACTTTCTGGACAAGTTTGTGGTCGTATTTATAGACGATGTGTTGGTGTATTCACGCAATGTTGAGGAGCATGACCAACATTTGCGTCTAGTTTTATCTGCCTTGAGGGACCATAAGTTGTTCGCCAAGCTAAGTAAATGCGAGTTCTGGTTGCCTCAGGTTTCTTTCCTGGGTCATGTGGTTAGCAAGAACGGAATCTCTGTCGACCCAGAAAAGATAGCCGCAGTTATGGAATGGACGAGGCCTGCCACACCCAAAGAAATAAGAAGCTTCCTAGGGTTGGCTGGCTACTATAGAAGATTTGTAGAAGGTTTCTCTACGTTATCTGCGCCATTGACCAAATTGACGCAGAAGAATGCAGCATTTGTGTGGAGCGATAAGTGCGAAGAAGCGTTCCAAGAGCTAAAGAACAGACTGTGCACTGCTCCGATATTGACATTGCCTACGGAAGGATTAGACTATGCCATTTACGTGGACGCTTCCCACGTGGGTCTTGGTTGTGTGCTGATGCAAGAAGGAAAAGTGATTGCGTATGGGTCAAGACAACTTAAGATTCATGAAAGGAACTACCCTACGCATGACTTAGAATTCGCAGCAGTTATTTATGCATTGAAATTATGGAGACACTTGTTGTATGGCGCGCAGTGCAAGATTTATACAGATCATAAGAGTTTGAAGTACGTTTTCACTCAAAAGGAGTTGAACTTGCGCCAGCGCAGATGGTTAGAGTATGTGGCTGATTATGAAGTGGAGATCCTGTACCATCCGGGTAAGGCTAACGTGGTAGCCGACGCACTAAGCAGGAAGACAGGGAAAATCTTCAATCTCTCCACTGAGTTGTTGGTAGAAGAGTTCCTTTTAATGGATATTTCAGTTGGTAGATGTGACTCGCCAAACAGTTTGGAAGTGTCTGAGCCTTCATGGATTTCTCTTACGAGGCTTCATCAAAAGGACGATCCTGATCTACTGCACCTTCATAATAGAACTGAGAAGGGGGAGCTGCCTGACTTTTCGATCGATGACGCGGGTACTCTAAAGTACCGCGGTAGATTTTGCGTCCCCAATTTTCGCGATATTCGAGATAAGTTCTGCAGTGAGGCACACGGTTCAAGTGTGGCCTACCATCCAGGGTCTACAAAAATGTATAAGGACTTGAAACAGATTGTCTGGTGGATTGGGATGAAGGGTGACATTGCAAGGTTTGTGTCGGAATGCTTTACGTGCAAAAGAGTTAAGGCTGATCATGGAAGGCCTGGTGGAAAATTAGCACCTTTAGAGATTCCAACTTGGAAGTGGGAGAGTATCTCAATGGATTTCATTACTGGTTTGCCGAGATCTCCCCGAGGGCATGACTCTGTTTGGGTGATTGTTGATAAATTAACAAAGTGTGCGCACTTCGTACCCTTTCAGATTGGTTACTCGATGAAAAAGATAGCGGAGCTATATTTGAATGAAGTTATCAGGTTACATGGAGTACCCGTAAGTATAGTATCAGATCGAGACTCCAGGTTTACGTCTCGTTTCTGGAAGAGTCTTCAAGAAGGATTGGGAACTGACTTGAGATATTCTACCGCATATCATCCACAGACCAATGGTCAAACGGAGTGTGTTAATCAGATTGTGGAAGATATGATCCGTTGTTATATATTAGACCACGGAGGAGCGTGGGATGAACGCTTGAGGTTGATGGAGTTCGCATACAATAACAGTTATCAAGAGAGTCTGCAAATGGCTCCTTTCGAAGCGCTATATGGAAGACGATGTAGAACTCCTCTATTTTGGGCTGAGGTTGGTGAGAGGCCGATGTTAGGTCCAGATGCCTTAGAAGAAATGGAAGTCTCTGTAAAGCTTATTCGAGAGAAGCTTCGGATAGCGCAAGAGCAGTACGAGAAGAACGCCAATCGGCGTAGGTCCGTTTTGGAATTTTCTGTGGGGGACATGGTATTCCTTAAGGTATCCCCGATGGTTGGAGTGAAGAGGTTCGGTAAGAACCATAAGTTGGACCCGAGGTATGTGGGACCATTTGAAATTGTGGAGCGGATTGGTGTGTCAGCCTACAAGTTGAAATTGCCCGCAAATTTTCCTGGCGTGCACGATGTTTTTCACGTGAGCCAACTGCGGAGGTGTGTGCTAAGTGACAGACAAGTGCTGGATGCAGTGCCCCAGTTGGAGCCTAACCTTTCCTACGTGGAAGTTCCTATCCGTGTTTTGGATGTGCAAGATCGAGTGTTGCGGAAAAAGACAATACCGATGGTAAAGATTCTGTGGAGAAACCAAGACGTGGAGAGCGCGACTTGGGAGTTGGAGTCAGCCATGAGGGAGGCGCATCCTCATTTGTTCTCCTAGCTATGCTCGGTAAGCATTCGATAACCCTTAGTTATTTTTTTCTCTTTCCTTCTTTGGTAGAAGTGTTTTGTGCGTAAAGTTTCGGGACGAAACTTTCTTTTAGGGGGAGTGACTGTAACGCCCCCGATTTTTCCAGTGATTTATTTAATTTCTTATTTGACGTATTATGACGTCAGAGCGTTATGTTAGCGCGTGTTGGTCAGGTGACGTTGTTAGAGCGTGCTTTTAGCTCTTTAGGTTCCCTGCGTGGCTTGGTGATGCCTGGTAGCAAGATTCCCTAGCGAGCCGGAGTCTGTTTGGTGACTCGGTGGAGCCTCTTGGGGAATGCTTGTGTTTTGGCTTCGGGAGTTTTTGCCCGAGTTTTGTTCGTCGGATTTTGTTACCGACTTTGTTGTTAGCGCGTTTTGCGTTCGTTAGGTTTGACCGGCCAGATTTTGGGATTTGCGTCGGGAGTGGAAAATTTTATATTAGGAAATTAGATCGGCTAATTTTAGACTTGCTCGTCAAGTTTCGTCGCGTTCCGAGCATTTTTGGAGCCTCGGCGCGCGATTGTAATTTGTATGTTTTCGCGTACGCCGTTAACTTTAGAAATTATTATCTCGAAAACGGTGCGTCGGAATTCGATTTCGACTTCGCCGTTGGATTCGTAGCGTCGTCATTCGCCTACGGTGCGAATTTCGTTCGATTCGGCGCGCGTTTGGCCCTCCGTAACCATATAAAGTTATCATGTTATAATAATTATGTATATTATTATATATATATATTTATATAAAGTATTTATATAAAAAAATAAAAATATATAAAAAAAAAAATGATGAAAGGGATTCGTAGAGAATCGGTGAGAATGAATCTCACCGATTCTCACCGAATCGGTGAGATTCATTCTCACCGATCGGTTACAGCCTTTTGTTTTTTTATATGCTATTATAATAAATGATATATTATTATTATTATTATTATTAATTATATATATATATATATATATAAGTTAAGAAGTAAAGCTCTTCTTCTTCCCCGAACAGCAGCAGCCCCCCCCCCCCCCCTGTGCGTTTTTTTTACGAGTGCGGTTCCGTTCGCGAAACTTCCGGCGGCCGCCACCGCCGATCCGGTGGACGGAATTTCGATCCGATCGCGGCGTTGGAAAGCTCTCGGCGAGAGCTTCGAGATCGCGGTAAGTTTTTTTCGTTTCGGTGATCGTTTCGCCATAGATTTTTTCGGCCCTAACCCCGGTTGTCCGTTTTTTTCGTAGATCTCGTCTCCGCGTGTCCCCTCTTGGACGGATCTACGTGGTGGAGTAGTTTGGGTGACGTTTTCAAGGTCGATTTGAGGCAAGTGGATTTCTCCCCTCTTGCGTGCCTGCATGAGTTGCATTTTTTTGTTGTATTATTCTTTTCTCCTTGTCGTAGAATAGGTAATATTGAAATGTTCGTAGTTTAGGGCTTGTAGTCGGCCCAAACTAGGAAGTTATCGGTTTTATTTTAGTTGTACTCGGCGGGTAGGGGGAAATAACTCGGCGGGTAGGGGAAAATAGTTCGGCGGGTAGAGGGAAATACTCGGCGGGTTTTGGTTGTAGAACTTGGTAGTTTCTAAGTGGTGTTGTCGGCTAGCTTTGGCGCCGAATCGTGGATCCTTAGCATGTGGTAGCTGGGTTTCTGAAGGAGTATGGTACTAGGGGAGTTCGAGCCGTGGCCACCACCATTCCCTCCTTTGGATATTTTTTTTGGGTTCCTGTAAGAGGTTGGAACTCTATGTGTGTGGACCCTGTGGCGGCCCCTTTAGTACTCTTGAGACACCTGGACCTGGTTGTTCGGTTGTGACTGTTCTTAGTCTCCGACACAGGTTTGGGATTTGTGCCAGTGCTAATGATTTACAAGTTTAGGACTGTTAATTCCTTCTTACTGTTCATTTGATTCATATTGGTTTCCTTCTGTCTCTGCAGGCTTGAGCGGAGTTTGGTACGTTTCTGTACTTGTTGCATTTCTCTCACTTTACTGATTATTACACCTGCATTTTGTCCTCTTTTGGATTCTTTAGCTGAGTTTTTCGGCATTTACTCTTGCAGGGTTGGTAACCCTTTTTCTTTCTGTTCCTTTTATTCAATTATTATCTGATGCTTCTTTGCCACTTGTTTCATTATTTCTTGCTGAGGTGTTCTTCTTTTGAATGCCTCAGGTTCAGGTCTGTAGCCGGCTGTGCGGCTAGTGTCAGGAGTTTCTCTGTGGACTGCGCTTTGGCAGTGTTTTCCTCGCTTGTCGAGGTAGTTCTTTAGCCTTGTAGTAGTACAGACATACATGCTCACCAGCGAGTTCGTGTCAGGTTGTTGACGCTCGTTGGTGATTTTCCTTTATGATATTAAGTATTTGCTTAGCTGCTAGTTTACCTGTTTTGTGGTAGTTTCACTTGCTCTCTGGGAATGTTTTATGCTAGGTTGCTAGTTACTTTAAACCCTATAATAGAACTACTATATGTATTGCATGATCAGCATGTTTTATAAAAGCTCAAACTCTATTTTCCAATGCGTAAAAAAGATGGTTTTCCTTATAAATATTATAAATTGAAATCTAGGGTCTTGCACAGCGTAAGTTGTCCTCTTAGGACGCTTATGCGCTCTTTTAGGATGTTAAGCATAAATGAAGTATTTTTCCGCTACGTATAAAAATAGTTTTCAAACCGTGGACTATCTGATCCACTGAGCCGAGGGATACGGCCAATTAATTTAAAAATCAGTTTTCTATTCATTTCAACTTATGATTTGAAGGATTAGAGTGTTGCCTGAGCGTCAGCAGTTATCCCCTGCTTGACGTGGCATCACAGCTCGTTGTTTTCTCGTGCTCTGATTCATTATATAAATGAGAAAATGCGGGATGTGACAGGTGTAGACCTTCCTACCTAAGCTGCGAACTGGCATTGGACCAAAGAGATCCATATGCAAGAGGTATAAGCACCTCACAGCATCTTTGTTCTCAATGCTTTTAAAGGTGGATTTGGTCTGCTTGCCCTTTTGACAAGCTGAGCAAATGCCCTCTTTAACACACTTAACTTGAGGATCATTCCTCACTAACTCTTTGCTAAAGAGTTTGCAAATAGTCTTATAGTTAAGATGAGCTAGCCTCTTGTGCCACTTGACACAATGAGAGACTGTCTCATCAGCTACAAGACAAACAGGAGAACCATTGTTCTCAATCATGATGTCTAGACAGTAGACATTCCTCTTTCTATATCCTATCAAAATGATCTCTTGATCACTTGACCTCTTGATATGACAACCATTTTTAACAAATGAGATGTCATACCCTACATCACTTAACTGACTTATACTAATGAGGTTGTGTTTCAACCCTTTAACATAAGCCACTTGAGTAATGGTAACAAGGTTTGAAGAGATGTTACCAAACCCTTTGATGATTCCTTTTTCAGAACCACCAAAGGTCACTTTAGGACCATTTTTGATTGGAATGTAGTCCTTCAGTAGTCCCCTTGTTCCAGTCATATGTCTGGAACATCCACTATCCAAGTACCATGTTGGGGTATGGCCACTTGGATTCCCCTGCAAAACAAATTAATGAACCTTAGAACCCAAAGTAAACTTGGGTCCTTGGTGATTGTTAGTTTGCAACTTGACATAGCTACCTACTGGCTTTCCATCAGGTAACTTGCTACTCAACTTGGCACTGGCATTGTGCCAACAATCCAAGGCAAAGTGGCCAACCTTGCCACATCACCAGCATTCAAACTTGTTGTACCTTTGCTTAGATACAACCTTTGCTGTCTTGACTACAGTAGGCTTGTTGAATGTTGGGGCTTTACCCTTGGACTTGAACTTGGACTGTACAGTCCCTGCAGGTCTAACAAAACCTAGTCCAGCTTTGCCTTTTTGATGAACAAATTCATCAATTAATGGTAATACTGATTTAGGTTTTGAAAACCTGGCAGCAAGTTCTTTTTCCTTCTGGAGATTGATCTCCAGTCTCTTAATTTGATCATTCTTAAATGTAATAGTACCCATCTGAATCACTGTAATGTGTTTCAGCCTGGCTACTTCATTCAGTTTTTGATCATACTGTTTTTCAAAATCTGTTGCAGCTGCCTTGAGATCAGCAATCTCCTTTGCCTGACTTTTGGCAAGGGACTTGCTTTTCTTATAGGCTTGCAACAGTACTTTATATTCATCTAAGAGCTGATGAATATCTCCCTCAGATTCAGAAACACTTCCATCACTTGATAAAGATGAATCTGACTCTGAACTAGAACTGAAATCTGAACTTTGAGTTGGACTTTGTACCTGACTAGGTCCTGGCTGCTCCAGGATTTTGGTACTTTCAGTCAATGCCATCAGTCCTTGGCACTGACACTCTTCTTGTTCATAGATTGATTCCATGATCTGCATAAACTCTTCTTCTTCTTCAGCAAATAGCCCTATGTAGGCTTCAGCATCTGTCTCAGTATCTGAAGAAGAAATGTCTGAAAGAGTCTTCTCATTCTTTGCAACAAAGGACTTCTCCTTCTTTCCTTTGAAGTGAGTCTTCTTTTTGTCACTGGATTCTTTTCTTCTCTCAGGACAATCTGCAATTACATGACCCTGTCTATTGCAGCAGTAACACACTATCTTAGACCCAGTTGCCTTGCTAGTCTTTGTCTTTTTCTTGTCCTTCTTTGAAGGCTTCTTCTCCTGATACTGTACTTCTTTCCCTTTGGAAAATGAAGGTCTGGACCTCCACTGTTTCTTCTTCAGGAATTTCTGAAAATGTCTGGTGAATGCAGCAAAGTCTTCATCACTTTCACTGCTTGTAGACTTTGTGCTAACAGATTCATCAGATTCTGATTCAACTACCTCTGGAGGTGGAGTTGATGACTTAGTCCTGCCCTTTCTAGGTACTTCTGACTTGAAGGCAACTGTCCTTTCCCTGTGCTCAGTCCTTGTTGACTTTTCCTCCTCTTTTCTTACTGACAATTGCATCTCATAAGATAACAACTTGCCAAACAGTGTGGGAGGAGGAATTTCTCCCAACTTTGCCATTTCTCTGATGGCACAGATCTTGGTGTCCCAGTCTTTGGTTAGGGATCTTAAGAATTTATCATTCAATTCATAGTTAGAGAACTCTCTTCCATAGGACATGAGTTCATTAACAATTCTATAAAACTTCTTGTAGCATTCAGTGATGCTATCTCCTCTTCCTTGCCTAAAGCTCTCATATTCTTGATTAAGCAAGGACTTCCTATCTTGTCTTACTTCTTCAGAACCTTCCATGTAGACAATGAGGGTATCCCACATTTCTTTTGTTGTTTTACAGTGAATAAGGTTCTGGAAGGTGGCATCATCAATTGCACTAACTATGATGTTCTGTGCCCTTTTGTCCATTGTAGCTAGGACAATCTCATCCTTGGTCATCTCAGAAAAATCCTTTGGAGTTCTCTGTGTAGCATCCAAGACTGAAATCTTCATGGGCACATAAGGCCCTTCTTTGACTGTGATGTAGATCCTAGGGTCAGAGGCCTCCATGAACAGCCTTACCCTTTCTTTCCAGATTCCAAAAATCTCTTTTCTGCATATGGGTAACTTCATGGAACCCAACTCTTTGTGATTCTCATAAGAACCCATGTTTCTTGAAGTTCTTGAATTTCTTGAATCTGTTTTCTGACTTAGACTGTTTCTGCCAAACAGGATCTCCTTAGACTGTTAGTCCTTGTTTTGAGGAACCTCCCTCTGATACCACTTGAAAGATATGGTACCTAAACACCTAGAGGGGGGGTGAATAGGTGACCAAATCCTTTTTAAAACTTTGTTGGCAGCATAACAGTTTATAACACAGATTTCTGAATAAGTTCTCACAGCAAACACAGCAATTCACAACACAGCACAATCACAGCACAGAATACACAAGATTTTATAGTGGTTCCCCAATCTTTGGGTACATCCACTTTCCCCCTTCGCCTATCTAGCAGTGTACTAGATTCGGCCAAACTTCTCCACTAGCTCAGAACCCAACTAGGTTCCTACACCTCAGGCCCAAAGCCTTACACTCAGCCACAAAGGCCTACACTCAGCCACCCAGGCCTACACTCAGCCAATTAAGGCCTACACTCAGAGTTCTTCAACTCCTACACTCAGGCAATCAAGCCCTACCCTCAGCCTTTATAATATAGGCTTACAATTCTCTCAGATCCAATGGATCCTACAAGTTAAAATAGAAATACAATTGATAACTCTACAACTCAGAAAATAAGAGAGGAGTTGAGAGTTTCTTGAAGAGTTCTTGGAAGAACTCAGTTAGATCCAAACTGACTTAGCTTCCTTCAAAGCTTCTTAAGTTAGAACTGAATTAGTCTGAATCTTCTGCAGTTGTTCCTTGACCTCTGCTTCTTGAGATCCAGATGTTTCTGAATCCTTCTTCTCAGCCTTAGTTCCAAAGACTGAATTCTTGATTGGAGCTCTCTCTCTCCAACTTCTTAGATCTGCAGTTGGACTGACAGATCTTCTTGTGTTGATCCTCTGTATATGACTTTTCTGATTTCTTGAAGAATCTGATCAACCACTTTAAGTATTCTTCACAACTACTTGTAATCAACAATAATCCTTCACTTTCTGTAAACAATGGGTGCCTATTTATAGGCTTCCTTCATGGTAACCGGCTGATCCGGTTCATAACAGACTTCTGATTCCTCTGACAGTTGCAGTAGACCGGCTGGATCGGCAGCTGTCATGTCAACCAGTCACTTCTTGAAATTCTCTAACTGTCAGATAGTGTCGAGACTTTCTGTTCTTAAGTGTCGACACTTATAGACTAAGTGTCGACACATGTTGTGTAAGTGTCGACACAAGTCTACAAGGTGTCGACACAATTCCTTGTATGTCTCGACACAGATTCTTCTGCATGTGTCGACACTGAAATTGAGTGTCGACACAAGTCTTGTTCTTCATTCTTTAACTGTATTCTTCTAAGTGTCGACACATGTTCTTTGTGTCGACACATCTTCATGTGTTGAAACTGTCAAGTGTCGACACTGCTTCTTGGTGTCGACACAAGTCTTCACTTTTGATTCTTCAGCCGAGTGTCGACACATTCCTTTAGTGTCGACACTTGTACTTAGAATATTTTGTAACTTTTCTGTTCTTTGCTAAGTGTCGACACAGCTCCTTGTGTCGACACTTTCTTCAAATGTAGAGTCTTCAACTAAGTGTCGACACATTGTGCTGAGTGTCGACACTTTCTTCAAGTGTTGACTCTCCTGGTTGTGTGTCGACACATTGTGCTGAGTGTCGACACATTCCTCAAATGCTGACTCTTCTGCATAGTGTCGACACATTGTGTTGAGTGTCGACACTTACTTCAATTACTGATCTTTCTGCATAGTGTCGACACATTGTGTTGAGTGTCGACACTTTTACTTAGACTCTGCAGACTTTTGCTGAGTGTCGACACATCTCCAAGTGTCGACACTTTCTGGTGTAGACTTAGCTCTTCTAGGTGTCGACACTTCTGCTAAGTGTCGACACTGCTTTTCTGCATACTTCTTCACTGAGTGTCGACACAGCTCCAAGTGTCGACACTTTCTGTCTGGTGTCGACTCTTCATCCCAAGTGTCGACACAATGACTCCAAGTGTCGACACTGCTTGTCTGGGTGTCGACACAAGCTTTCTCAAGTGTCGACACTTTCCCTCTGGGTGTCGACACATGGACTTAGAAACTTTTAGCTTCAGTCTAGTGAATACCTAACCTGCACAAGTAACTCAAACAAACATCAAATACATTATGATGCATATCATTGAGTTAGGTGAGGCTTCTTCAAATCAGGTACATTTGACCAATGTACCCAACAGAGCCCCATTATTTATATACATCCTTTATGTCGACATGTCCTTCTCCTTTATTGACCGCTACGAGCCAACACGGTAATCTCGGGCTTTATGTCCTGCTTTACCACACGAATAGCACTTGGATTGTTTCTTTGGCTGCTGAACACCATCCCAACATTCACGAGAGATGTGGCCTACTTGACCACAAGCATAACAAGTACGCTTCTCGAGTCTTTGCCTCTTACGGTGAGCAGACTTCCCAACCCTTGGAGTGCGCACTTTCCTGGTCGCAGGCATCTGCTGGGCTCTCATCAAGTCCATTTCCAACAGTCTAGCTGCCTCCACCATAGGTTGGAATCCCAAGAACTTCGGACCCATCAACAAGAAACGGAGTTCCTGACGTAGCCCATCATAAAACCGATTGATCTTCATCCCCTCGGTTTCAAACACAAACTCGGGTTGTTGTCTCATCACAACAAATGCATTAAAATAGTCCTCAACCGTGTCCTCTCTTTGGCTCAAACACACGTTTACCGACGAAGCTGAGGCACTTCCCCTTACCGTCTGCTCAAGTTCACTACCCGGCAGGGAACACATTACCGGATCAGAGGGTTGAACCTGTCCCTCATGGTAAGCCTTGAGCGTTGCAAAAACCACATCGGCAATCAGTCGAGCCGTTTCTATCGATGGAGATGTTGGTACCACAGTTGATGGCATGCTTCCCATTGAGTGTCGGGGTTCCTGCTGTCATGTCATCGCACTCGTCGCCTACATTCGAAAAATGACACAAGTAAGCAACAAGATAGGAACGCGCAGGTTCCTCAAACACAAAAAGATGCATTCCTCTCATGGACATTCAAGAGTTCACATGTGTTAACTTGGGTTGCACAGACACGTGCTCGCCACCCCATAAAAGAAGTCGACCACGACTTCGAGAGGGAAAGACCAAAATAACTGATACCAAAAATGTAACAACCCCATCCGTTCAGATAATATATACTAGAAGGTCCGGCCGGGGCCCCACAACATATATCACAAAACAGACGATGAAGCTACGGAGTGATACCAGAGTAGCGCAGCATACCTAACACATTGCATTCTAGCGGAAGCCTATAACACTTGAACTCCTCTCTTGAATGTCCAACATATAAAATTCCACATTTTATAGATTAGAGGAATGTCTTACAACATGTAAACATCGTTGGCCTTATGGCCTTACAGGGCTTTCAAATAGTGGCCCAAACATTGGCACGCAGGCCGGCCACATCAAAAGAAAACATAACATGTACATCCACATTAGCCTTCGAGGGCTAGCAGCGGCAGTAGCAAAAGCAGTAGGGACTTCAGCCCTTATGCGTCCCGCTCGGTTCTTCAGCACCTGCACAGGGACATTCCACCCAAGGGTGGCAAACAGAGGCAACAGTCAGCATTCAGCTGACCCAATTATAACGACCCTACCCCTTTCTCGGGGCAGCGGTAACCTTCCCTGCAGGCATAGCATATCACAAGCATGTATCTAGATATCATATAATGTGCTTTCACGCACACATGCAATCACAACCGATAGCCACACGGCCCAATGGTCCGTGCACTCAGGGCACATTCTTGGTGTACTGGCACACCATCGTATCAGGGTCATAGCCCAACGACAACTCACTTGAGCATTTACTCCATGGCGTGCAGCCGGAGTTTTATAGTCTTAGTGAACCGGGATTGGCCCTTAGCCCCCATTGTCTCACGGCACGTAGGTCTAAGACTCTTGCTATGCGCTCCAACAGACCGTACCTTCTGGTCTCACGTTGGACAGACATAACGCAGGTCGGATCCTCCACCCCCCTTTGCTCAAATCGCCTTGCCATCACAGAGCACGGCGTACTGGAAGCTATATAAAGGCGCGGGTAGGTCTCACCGATCCTGTTCTGGCATTCAAGCCTGGGTATTTCTATTACACCCAATCTCTCACAACATTAGCGGGTCTTTACTGGGCACACAAGTACTTCCTGCCACTCTCTTCGTAGGTGGACACCGCAAATAGTACAAATATCAGGGGTCTTTCCTGGCTATCATGTCAGTACTTCCTGTTACTCGCTTCACAGGTACCACCCAATAGCACAAGCAGCACAATCATTATACGGGTATTTTTCTGCACTACCACTCCAGTACTTCCTGCTACTTTCTTTCACAGGTCCAACCCGTCGACTCCTAAACTACGCGTTTATCACGGAGTCTTCTCTGGTTCGTTTATGCAACATCACCAATCCAGACCAACCTGTCCAGATGGGCTTCACACAGCATGTCTATTCCGTACTCCATTTCCGGATCTATATGCCAACAAAGGGGATTCCATGAATCAACCCAAAGACTCCCAAAATTAGCCACCTCTTGGTGGAGGAATCACATGCATATGCCAAAAAGGAAGCCTTCACATGGCTAGGAAGAAAAGTCGTTACCCTTGAAGCCCTCTTTGGTGTCATGAGCTCTAAGCCGGCTCGAACGACTCACAAGCGCTTTTCCTCCGCAATGTCGGCCTCGGATCTCTCGTCGGTAAACCGCAGCACCACCGGTGAGCAGCTCCCTCTCCTCCTCCTCCTTCTTCCACTCTCTTTCCCTCTCTAGAAGTGAAGAAAGAGAAGACCAAATGAGAAATGAGATTTCTCTTCTCATTCACGGCCTTAAGGACACAGGGAGGCAGCTTCAGCCATTGGATCCCAGCTGAAAGAACAGACGGCCACGATTTTGCCACAAATATACAATTTTTGCCTGACACGGCCCGTGTCCCAGGCCGTGTGCCCATACACGGCACTAGACACACCCCAGCTCCAATTCGTCGGGCTGAGTTCGTCGACCTCGCTGACACGCCCTGTGACACGCCCGTGTCACAGGCCGTGTCCCAAGCACTCGACGATCGTCGACCAGACTTTGTCGACCACTCGTCGACTGTTCACTCAGGGAGGACACGCTCTCTGACACGCCCGTGTAGGATGGCACACGCCCGTGACACGGGGCGTGTTCCTCCCGAACACTTCGTCGAACGCAAGACACGCCCTGGGACACGCCCGTGTCCCAGGCCGTGTCACCCCAAAAATGAGCCTGCTGAAAAATGGGTTGTTACAGGTGGTGGGGCTCGTAAACGCATAGATTAAACCGTCATTCGTTAAGGATCACCTAACAAATATCATCTTTTTGAATATAAAAGTTGATGAAATGTTTTAGGTGGGCATTAACGAATGACAATTTAACCCCCAAGTTCATGACCGCCACCACCGTGCCAAACAGAGACTTAATCTAGGTCATGGATTGTTGCTGAGTTGTGTGGAATAATAGATGATGATCATCAAAACTAAAAAATCAAAAGGATGTGATGAACCTGTTCCAAGCTAGCGAAATTTTCTAGGGGATGAAATTTGATCTCCCAGTAGATCATCCCGGAGTCCGCTCTCTAGATCGAAATTATATTGTCATTTATGAAGGGTCAGGATCTTAATTAATATTTATAATTTCCAAATAAATATTTGCAGTCAACACAGATAATTGCAGTTCTTTTTTAAAAAATTTAAATTCATTTTTAAAAAAATAAATCATGACCGCCACCACCGTGCCAAACAGAGACTTAATCTAGGTCATGAATTGTTGCTCAGTTGTCGTGTGGAATAATAGATGGTGATGATCAAAACTAAAAAATCAAAAGGATGTGATGAACCTGTTCAAAGCTAGCAAACTTTTCTAGGGGATCAAATTTGATCTCCCAGTAGATCATCCTGGAGTCCGCTCTCTGGACCGAAATTATATTGTCATTTATGAAGGGTCAGGATCCTAATTAATATTTACAATCTCCAAATAAATATTTGCAGTCAACACAGACAATTGCAGTTCTTTTTAAAAAAATTTAAAATCATTTTTTTAAAAATAAAATCTCCGACTAAATAATAAAATGTATTATATCAAAAAATACAAATATATCATTCAAACAAAATCTAAATTTTATCATTCAAACAAAAGTAAAATGATATTTTGAATTGTCATGAGTCAACTCTGTTATAGTAAGGATAAACACATATCATTCAACCTCAATATATTTTCTTTAAAATAAAGATTTGTTTGCACGAAATTTAAAAGAAAGTTTTATTTTATTATAAAGGATAAAAAACATAAACACCGATTTTAATGAAAATCATTGTCAGCCTTCACCCTCTTACAAAATATCTCGGCTCGGTCGGAGCGACCACCATATTCAGCTTGGCAAATTGGAACAAATCGGGAATCGAAGAGAACTTAGGGGAGTGAAGGAATACCAGAGAATGTCTTCCACCGACGACAAGGAAGTGCTGGTCGGAGCTCTCGCAGCTGTTCTGAGTACTCCAGGCGGCGGCGGCGGCAGTTTGGGAGTCGCATCGTGGAATCGTTGTTTTCGGGCAGAGTGAGCGACGTTGTTTTCGGGCAACAGAATTTCAATTCCAGTGTTCGGATGTTAGGAATTCCCTCGGAATTGGAATTGACCCAATTTCATGGAATTCATTTTTGTACTATAACCAATTCTTAGCGGTAAAAACAGATATTCATGGAATTCAGTTTTTTACTATGGTCGTGGTTGTCCGATCTCATCGTCGTCGCCCGATCTCGCCTCTGCCGACCGATCTTGCCGCCGCCGACCGATCTTGCCGCCGCCGACCGATCTCGCCGTTGCCGTCCGTTCTCTCCGCCGCCGCCCGATCTCGTTGTCGCCGCCTGATCTCACTGGCGCCTCCCTATCTCGCCACCGCTCACTGCAACCGCCCGATACCGCTGTCACCGCCCAATCTCGCCGCCGACGACCGATCTCACCACCACCGCCCGATCTCGCCACTGCCGCCGCCCAATCTCGCTGTTGTCGCCCGATCTCGCTGCAGCCGCCCGGTCTCGCCGCCGCCACTGTCCGATCTCATCATCGTCGCCTGATGACGCCCCTGATCTCGTTGTCGTCGCTCGATCTCGCCATCGTCGAGCGATCTCATCGCCGTCACTCGATCTCGTTATCACCGCCCGATCTCGCCGTTGTTGCCCCCATCATAACCAATTGTTAGTACACTACTTGAAGTTGATTTCTCTGGTGTTGTGTTCTTTTTTTGTCAACTTCTATATTTTCTTAGAGCTTGTAAAGAAATAATTCTCTCCACTACTTGATTTTGCTGCAATAACTTCGTTTCGAGTGACACAAGACTCCAACTTCACATTGTCATGTCGTCTGATCCTGCAGGCATGAGAAAAAAAAATCTAAAGCAATTCCAATTCCAATTCTAGAAATCCATCTTTCAGCCGAACAACTGCATTGGAATTCAGACAAATTTCAATTCTCACAGGAATTGAAAATAGATGAATTCCAATTATGCAATTCCAATTCCAAGGGGCCGAAAGAACCGTTAGTTTCCGTTCGTTTGCATGGAATTGAGCTCCTGGAATTGGAATTAAAGGTCTAATTCCAATTATGTCGTTCGTTTTCTCCCCTGACGTTGAAATTTGAATTTTAATAAATTCTGTGGAATTCATTTTGAACTAAAAACAAATCTTTCCAATCGATATAAAAATTGGACAATTTCAGCCGATACACAATTTTAAGCTAAGCGCGATATTAGCGCGGGAGCGCATGTTGTCATACGGACGCGCTTTTTTCGCTCGGGAGCGCACTTTTCAGGGAGGCGCGCTTTTTTCGTTAGGGCGCCGTATTTCGCCCAGGTGGGCAATCATCACTCGGGCACGATTATTTCACTTGGGCACGTTTTTTCGCATGGACGCGAATCTTTCGCCCGAACGCAAATTTTTCGCCCGAGCATGAATTTTTTCGCCCGAGAGCAATTTTTTCGCTCCGGCGCGAATTTTTCGCCCGGGCGCGAATTTTTCGCCCGGGCGCGAATTTTTCGCCCGGGCGCGAATTTTTCGCCCTGGCGCGAATTTTTCGCCCGAGCACGATCTTTTGCCCGGGCATGATTTTTCGGTCGGGTGGAATTTTTTTCGCCCTACCATAATTTTTATGCTCGGGCGAGATTTTTGGGTCGGGCGCAATTTTTTTCACTCTGGCATAATTTTTACCTGGAGCGATTTTTTTGCCCAACCACGCTATTTTCGCCCGACAGCGATTTTTTCACCTAAGCGCGCATTTTTCGTCGAGGCGGCATATTTCGCAATGGCCCGTGCTTTTTCGTCCGGGCGTGATTTTTTTACCATAGTGCAAATTTTTTCACCCGACCGCGCTATTTTCGCCTGGACAAGATTTTTTTAGCTCGGGCGCGCTTTTTTCAAACACACTTTTTTCGCCCAGGTGTGTTTTTTTCGTCCGGACGCGCTTTTTTCGCCCGGCCGGAATTATTTTGCACGGGCGCGAATTTTTTCGGCCGGGCGCGAATTTTTTCGCACGAGCGCGATGTTTTAGCTCGAGTGTGATTTTTTCACCGGAGCGTGATTTTTTCGTCCAAACGCAATTTTTTCGCCCGGGCACGATTTTTCTGCAGGACAATTTTTTCGTCCGTGCGCGAATTTCTCCCCGGACCGCGAAATTTTTACTTGACCGCATTTTTTTATTCGTCCGGGCACGATTTTTTCGCTCGGGCGCGATTTTTCACTCGGATGCATTTTTTTTGCGCGAGTGAGATTGTTTCGCTCGGGCGAGATTTTTTTGCCTGGTTGAGATTTTTTCATCCTAGCGAGATTTTTTCCCCTGGGTGAGATTTTTTCCCCGGGGCCAAAATATCACGCTCGGGCGACAAAAATCGGCCCGGGCGAAAAAATGCAACCGGGCAAAAAAATGGCAGTCATGTGAAAAAATCACGTCAGTGAGAAAAAAATCGCACCCGTGAGAAAAAATCATGGTCGGGCGAAAAAAATTCTCCCACAGAGAAAAACACTCGCGCCCGGACAAAAATATCGCACTCGTGCGAAAATATCACGGCTAGAACACATATTTGTTTATATTAATTTCTTCATAATAATTTTCAATTATTATATTGAATTTTATTCAACAAACGAATAAAAGAATTGATCAATTACACAATATTCAAAAAAAAAATTTATTAGACGAGCACTGGAATTGAAATTAGTTACCAATATTTAATTCCAAAATATTCACCAATATTCAATTGCAATATCAAATTTTAATTTCGTGCAAACGAACGAACCCTTATGGATCTCCAAATATCAATATCTTTTATGAATTTGAGAGTTAAACGATTAATTCTCTCAAATAAAAGTAATTTTAAATAGATAAAAAATTCGTTTGTTAAGGCAAAATATACTTTTTTGTGATAAAAATAATATCTAGGCATAAAGACTAATTTTATACTAAAAATGGGTTTTAGATTAAAATGACTTACAATAAAATTATGCAGAAAAGTTTTTTTAGTGTATTTTTTTTTACATTTTTAGCTTTACTTCTTCATCAAAGTAGTTTGATTAAAAATATTTCATGGAGCAGCAGATGGGGACATTCAAGCAAGTGCATAAATGAAAAGACGATTATTGTTTGGCAAATCTTTGACCAACCATTTTTTGGCCTGTTCATGAAGCTTAGGCTTCATTTAGTGCGGCGTTTTCATGGAGGTAGCGAGAGCAGACGCAAACACACAGAGGCTATTCAAATGGCCATCGGCGGCGTTTGCCGCGTCTGTTCCTGCCCGCCTTGAGAAATGGAGCTGATCTGCTCCTTTTCCAGCTCCGCCTCCTCCCCTTCAGTTCCAACCTTCCCTTTCCAGGCGCCGGCTGGAAAGGCACCGCCGCGCCAATGAAGCCTTCAACAACAACACTTAAGCCTTTATCCCACTATAGTGGAGTCGGCTATATGGATTTTTTATCGTCATTGTGCCCTATCTTTTGTCATAATCTCACTAATGCCTAAGTACATCATGTCTTTCCTTATAGTTTCACAAGCAGTCGTGCACGGGAGACCCCGTGCGGGGCAGCGACATTGGTCTGGGGCGGAGACATTTGTCGGGAGCGGCGACATTTGTCGGAGGCGGCGACATTGGTCGGGGGCGGCGACATTTGTCGCGGGCGGCGACATTGATCGGGGGCGGCGACAATGGTCGGGGGCGGCGACAATGGTCGGGGGCGGCGACAATGGTCGGGGGCGGCGACAATGGTCGGGGGCGGCGACATTGGGCGGGGGCGGGGGCGGCGACATTGGCGAGGGTGGCGACATTGGCGGGGAGGAGAGTAGGGGAATAAGAAAAAAAAAACTATGCAAATGAGTAGGAAAATAAGAAATAATTTATGATCAAATGACAAAAAAAACTATGCAAATGAGTAGAAGAATAAGAAAAATGAGTGGTATTTTGACATTAAAAAGTTACACCATAGCTGAGGGGTATTTTGGGAAAACAAATGTTACACCATTACTATTTGGGAGTTTGCTTATAGTATAAAGATTCCAAGTCTTTATTGGTCTACCTCTCCCTCGTTTAAAATGCATGGTGACTAGACTCTCACAATGTCTAATAGGTGCCTCAAATGGTCTCCTTTTTACGTGTCCAAACCATCTTAGTCGAGCTTCTCGCATCTTCTCTGCAATTGATGCTACTCCTATCTTATCCCTCTCTAATCATTCATTCCTAATTTTATCCAATCTCGTATGTTCACACATTCGCCTAAGCATTTTCATCTCCGCAACTCGCATTTTTTGCTCATGTACACAATGCACTGCCCAACACTCAGAACCATATAGCATTGCAGGTCTAATTGCAGTACTTATTTTATTCATTACTTCATCAATGGAATTCATCATAAATTTGCCTAAACTACATACTTTATAAGTTGTATTTTTGTACTAATATGTGCTTGAGATATATATGCGAGCAATCATGAGTAATTTGGAAGACAGTTATGCTCCATAAGAAGCTATTATTCATCTACACAGCTAGTCAACACCCCCATGTCCACAAACCGTGTAAACTTTTCTCTTCTCCTGCTGGAGTCAATGATATAAATACATTTCATATGGTGGCGGCGGTCATAAACATGGAGGGTTAAATTGTCATTCTTTAACACTCACCTAAAAAATTTCATTCACTTTTTATGTTTAAACGGATGATGTTTGTTAGGTGATCCTTAACGTTTAATTCATGCATTTACGACTGCCACCACAGTGCCAAACAGAGCCTAGATTATGATGTCTTTATATAAAAAGCCGCAGAAGAACACCAAAGAAGTGAAGTCCAGAAAAATATTATGGATGAAGATTCAACATTTAGTATGTCCAGAATAATACCATGGATGAAAATTCATCATTTAGTATTGATGGGGTTCCGTAAAGTTCATCAGTCTGACGGTTTTCAAGATTGTGGCCTCAACTGGATTGCCAAGATGAACCAACTCGACCTCACAAAGCCTCGCCTCTAACAGAGCAGTCTAAATAGCTGAAAGCACATGCACACGCTCCCCTAAGGGAGCCTGCGAGCAGCCCACGCACCCTTGCACGCGCATAGCAACCGCGCCCGAGGGTAGGCTGTGCGCGCACAACGGCCGCGCATGCATGCGAAGGCACCCACATGCCGCGCGCTCCTAGACCGCGCGTGCAGGCAACAGTCGCGTGCAACATGTGTGCACATGTATGTGTTGCATGGGCATGACGTCCACGCGCACGTAGAGGTATGCACCGGCCGCGCACGCCCAGACAGTTCATTTTGGCATTTTATAAATAACCAAAATAAGGTAGTTCATGGTGCAAAGTGTCAAAATGAGCATTTTGAGTGATGCACAGACCTAAATACCCCTTAAACTTCACCCTTGTGCAAAATGCCAAAAAATCTGTAATTCAAGGGTGCAAAGTGCCAATTTTAAAAATTCGGGATGCAAAGTGCCAATAGGGAAAATCGACTGTAAGCTCGACAGGAGCGGAGTGGCTGGCGGCACAACACTCCCTCCTCTTCTCCGACGCAATAGTTCTCCTCGCTAGCAGAAAAACTCCAACAAGCGGTCGGCCGGGGACGACAGGCAATTGGGAGACGACAATGGCGGTTTCGGCCTTGGCCGAGGGGTTTTGTTTTAATTTTAACCTAAGTAGAACCCGCTATTTACACGCCACCACCAGCTAGCCGCACTCCCAAACAAATTTTAATTAAATTAAGACTATATTTGGTTCGGGCCGGCAGGTCGAAACGGGGCTTCGGAACCGGAGGGGGAGAGGCGGGGGTCGAAACGGAGCGGATCGGGGCCGTTTCCGCCTTGTTGCGGGTTGAAACAGAGCAAATGTTGTCGGGGGGCGTTTGTTTACCCGCCATCCGGCAGCGTTTGCCCCAAACGGCCGACAAAAACGACGCGCCAAACGAAGCCTAAGATGTTGCATGATTCATCTTCACAAGGCACTTGAATGTTGAAATGTAGAAGTGTGTAACAGCCAACAGACACGTGTCTTTATATTAGTGGTTAAGTAATTTGTAATTGCCTAATTAGTCTTATAAATAGGGGTCATGAGTTGTAATAGGGATTAAGAAGAAAATTAATAAAGTTTGGTTGTTTCTTCTCTACCCCGACCCCCTCCTCCGTCTCTCCCTTCTTCGGTCACCGCCGGTCATTCGTCTTCTCTCTCGTCTCCGACCGCCTCCTCTCCTCAGCCATTCCCTATTCCTTTTCTAACGCCAGTAATATCTTCGGTGATCGTTACAAAGTCACTCCCACAGTGGCCCAAAATTAGGATGAATTGGAAATTGTCAAGGTAGATCCAACAAGAATTCAAATTCCCTTTAAAAAGGACAACTCTGAATCAGTCCCATGGATTCCTCTAGTGTCAACACCGGAGGATTCAACTTATCCCAAACTGAAGAAACCCCTCAATTCAGATATGGAGAACATGTCTGAATTAGATTTTAACATAAGAGAAAGTTTAAAAAATAATAAATGCCTTATTTTACTTGCAACATATGGAGCACAAACTATTATCCCATTGTTGAGCCCGAAAACCAAGGTTTAACAAGGAGTTCAGACCGGAGTGATAGCATGCCCCTAATTCTCCCGAGCCAGAGCACTAAGCAGGAAATTTAGAATTCAAAACTTCTCTCACAAGAACTACAATCAGACCCCAAAGCGGCAGCGAGGAGGTCCCGTCACACGCTCGAAAGATTTAAGAATGCTTCCCCTCTTAAGTCAATGCTGAGTTGGTCTCCCTAGAGGGCCTTGAGAGCTCCCCACTGACCACCCAAAAACCACGGTAAACAGTGAGCTGGAGCTCTTGCTAACCAAAGCTAGCCAAAGGAGAGAGAAGCTAATTAGAGGTCCTCTCCAATGATTCATTAGGGGTCTATTGATAGTTTTCTATGAGTGGTCTGCAAATAATGGAATCATGTCTATTGGTTTTACTACTTGCAGCCCAAATTAGTCTACCAATAACGGAATTCCACTGCTTGGAATGGCTAGTGGAAGGACAAAATAAGACTTCCCGGAAATATGAAACACACCCCTTTACAGGCGAGCCGAGCGGCCCTTGCCACACTCACATGGGTGGCGAGTGCTTGATGAGGTCAAGGGCACGCCATTCGTCCCCTTTCCCGGGGCGAGTGTTGGCCAGCTTGCCCTGCTTACTTACGTATCTTGCTTCGTGTTGTCTGATAGCGCAACGGCCGGGTGGGTACACTCGGCTAATACGGGGTTGCACACAATTCCCACTCTTTTCGAGTTTGTCCCAAGATCGGAAAGACTGTTCAACCCCCTGTTATTTGGCGAGTGCCCATTTGGAGAATATTTCATTGGGTCCCACCGGAGCTTATACATATCATTGGGGGGGGGGGGGGGGGCAGGGGGGGGGAGGGGGGGCAGGGGGGTGGGGGGTGGGGGGGGTGGGGGGGGGGGGGGTCATCCCTAAGAGTTCACCCTCAATCTCCTCGATCTCTTGCTTGTTTTCTGACGCCATGCCAATCTTAAAAGAAGTTCTCGCTCGCCTTACTGCCGGCAAAGAGAAGAACAAAGCGACCTCAACAAACCTGATGGTCGTAGCCACCGAACACTCGTGTCGCACACCAGCAAGGTTAGTTGAAGATAGAGCCATTAAGAAATTAAGACCTGATCTTGTCAGGGAGAAGGTGACTCTGGTCAACACCCAGCATCCCAGATTTAGCAGAGGTCTTGGCCTCTCCGAACTGGTGTGAATACCCTAAATTTCATTTTAAGCTCAATTTGCTTTATCGAGTTCTTACGAGGTCATGATGCATTGTTTCACATCCTGACATTTCTACTGAGGGGGGTACGGAGAATTGGGCAGATGATGGACATGAGACTATGATTAGCCAGGCGAAGCCTGACACCCGCTCACAAGTGCTAGGTAAGCAGACATATTTTTTCGTCGCTTCCCGACTCGTGCTTCTTCTTATCATTTATCAATCACACCTCCACCATGCAGACCCCTCCCATGTCGATATCACCTTGACGCCCTCTACAGCGAAGGCGCTCACTTGCCACCTTACTCGAGAGATCACCAATACCTCCGTGATGTCAGCGGGTAAGGAAGTTGTCACCCCTCTCCTACTGCTGAGTCTGGTCCCGACTAGAGCCTCCCACGAGTGGGGTCGGGAATGTCTTTAATACTGTCTCTCTCCAACCAGTTCGGTGGACAGCCGAGTATGCCATCACACTGTCTTGGGAAGGAGGCCGAAACCTCCCATGGTTAGTCAAAGAAATCACTATTAACTTTATTTTTCCAACTCGCACAAAAACCTTTGCCCACTTTCCTAGATGCGATTGGCGTCTCAATCAGGAGCAATTCGGAGGATGCATGGGCCTACCCGGTGCCCCCTCGCCTGACAAGACCAGGGACTTTCTGGGCAAGCTAACCTCTATTACCGAGTTGACGGAGCCCGTCATGAGAGTGCTTCAAAAACATGGATTCAGGCTCCGCGAGCTTCAGGAGGAAAGGCTTCACCTGCAAATGACACCTTCTCCCAACTTATCACCTTGCAGCAGCGAGTGGAGGCTTTGGAGCGCGCGAGTGCACCCTGTTTATGAGCAAAATGCAGACCCTCTTAGGTGGAAACACCATGTTGCTGGAGGTGCATCTGAAGAAAATCGAAGATTCCACGCGCACCCCTAATCATGAGGTTATCGTGGTCCGCAAGGAGGTTACCCTGAGGGGAGGGCCAAAAATGCGGACACGGGGTCGTGGCTCGTGTAGATGGATCCCCGACTAACCTGTGATTCTCTTCTATTTTTCCAAGACTAATGTTGTTATACTTATATTGTGTTCACGTGGAGTTCAGACAATGTTGAATGCTTTTACTATGCAACCTTGATACTCGCAGGGATTCATGTCCTGACCTGGTTTGTTGCCAACAAAGGGCTTGAATTAATAGGTTTGATGACTTTTATATCATCATGGGGCTCACGCCTGCTTCCAAAAAGGGCGAGCCGAAGAAGCACGCTTCGAGGTTCCTGTGAGCAGGCGGGGAGAGAGAGAGGATTTTTGCCATTTGGCCGATCTCCCTCTCCCCTGAGTTTTCTATAAATACCCCTCATGCGCCCAAATTTCACCTACCACATTAACTGCACTCCTTGACCTACCTCCTGCTTCTCCTTAACACGCTATTTTCACTTGCACTTTCTTCTTGGCAAATGGATGTTGATGGTGATGGCTCGGACGGGCGGCAAAACTGCGTGGCCCACTTTACCGACCACCGTTTCCCCAAGGGTCAGGTGTCACCGGAAGAATTACTCGCATTCATCTCCGAGTATATGTCGGTGGGGTTCACTGATCGCGCCCCAGACGAGGGTGATCCCATCAATACCATATACTAAGATGAACTTGTTTTCCCGCTCGTGCACTTCGAGATGGGAATTCGCCATCCCGTTGTGGCCAGAGGTGAATCAATTCTTGAAATATTTTGGTGTGGTGCCCGCACAGACAATCTGAAACATCATTGTCGTGCTGGTGGTGTTTGCGTATTATCTGTGCAAAGACTGTGTAGAATTCAACCTCACCGTCTTTTGAAAAATATTCATCTGCCAAGCAACCAGCGACAACGTAGCCTTCCTTGTCGGCTCGTAGATAAAGGTCTACGAAACCGCAAACAAGTACTACCACTAGACCGATTGATTCAAGTTCATCAAGGGCGCTCAAGGGAATGTATCTTACTCATCCATTCAGGAGGTCGAGTCTGTCTACAAGGCTCCTCGTGTGGATGGCGAGAATGTCAAGCTGCACAAGTTCTTCGTGGGAAAGAACTTCGAGGTCGCCTACCTCTGGAAGAATCTCGACTCTCTTCTCTCGGTCAACCCAGGAGAAGGTATGCTCTTGTTTTATCGCATTTTGACTCGCCCCTGTATTAAGGCTTTACTTGTTTTTGATACCTCACTTAATGTTGCAGGCGAACGCTTGATCCCTTTAAACCCACCATATGCGGGTAAGGGAAGAGTCGACCCCACCATCGCTCTCGCTAAATCCACGGCAGCGGACTGCGTGTGCGACTTGGGCGTGTGTAAGACAAGCGGCGGCTCAAAGAAGAGGGCGACGATTGATATGGGATCCCCCTGTCAAGCTGCCGAAGCGGTAAAAAACTATAACAATTAAGGAGGCCTCTAAGCTAGGTAAGCATGGACCCTCGATGGTGGAGGGGTCTGGGGGAGCGAGTTTGAGACGTCCGACTCGCACCCCAACTTTGGGATGGGGCAGAGGCCCCTGGATTACGTGGGGCACCAACTCTTAATTTAGGAGGATAAGACCAATCAGGTGTCCCTATCTCTGCTCCTTCCCTGTTGGACAGAGTTGGTTCATGGCGGTGAGGACGCTTACGCCATGACCTACAGGCTATACAGTCAATAGGATGTGACGGCCTACAAAAAGGCAACGCTGAGGGAACACTCTTATGAGAACTTGCAGGTTCATTGGCGCACCGTGGAGATCTCGCACGTGGATGTGCGACACGACCTTAGTTTTATCAAGATGTTCTATAATTCTGAGGCGAAGAGGAGGCGCGCTGAGGACCAAGCCGCCGACCTTGATATGCGACACAAGCTCACCGAGCATCTACAAGCCAAGCCTTCCAGCGGCGTGGTAAGTTCGTCTCGACTTGGCTCTTCTTTCTTTTCTTTTTTATTATGACTTGGCTCTTCTTTCCTTTTTATTGTGGTACTTGCCTTGACCTTGGTCTTAATTTTTTTTTTCTTATAGGATGTCGAGAATACCGATCGGATGCGGGCATGCATCTGCGAGTTGGAGGAGGAGCTTGCGGGTACGAAGGTGCAGCTTGTCGCGACCCTTGAAGAGAAGTCCGGTGAGAAGCCCAGCGAGTACACCTCTTGCGCCCGCAAAAGTCTCTACTTCACTCCGCGAGAGGTGGAGAGCACCAACAAGCTGTTGATCACGCAGACGACCGAGACTACGCTGAAAATGCTGCAAGATCTTCACACGCTGCGAGATGACTGGATAGAGCTCATTGTCGAGGTCATCATCCCGAATTTCTATGGGTCAGTGGCGAGCTCTCCTTCCTCAGAACACACGTACTTGCCTCCTGATGGAGACAATACGGACCCCGGTCCACCTGAGGGGCAAACGAACAAAGGTTATTTGCCACCTCCCCCCAGACAGAGCCCGATCCTCCTGAGGCGTGAACGAACAAGGGTTATTCGCCACCTCCACCCGGACTGTAACGCCCCCGATTTTCTGCGATTATTTAATTCTCATTTGGCGTTACGTTGACGCGTTTCCGGCATGTGCCGTTTGTTAGAGCGTGGTCTTAGCTCTTTAGGTTCCTTGTGTGGTTGTTGGTAGCCTTTTTGGCAAGATTCCCTAGCAAGCCGGGTGTGTTTTGGTGACCGGTGAGGTCTCTCGGGGGATGCTTGTGTTTTGGCTTCGGGTAGCGATAACCCGAGTTTTGTTCGTCGAAAGTTGATTTCGACTTCGCTGTTGCGTTCGTAGCATGGGTATTTAGCTACGGTGCAAATTTCGTCGAATTCCGAGGATGTTCGGGTTTCGCGTCGTTTTGTATTTTATTTATATTAATGCGATATTATATATTATATGTGGATATTTTGTTTAGATAGTAGCAGTTACGGTGAATAGGGGCTGGCAGCGTTTGGTTTGGCTAAGAATAGAAAATATTTGGGATCTAGCCGCTATCTATATATAGCCTTAATTAGAAAAGCGACTGTTGATGATTCTTTGTCTTTCTCGGAATACAACCGCCGTCCCTGTGCAAGAGAGGAAAACCGGCGGGCTGTCCTTGCCTTCCACCGCCGATTCCCAGAGTTTTAGCAGGCGGAATTCGATTTCGAAGGCGGATTTGGATTGCTCTCGCCTACACCTACACTCCGACGAAATTTTTGTCTTGTTCTGTGCTGCTGGTGCCGAGTGAGAGAAAGGGGCCGAGCTAGCTTCGCTGGAATTTGAGGCAAGTGGTGCTCCTACCCTTGCCAAGTTTTTCTCCTTTTATGTTCACATTTGCAGTTATCATACATTTTCCAGAGATCATTTATTTTGCCATGTTTTCCCGTCAAAATCATCGGATCTTGAATCATGAATGCTCCTTTGCGTTTTTCTTTTACTTTCTCAAGTTCTGAAACTTCAAGTTTTTCAGCAGGGTTGTTGTGGTCTTTTATCAAATTGTTCCTTATTAGATCTCGGATTGGGTAGTATTTTAGCCTAATTCTTAATCTTCCCCTGCTGTTAAGGTTTGCCCAGTTCGGGTGCTGGGAGTTGTGTAGACGAGTATTGGATTTGGCCTTCCTGTATGGTAGTCGTTGCCCGGTAAGTTAGGTAGCATTGTATTTTATGTTTTGCAGAAGTTCTGTTGGAAGTGTTGACAGCGTTGAGTGCAGTCAACGCTGCCAGATCGACGAAGATCGTCGATCTGAGTTCGACGGAAATCGTCGAACTGAGATCGACGATCTCCGGCTGCCTTAGATCGACGAAGATCGTCGATCTGAGTTCGACGACAATCGTCGAACTGAGATCGACGATCTCCGGCTGCCTTAGATCGACGAAGATCGTCGATCTGAGTTCGACGACAATCGTCGAACTGGGATCGACGATCCCCGGCTGTCTGTGTTCGACGAAGATCGTCGATCTGAGTTCGACGAAGATCGTCGAACGGAGATCGACGATCTCCGGTTGCCTTAGATCGACGAAGATCGTCGATCTGAGTTCGACGCAAATCATCGAACTGAGATTGATGATTTCTGGTTGCCTGTGATTGACGATCTCCGTTTCCCTGTGATCAGAGTTCGACAAAAATCGTCGAACTGAGCTCGACGACTCCTGTAAGCTGTGATCGACGATTTTCCCTTTGTCTTCCCTTGTTTTCCCGAGTGAATCCCGTTGGGTTTGGGGTTGTTTGTCGGCTATTTTCCTGAACGCCGAATCGTGGGTTATGGCAGGTAGTGATGTTTTGACACTCTAAAGGAGTGGGATGGTTTTGTGTGCGAGCCGTGGCCGCCACCTTTTAATCCCAAGTATGAGCTTGGTATTGTCGTGGCCGCCACCTTTTAATCCCAGGTACGGGCTGAGTATGTGGTGGCCTTGTGCTGATACAGTGAATTTTTAGTTGGAACTGTTTTGTATTGGGGACTGTTTTTGGTCACAAACTTCCTTGTAGAATGCAGCATATTGTGACAAGTTCTCTTTTCTTTTGCCTTGTAGCCTCTGCAGGATTTGAGCAGGGCTTGTTGTTGTTTCCTTGTACTTGGTGTACTTTGGTTTACTTTGGACAGCATTTGCTTTTACTGTCATGTTTACTTACTCTCTTTCATTCCATTTTGATATTATGTTCTAATTCAGATTTTTCTTGTTTTACTTGCTGAGATATTCTTTTCGTCTCTGAATGCCTCAGGTTCTGATTAGTAGCCGAGTAGGTGGCTAGTTTTGTTGTGCTGTTGCTGGTGATCTCTTGTACTGTAGAGATCAGTTTCTTGGTCTTGTGAGGTAGTTTTCTGTTTTTCTTACAGAAATACATGCTCGCCAGTGGGTTCGTGTCAGGTTGTTGACGCCCGCTGGTGGTTTTTGCTTATGATACTAGATATGTTTCTTTTACTGCTACCTTTCTGGAGATAGTCTATTTGCTTTTGGGAAGATTTATGATAGGTTGTTAGTTACTTTTAAACCTAAAAACACTATTATAAGTATATCTCATGATCAGCGTGTTTATAAAACTCATACACTACTTTCCAAGTAACATAAAAAGGATCATTTTCTACTTATAATATAAAATAAATCTAGAGTCTTGCATGATATAAGTTGACCTCGGGGGTCGCTAATGCACTCTCATAGGATGTCAAATATAAAAAAGTATTTTTCACTGCGTATAAGTATAGTTTTTAAACTGTGGACTAGATGATCCACTAAGCCAAGGGATACGGCCTTTAAAATATAGCTGATTTTTCTAATCATTAAACTTATGAAATTTCATAGTCTAGTTAGATGGTGTTCGCCTGAGCGTCGACAGTTATCCTGAAAGTGCAAGCTAGATCTGATATACTCTAAAGGGGGTGAATAGAGTATGGTGCTTAAAAACTTTTTACAACAATTGTTGCAATCTGAGTGAACAAGGAAACAAATAATAAATCTACAAAAGAAACTAATCACAGATCACAAACAAATCACAGATCTTAACTAATCACAGATCACGGCCAGAAACAAAAATAAAGACAAGCAAGCCAGAAGACACAAGGAGCTATAGTGGTTCCCCTAAACTTGGGTACATCCACTCTTCTACCACCCTAGGTAGGAATCCACTGCAGGATGAGTTGATCAGGTGTCCTGGGCACCAATGAGCTTTTGATAAGGTGCTCAAAAACCAAATCATATTTTTTGATCAGGTGTCTTGCCACCAATGAGCTTTTGATAAGGTGCTCAAAAACCAAGCACAAACTTTTGAAGGGAGTTTGAAAAACCCTTTACAGAGATGTGGATGAGAGAGTTATGGAAGTCTTCTCTTTCTCAGAGCAGCTGAGAAGACTATGTGGATATTGATGTTGTCAAAGCTCTCCCTGAGTTCTTGAGATGTTCAGGAAATGAAGATTTGCTGTAGGGTGATAGGCCTTCATAAAATTGATCTCCAGCAATTGATGATTTCAGCAGCAGCTGAAATGTTAGGTGTCTGGAGTCTTGAATGATGTTGGCCTTGAACACATGAATCAAAAGAGATCTGAAGATTTCAGTTGGTTGATCTCCTTGGTTGTGTGTTCTTGTATGAATTCTTTTAAACAGAGAATGTCTACAGCTCTTTCTTTTTCTCTTGAGAGATTGTTGGTGTTGAGAAAGATGTTGTTCCAGAGAATATTTTTTGTTCTTCTTCTTGTTCTACTTATCTGTGCTGTGAGAGATTCAAAAATCTTGTGTTTTATTCCTTTTTGTTCTGAATAGAAATGATCCTCTGTCAAGAATAGCTGTTAGCCTGTCATTAATTGACTCCCTTAATTGCAATTGTCTTCTGGGGGAAAGTCCAAAGAAACATTCATTGATAATCCCTTGAAACTTGGTCCAGAATAAATGAAAACGGCTAGAAGATCTTCTGAATTAATTGCTGAGAATAACTCTTTAACTGTTCTGAATTTGAATCTTGAAAATCATTGAACTCTTCAGAAAAACGTCGAACTGAGCTCTACTATCGTCGAACTGAGCTCAGCGATTTGGACTTAGACAGCAACAGAGATCGTCGATCTGAGCTCAACTATCGTCGAGCTGAGCTCAGAGATAGAGAATCAATACTGGAGTCAAGATCGTCGAACTGAGCTCGAAGATCGTCGAATGCAGTTCGACGATTTGTTGAAGTTGAGCTCAGCGATCGTCGAATGGAGTTCGACGATCCGTCGAAGTTGAGCTAGACGATCGTCGATTGGAGTTCGACGATTCGTCGTACTGAGCTCGACGAAATGACTTAGTCTCCAAACTGAAAAACCTTGGTTTTGAGGGCAGCTTCCAAACCTAACTACTAACCCTTAGACTCAATTCTAATTGACCTTTAGATCTATACAATGAGGTCAAAAACAGGTTTCCTAAAGACATAGTGATCCTGACCCAAATTAGTAATAGGGTGTTCCAACAATCTCCCCATATTTGGGTTAGGATTACTATTTACAGAATTCGGAGAAATTAAAAACAACATACAAATCAACAATAAACAACAACATAGCAGAATCACAGATATAATAACTCAGACAGAAATCAGAAATCAGAAATCAGAATAATTGTCACCTTACAGAATTATTCTTTCTCCTTGCTCTTTATAAGCTTAATTTCTCTATTAGGATTAAGAGCTTCTTTCTTTGACCTTCTGTCATCAGCTGCACCTAGAGATGTTTGTTGTTTGGGCCTTGGTAACACAGCTTCAGGATGCAGCTCCATGTATCTCTCAGAATCAAAGAATTTGCTGGAGGCATATCTCTCAAATTCTTTTTTCCTTTGTTCAGACAGTGTAGTAATGCTGGAGGTGTCTCTGCCTTTCTCTTTGGCTTTCTTGATTTGATCCAGGGCAGCTAACTCTTTCATTCTGGCAGTCCAAGCAGTAGGATTATTTTCTGGATCTTCAAAGGGCACTGGAGGCTCATATCTGTTGGAAGGATTATCTGGAGGAGCTCTGGATGAGACTACTTCTTTCAACTTGTAGGGAAAAGGACCTGAAGTTGTATCTGATGAAGCTTGTCCTTCCCTAGAGTATGGATGTTGCCTTGAATAGCCTTTGGAGTAGACTTGGAATTCCCTTTGGCTTCCTCTATAACTTCCTCTTCTTGATTGAGAACCTTTGGACTGGCTTCCCCTATATTGAGATCTTGCATGTGACTGATAGGGGGTTTGGCTTTTAGCAGAAGGATGAGTAGCTGAGCTTCCACCTGCACCTACATCAGGAGGAGGTGGTGGAGGAGGATGAGGATGATGAAACTGAGAAGATCCTTTCTCATATTTCCTTTTCTTCTTCATGGCTTTCAATTGGTTCTTGAAATACTGCATCCAATGTTCAGTAATGGGGCAGTAATGAAGAATGTAATAAGGAATATCATTAGTGTCCTTTACTTTGGCTGGAGGCACCCTTTTCATAGTTTTGCTCCTTGTCTTTCTTTTCCTGGCTATGGTGGCAGAGGAATCATCAGAATCAGTCATATATTCATCACTTTCAGAGCTTTGCTCATCATATAAAGCATCAATCTGTTTCATATAATCTTTTTGAAGTTGGGTTGGAGCAGATGAAACAGCAATTGTAGCAGCAGCAGATACAGCACTAGTAACAACAGAAGTTGTAGCAGTAGCAGTAGAAACAACAGATACAGAAGTTTCAGGAGCAACACTCCTAGAAGATATAGCAGCAGTAATATCAGCAGTAACTGGAGCAGCAACAGATTCAGAGAAAATACTTTCAGATACAAGAACCTCAGCATCAGTAATAACAGCAGGAATAACATCAGCAATAACAGCAGGCTCAAAGTCATATGCCTCTGTCTGCATATCCTCAGAAACTGGAACATCAGCAGCATCATCACTAACAGCAGCAGCAACAGAAACAATAACAATATTTTCAGCAGGCTTAGCAGCAGCATCACTGGAACCAGAATGCTCAGCAGTATATATGGAGGATATATAGGAGCTAACTAAGCTGGAATCACAGCTTGAGAAGGGCACAATGGCCTTGGAGAGATCCTCTGAGGGCTAGACTGCAGTGCTTACTGGAAGACAGCTGAAATACACTGAATCAAAATTTGATAATAAGGACCTGAGGTCCACTGAGAAGACTGCAACTGGTGGAGGTGTTGAAAATGGAGCTTGAGTTGAAGAGACAACAGCAACATGGACTGAAGAAATGGCAGCAGACAATCTCACATCCTCATGAGGCATCTCCCCCTGCCTGGATTCAGAGAGAGCTGGATCAAGGTACCCAAATGAAGGGATTGCCTGAGGAGGAAGGAAGGAGGAGAGCCTGACAGATAAGTCTGCAACTGACTGAAGCAGTGGAGCCAAGGAGGTCTCCAACAGAAGTGAGAGCCTGGGGGCTATCAGCTCATATATTTTGTCAGCTAAGGCAGGAATAGCTACTTGCTCAGCAGGGACTTGAGCAGAGGTAGAGAAGGCTGGTGGAGCAACTGGAGATGGTGGTGGAGAGCTGGTGGATGGTAGAAGTGAAGGTTGAGGTGTGGGGATTGTGAAAATGGAAGAAAGTGGTATGGAGATAGAAGGTGTGAAGGAGGGTTGATCAATGATGTCTTGTAGAAGCTGTTGGTAAGATGTTGATGAGGAGGGTAGCTCAGGAGGGGATGAAGGTGAGTCATCCATGAAGGAATCATCAAGAAGATTGAATGATGGAATGTTGGATGATGTGTCAATGTCTGGTTGAGGGTAGTGATATAATGGGTGGAAGATTTCTTCTGGTATTTGAAGAGTTGGGAGTGGAGAGGGAATTGATGTTGGAGATGGGTTGGAAATAATGATGGTGGATGAGATTGGAATGGTGGAGGGTACTGGTGGAGATGGAATAAGAGGAGAAGGAGGAGAAGCAGCAGCAAGCAAGTCATCTGCAGGGGCAGAGACTTGAGGGGAAGAGACTGCAGGAGTCCTTGTGCCTGAAGTTGTGCTTGCAGAGGGCCTGCTGGGCTTTACTATCTGCCTGTCCCATTTGCCAAAGAGGGCACAGGACAGCCTCTTTGAAGCATTGATGTGCATCCCAGAGGAGACTAGCAGGGCAGGGCATCTGTTGTGAAGAAAGAGCCCTATGATCCTCCCATAATTCACAAAGTTCTTATTGATTTTCTTCTTAATCAGATCAAAGAAGACCTCTCCCCAGTTCAACTGTTTCTTATCCACAATGGCTCCCATCAAGCACAGCTGATACCTGGATATGGTATCATGTGCTGAATGTTTGGCCAACAAAACCTTGCCCACTACATCAGCTAAGAACCTGTATTCAACAGCTAGGTTCTTTTTCAGCAGTTTGCTAGGGTTAGCATCAGAGTAACCCATTCTTGCAAGTAAATCAGAAAATTCTTCTCCAGATAACTCAGCAGAATCTCTTCCAGAACTTAATTCAAAAACCTCTGTCAGAATAGCAAGAGTCAAAGGTACCTGGGTTCCATAAATTGAACCAACCACTGTGTTTTGGTCCTGGTTGTGGGAAGTATAGACCCACTCCTTAATCTCATCAGCAGCCAACTTGATTCTTGTGGACATGAGGGTGGCTAGCTTCTGCTCCTTGAACAGTTCCAGAATGTCTTGAAAAACCTGATCAGTGGTGCTGAAGGACTCCATGTCTATATCAAATCCAGCATCAAATTTCATTGCGGCTAGAACGGCAACAGAGACGGCCATTGTTACCTGCAAAAATCAACAAACAAAACGACCAAGTGTAGAGATGTTTGGAGGGAAAGAGAATTTTTGCAGAGAGATTGAAAGCGCAAAAGGAGAACGACGGCCGAAAAATGAATTTTATATTTGTTGAAGTTGGTGACCGGGCGGTCTGGCGGTTTGTCTTGGCGGGTTGAAGACCGCGCGGTCTGGCGGTTTGTCTCAGCCGGCTTGGAGACCGGACGGTCTGGCGGTCTACCCTGGCGGTCTCTCTTCCTCTCTGGTGGTAGCCGTGCGGTTAGCCCTGCTGTCTAACCGCGCGGCCTGTGCGGTTTGTTTTGTATAGTCCGCCTAGTCCTGTAAATTTTAGTCTCACATCTCTTATTTGTATTCTCTCATCTCTCCTCCATTCTATATAAGGGAGGGCATACCTTTGTAATAGATACCTTTTTGGATAATAAAATTTCAATTATTCAAAAGTTTATTCGGCTTGTTCTCTACTTTTCGCTTCTTTTCTCTACTTTCTAACATGGTATCAGAGGACACGGTCATTTCCTCCTGATTCTGTGCGCTCTCTGTTGTTCGCGGCTTGTTTTCCGCGTTCTGCGACTTGTTTTGCGACTTGACTTCTCTTCTGTCCGCGCGGCTTGTTTCTATCCGCGCGGCTTGTTTCTGTCCGCTGCCCTGTTCGCGCGGCTTGTTTCTTCTTGGTTCTCTTCTCCTACTGCTCTTTGTCGCAGCGCCCTGTTTCCTTGTCGCCGCGCTCCTTGTTCTTTCTTGCCGCTCCGACTTCCTAGTCATTGCGGTCTGTCTCTGTCCGCGTGTGTTGTCTCTCTACTCGCGGTTTGCTGCTGTGATCTGCCTGACCGTGCGGGTTGTTCCTTTCTCACCCGCATCTTGGTCGCGGTCGCCGGCTCTTCTCCTCTCTTCTGTTCGCTCGGCCTTTTCAGTCCACGCGACCTCTTCCCCGCTGTGCCTTTGACCGCTTTCTAGCAGCTGCTGTGATCCGCCTGACCGTGCGGGTTGTTCCTTTCTCACCCGCATTTTGGTCGCGGTCACCCGCTCCTGCTTGCTAGTCGCCCGGCTTCCTCTTTTTCCGTGCGACTTGTTCTCCTCTGTTCGCCCGACTTTTTCAGGCCGTGCGACTTCTTTCCCTCTGCTTTGCTCTGCTTCTTGGTAGCGGTCTTTCTAGCCGCCCGACCTGTTTTCTGTTCGCCCGGCTTGGTGCTCTTTTCTCTTCTCGCGGCTTGTTCTTATCGTCGCGGTTTGCTCCTCTCTTGCTTCCATGGCTTTCCCCTCCTCCGGCCTGTCCGCCTCTGTAGTAACCTCTTCTGGTAGTGCTCATGTTGTTACTCGCGGAAGATGGCTAATAGACTCTGGCGCCACAAATCATATGACTGGCAATCCTCACTGTTTTTCTCTTCTTGACACACATGCTCAGTTGCCCCCGGTTATTGTTGCTGATGGATCTCCCTCCCCGGTCCATGGGACGGGCCTGGTTCCCGTCACTCCATCTCTCTGCTTGGCTGATACCCTCTATGTGCCCAAGTTTCCGTGCAATTTACTATCGGTTACTTCTTTATGCAAGCAACTACGGTGTTCTGTCATATTCACCCCTACCTCTTGCACTTTTCAGGATCCGGACTCCCAACGGACGATTGCTACCGGGACAGAGAGTGGTGGCCTCTACTTCCTCGACAACGTTTCTGCTCTATCCGCCTTCTCCTCCTCCTCTACAGATCTTCTCCAATGGCATCTTCGCCTTGGACATGCTCCTCCCCGCATTCTACGACAGTTCCTGCCGCACCTCCCTCCTCATCATCCTCCTCTCAACTGTGATGCTTGTCAACTTGGCAAACATCACCGCTCATCCTTCCCCCCAACGCAGAGTCGGGGCTCTTCCCGTCCGTTCGACCTCGTTCACTCCGACATATGGGGTCCCGCTCCTAACCTCACCATCGGTCGGGGTAGTTCCTACTTTGTCACCTTCATTGATGATTTCTCTCGATGTACGTGGGTATATCTTCTCAAAGATCGCTCCGAGCTGTTCTCTGTTTGGACCTCCTTTTATTCTATGGTTAAGACTCAGTTCGATACGTCTATTAAACTCCTTCGTTCTGACAATGCCAAGGAGTATCTTAGCCATGACTTCTCATCCTTTTGTATTCACCATGGTGTCATTCGTCAAACCAGCTGTGTCTACACCTCACAACAAAATGGGGTGGCGGAACGCAAAAACCGTCACCTCCTTGATGTCGCTCGCACTATGATGACTCAAATGCATGTTCCTCGCTCCTATTGGGGATATGCTGTCCTCCTCTCCTGCTATATCATCAATCGCCTTCCCTCCACAGTTCTCCACGGTGCTACCCCCTTCTCCATTCTTTATCCGGACAAGGATCCCTTTCCTCTTCCTCTACACATCTTTGGGTGCACCGCCTTTGTGCACTCTCCCGCTGCCACCCGTGATAAACTCTCACCACGTGCCACCAAATGTGTCTTTCTGGGCTACTCTCCCACTCAGAAAGGTTATTGTTGCTTTGATCCCGTTACCCGCAAGCAATTTGTCTCTGCGGGTGTCACCTTCTTCGACAATGTCTCTTACTTCTCTCCCGCTTCCTCCTCTCCTCCTCCTGCTCCTACTTTTCCTACCAACCCATCCCTCCCCTCTGCTCCCACTGATGTTCCGCCATCTCCACCATCTCCACCATCTCCACCACCTCCACCATCTCCACCCTCTACTCCGCTTTCTCCCTCCACTCCGCTGTCATCTCTCTCTGCTCCCGGGCCAGCTCTCTCCACCACGGATACTCTGGATACTGAGGCCCCTGTTGACCTGGATCTCCCTATTGCTCTTCGCAAGGGGGTTCGGGCATGTACCCAACACCCGCTTGCTGCAGTTGTTTCCTATGATCGTCTTACCCCTTCTCGCAGAGCTTTCGCTCTGGCTATCTCAGCTACTACCACCCCCCGTTCCTATCAGGAGGCCCTTACTATTCCTCATTGGAAAGCTGCCATGGATGAGGAGATTGCTACTCTGACTGAACGGGGTACCTGGACCCTTGTTCCTCCTCCTTACGGCACAGATGTTGTTGGTTGTCGATGGGTCTTCGTGGTGAAGTTTCTCCCGGATGGCAGTGTGGATCGTTATAAGGCTCGCCTGGTTGCCAAGGGTTTTACCCAAACTTATGGGCTTGATTACTTTGACACTTTCTCTCTCGTGGCTCGCCTCAGCACTATTCGGGTTCTTCTCTCTGTGGCTGTCAACCGGGATTGGCCCATCTCGCAGCTTGATGTTAAGAATGCCTTCCTCTATGGCGATCTGCAGGAAGATGTTTACATGGAGCAACCTCCTGGGTATGTTGCTCAGGGGGAGACAAGGGTATGCCGGCTAAAGAAGGCTATCTATGGCCTCAAGCAGAGTCCTCGTGCCTGGTTTGACAAGTTTAGTAGCATTGTTGCGGCCATTGGTTTTACAAGAAGCTCAGCAGATCACTCCTTGTTTGTTCGGAAAACCGCATCTGGTCTTGTTGTTCTTGCGGTTTATGTTGATGACATTCTTCTTACTGGCGATGACCAGTATGGGGTATTGATGACCAAGAAACACCTTCGTCACCATCTGGTCACAAAGGATATGGGCTCCCCGAAATACTTTCTGGGGATTGAAATCTCTAGAAAACCCAACTCCATGGTCCTTTCACAAAGGAAGTATGCTCTTGATCTTTTGAAGGAGGCAGGACTCACTGGTGCTAAACCTGCTCGTTGTCCTATGGCTGCTGGAGAAGACAAAACTTGGACAGATAACTCACCTCTTCTCTCTGATCTTACGAGATACCGGCGTCTGGTGGGCAAGCTCATATATCTCACGGTAACCAGACCCGACATCTCTTATGCTGTTGGCAAAATGAGCCAGTTCATGCAAGCTCCGAGGGAGTGTCATCTACAATCTGCTATGAGAATATTAGAGTATATTAAAGCTGCTCCAGGGAAAGGTCTCTTATTTCAGAAAAATGGTCACCTAAGGGTTGAAGCTTACTCTGATTCAAGCTATGCGGATGACAAAGTGGACCGCAAGTCGACTTCAGGTTTCTGCACATTTGTTGGAGGTAATCTTGTGAGTTGGAAGAGCAAGAAACAGTCTGTCGTTTCCAGGTCTAGTGCAGAGGCGGAATATCGCAGCATGGCATCGACTACATGTGAGTTGAAGTGGTTGCGGGCTCTCATGCTTGACTTAGGAGAGGTTTACAACTATCCTCTTCCTATGTTCTGTGACAATAAGGCCGCGATACACATTTCCAAAAATCCGGTCTTTCATGAGAGAACAAAACACATAGAAGTCGACTGTCATTTTATTCGGGAAGAAATATTGAAGAAACAGATCTGCACTCCATTTGTCACTTCCGACAACGAGTTGGCAGATGTCTTCACCAAGCCGGTGTCCGCTTCCTTTTTCCACATCTGCGACAAGCTGGGCATGATCGATATATATGCTCCAGCTTGAGGGGGAGTGTTGAAGTTGGTGACCGGGCGGTCTGGCGGTTTGTCTTGGCGGGTTGAAGACCGCGCGGTCTGGCGGTTTGTCTCAGCCGGCTTGGAGACCGGACGGTCTGGCGGTCTACCCTGGCGGTCTCTCTTCCTCTCTGGTGGTAGCCGTGCGGTTAGCCCTGCTGTCTAACCGCGCGGCCTGTGCGGTTTGTTTTGTATAGTCCGCCTAGTCCTGTAAATTTTAGTCTCACATCTCTTATTTGTATTCTCTCATCTCTCCTCCATTCTATATAAGAGAGGGCATACCTTTGTAATAGATACCTTTTTGGATAATAAAATTTCAATTATTCAAAAGTTTATTCGGCTTGTTCTCTACTTTTCGCTTCTTTTCTCTACTTTCTAACAATATTAGTGTTCGACGCAGGAAAGAAAAGATCGTTGAACTCAGTTCGACGATCGGGGCTTCTAAAGGAATCTGAAAGGTCTTCAATATCGTCGATCTCCGTTCGACGATATTGGAGAGCGTCGAGCTCCGTTCGACGATAGTTCAGGGAACAAAATCGTCGAGCGCCGCTCGACGATCGTTGACCGGAAGAGATAGTTCAGACTATCTGAGAAGCGCTGAACTCTGGTAGACGTTTTCGGAAAGCGTCGATCTCCGTTCGACAATCTAGGGTAAAATCGTCGAGCGCAGTTCAGAGACCAGAAATACACTCTAGACACTTAGAAAAATCAAGATGTTTGCCTAGTCTTGGTCAATTTTTAAAGTTTTAAAATCTTGGATATTATTTTAGACTTCCTCCATCTAACATTCCTAACTGATTTAGGAAGAAGGTGTGTTTCTTTTCATCCAAGGGTTTGGTGAAAATATCTCCCCTTTGCAAATCAGTTGAGATATATTGAAGTTCAATTTTATTCTTCTCAACATTATCCCTTAAGAAGTGATGCTTAATTTCTATGTGTTTTGTCCTACTATGGAGGACTGGATTTTGAGCTATAGAAATAGCACTGGTGTTATCACAAAATATTTTAGACTTCTCTAAGTTGTAACCATAGTCTAGGAGTTGGTTTTGAATCCACAATATTTGTGAACAACAACTACCTGCAGCCATATATTCAGCTTCAGCAGTTGAAGTTGACACAGATGTTTGTTTCTTGCAAAACCAAGAGACAAGTCTGTCACCAAGAAACTGACAAGTTCCACTGGTGCTTTTCCTGTCAATTCTGCATCCAGCATAATCAGCATCAGAAAATCCAGTTAATTCAAATGCTGAATCTTTTGGATACCAGAGACCTAGATTTGGACAACTTTTAACATACCTGAGAATCCTCTTTACTAATGTTAGGTGTGGCTCTCTAGGGCTTACTTGGAATCTAGCACATATGCATGTAGCAAACATTATGTCTGGTCTACTAGCTGTAAGGTACAGTAAGGAGCCAATCATTGCTCTATATGTTGTCTGATCAACAGGTTTTCCATGTTCATCAGCATCCAATACAGCATTGGTAGGCATAGGTGTTTTCATACAAGATGCTTCAGACATATCAAATTTCTTGACCAATTCATTTGCATACTTGGTTTGAGAAATAAAGATGTCTTCAACATGTTGTTTAACTTGCAATCCTAGAAAGAAGGATAGCTCACCCATGCTACTCATTTCAAATTTAGAATGCATTAGGTTGGAAAACCTTCTGCACAAATTTGAATCAGTAGAACCAAAAATAATATCATCTACATAAATCAGTACTAGTAGGATATGAGACTTATGAGTTCTAATGAAAAGAATTTGGTCTACTCTACCCCTTATAAATCCATTTTCCAGAAGGAAGCATGCTAGGGTCTCAAACCATGCTCTAGGAGCTTGCTTGAGACCATATAATATTTTGTTCAACTTAAAAACATAATCAGGATGGGTTGGAGAGATAAACCTGAAGGTTGTCTGACATAGAATTCTTCTTTGATGTCTCCATTTAGAAATGCACTCTTTATATCCATCTGATATACCTTGAAGCCTTTATGTGCTACATAAGCTAAGAATATTCTGATGACTTCCAATCTTGCAACTGGTGCAAACGTCTGGTCATAGTCTATGCCTTCTTCTTGAGAGTATTCTTGAGCAACTAGCCTTGCATTGTTCCTTACAATTACTCCTTGATCATCCAATTTGTTTCTGAACACCCACTTTGTTCCAACAATGGAGTGATCCTTAGACTTTGGCACTAGTTCCCAAACTTTGTTCCTTTCAAATTGATGCAACTCTTCTTGCATTGCAATGATCCAGTGTGAATCTTGCTCTGCATCTTGAATGGATTGAGGTTCAATTTGAGATAGGAAGTAAGTGTGCAACAGGTTTTGGTTGACCTGATTTCTGGTTTGCACACCAGCTGAGATGTCTCCAATTACTTGGGAAATTGGATGGTCTCTTGATGTTACTAAATCAACAGGGGGTGTTGATTGTTCACCAACATGTGTTGTTGTTTCCTCTTGTGGTACAACAACTAGCTCTTCAAGTTATTTCTCTTCAATATGTTGAATGCTTTCTTCATCTTCACTGCTTTCCTCTTTTTGAGTAACCTGTAATTTGTCCAAGTCTTCAGCAAGAGAATGTACCTGCAAAGGTTCTATGGTAGAAGTGTTCTTCTCCTTGAAAGACATGTTAGATTCATAAAATGATATGTGAACAGATTCCTCAATTTTAAGAGATGATTTATTATAAACCCTATAAGCCTTACTGATCATGGAGTATCCCAAAAACACTCCTTCATCAGCTTTAGCTTGAAATTTTGTTAAATATCTCTTGTCATTATTGTGTATATAACAAATACAACCAAAAATTCTAAAATAATCAACTTTAGGTTTCTTCTCTTTGAATAATTCATAGGGAGTCTTGCCCTTTAGTTTATGTATTAAACTTTTGTTCAGCACATAGTTGGAGGTGTTCACTGCCTCTGCCCAAAAAGATAGGAAGGTGAGCATCTGACAACAATGTAGTGACAGATTCAATAAGGGTTCTATTTTTCCTTTCAGCTACCCCATTTTGTTGAAGAGTTCTAGGAACTGAGAAAGTGTGTCTGATCCCTTCACTCTGACAGAACTCTTGCATAAGAAGAGAATCAAACTTTGTCCCATGATCACTTCTGATCAGGGCAATGTGAGTATTGAACTCAATCTGTATACATTTGAGAAACTCTGTCAAACACTTAAAGTTATCAGACTTCTTCCTCAGAAAGAACACCCATGTGAATCTAGAGAAGTCATCTACAACTACTAAAGTGTAAGATTTCCCTCCTAGGCTTTGTACTGTAATGGGTCCAAAAAGATCCATGTGTAACAGATACAAGATCCTAGGTGAATCACTCTTATTAAGTGACTTGAAACTGTTTTTAGTTTGCTTGCCTAATTGACAAGCCATGCAGAGTCCTTCTTTCTTGTAGGGGCCAGAAGGTAGTCCTCTAACAAGGTTGCCCTTGGATAGCCTAGCAATGGTTTTAAGGTTTAAATGTCCTAGTCTCTTATGGCATAAAACATTAGGTCTACAGACAGAATTAAACAGACAAATGTCTACATCTGTTGAAAGAAAATCTACTAGATAGATGTTACCTTTCCTTTTACCTGTCAACATAGTTGTGTTGTCCTCTGACTTGATCTTGCATAAGACTTTGCTGAAAGTCACCTGGTAGCCTTCATCACATAGCTGACTGATGCTGATCAAATTGTGCTTCAGTCCTTCCACATAAGCTACCTTCTTGAATGTTACTGTCCCAATCTGAACTGCGCCATATCCTTTAGTTTGTCCAAAGTTTGAATCACCAAATATGACTTTGGGTCCAAGCTTGGCTTTAAAGGATGTGAGGTTGTCCTTGTTTCCTGTCATGTGCTTAGAGCACCCACTATCCAAATACCATTGTTGGTTTGATGTTGGATAGGTCTTCACCTGCACATAAAACAATTCACTTGTTTTTGACCCAGTTTACCTTGGGCGTAGATTGATAACCTTTAAACTCAGAAATAAAAGACATCTCAGGTTGACTCTTATAACCTTCAGGATGATATCTCCTTGGAGGTATTATCCATTCAGTATAAGGGTTAAAGCTTTGGGATGAAGGACCCCTAGGAGTGGATTTTGATTTGCCCTTGAAAGAGTTTCCAGAGCTCTGATCTCTGTTCGACGATCGTGGAGCTGCGTTCGACGATCTTGGGTTAGATCGTCGAGCTCCGTTCGACGGTCGACTATGGTAGAGTTCAGGAATTAGAGATCGTCGACCTGAGTTCGACGATTTTGCCTGAGATCGTCGATCTGCGTTCGGCGATCGTCGAGCTCCGTTCGACGATTTCTGCTGGAACTTGGTTTTCTTGGGCAGATCAGAATTTTTCCTAGCTACATTTATGACTCCCTTCCCTTTATCAGAAATAAACTTGATTGAGGTTGTTAGAACTATAGGTTGGCTGGATGAAGCACTCAAGCCCAGTGTACTATTGAATCTGGAGTTCGCTGTGCTTGTGATGTCCATCAGCTTGATACTTCTCCCATTAAGGGATTCTTCAAGCTTCTTGGCCTCTGATAGCTCACTTTTCAGTGAAGCTATCTGCTCCCTACAGCACTCCAACTCCTTAGAGAGTTTGAGGTTTTCTGACTTTAAGATACTATGTTCAGATAATTGATGTCTGAGAGAAATAATTTCCTTCTCAGATTTTAGTAAGTCTAAACATAATGCTTTAAACTCAGACTTAAAGTCCTCAGAATTGAAATCAAAAGAACTAATTACCTGATCCTCTTCAAGTTGAGTCTCTGAGTCTGACTCTGAGTCTTCTGCATCTGAATTGTGTTGAGAGACATTGATTGTCATCATGCAGAACTCCTTCTCTTCTGCATCATCTTCATCATCACTGGAGCTGGATGAAGCTTCTGACTCCTCTTCAGTTTCACTCCAGCATTCAGCAACAAATCCCTTCCTTGTGTGTTTGTTCTTGCTTGAGGAGGGTTTGTCATTGTCATTCTTCTTGAAGTCTTTGTCTTTTCTTCTTTCTTTCTTGTCACTTCTGTCCTTGTTTTTATTTTCTGGACAGTCAGGTACAATGTGCCCTGGTTTCCTGCAACCAAAGCAAACAATTTCTTTATTATTTGACTTATCATACCTTGGCTCATCATGCTCTTTGTATGATCTCCTTTTGAAGTCCTTTCTGGCCATCTTGTAAAATCTTTTGGCCAATAGACTGAGCAGCTCATCATTGCCTGTGATTTTGTCTTCAGACTGATCTTCAGTTGCTTTGAAAGTTATTGTCTTTTCTTTTCTTGTGGCTGGTGAGGCAACCTTCTGCTCTTCTCTGTTCTTAATGAGCAGCTCATAAGATTTGAGCTTACCCAAAAGAGCTTCTGTGGTGATCTCATTCAGACTTCTGGCATCCTTGATTGGCCAGATATTTGAGTCTCAAGTGCTTGGGAAGCACATTAGGATTTTATCATTAAGTTCAGTCAATGAAATCTCCTTATCCAGAGTCTTCAGTTCATTGACTATCAAACTGAGTCTGTTGTACATTTCAGCTACTGACTCAGCTTCTCCTTTCTTGAAATTCTCATATTGGGATATGAGGTGGGATCTCCTGTCCTTTCTTTCATCAGCTGATCCTGAGACTATTTCAGAGAGCTTATCCCAGATTTCCTTTGTTGAATTACATTCAGCCACCTTTTGAAAAATGTCATCAGACATGGTCTGGGCTAAGATGTTCATAGCCCTTGCATCAGCTACCTTCCACTTCTTGATATCAGCATCTGTTCCTGATGGAGGTGGAACATCATTTATACTTGTGTTCTCTGGAGGTCTTGGACAAACTGTCAAAACAGAATTAAAAATGTCCTCGTCAATAGAATTCATGTATAATCTAATTCTTGCTTTCCAAAGTGCAAACTTAGACAGATTGCACACTGTAGGTCTGGTGCTAGTATAATCTTTGTTTTGGGCCATGATTTGTGAAAACAAAATCTAATAATAAAATCAAAACAAGCAGATCTAACTAGGGATCTTTGGGTTTAGGTGTTAGCCTGTGCAACCACCAAGATGTGGTATATTTTTAACCAACCTCGCTCTGATACCAATTGAAAGTGCAAGCTAGATCTGATATACTCTAGAGGGGGTGAATAGAGTATGATGCTTAAAAACTTTTTACAACAATTGTTGCAATCTGAGTGAATAGGGAAGCAAATAATAAATCTACAAAAGAAACTAATCACAGATCACAAACAAATCACAGATCCTAACTAATCACAGATCACGGCCAGAAACAAAAATAAAGACAAGCAAGCCAGAAGACACAAGGAGCTATAGTGGTTCCCCTAAACTTGGGTACATCCACTCTTCTACCACCCTATGTAGGAATCCACTGCAGGATGAGTTGATCAGGTGTCCTGGGCACCAATGAGCTTTTGATAAGGCGCTCAAAAACCAAATCAGATTTTTTGATCAGGTGTCTTGTCACCAATGAGCTTTTGATAAGGTGCTCAAAAATCATGCACAAACTTTTGAAGGGAGTTTGAAAAACCCTTTACAGAGATGGGGATGAGAGAGTTATGGAAGTCTTCTCTTTCTCAGAGCAGCTGAGAAGACTATGTGGATATTGATGTTGTCAAAGCTCCCCCTGAGTTCTTGAGATGTTCAGGAAATGAAGCTTTGCTGTAGGGTGATAGGCCTTCAGAAATTTGATCTCCGGCAATTGATGATTTCAGCAGCAGCTGAAATGTTAGGTGTCTGGAGTCTTGAATGATGTTGGCCTTGAACACTTGAATCAAAAGAGATCTGAAGATTTCAGTTGGTTGATCTCCTTGGTTGTGTGTTTTTGTATGAATTCTTTTAGACAGAGAATGTCTACAGCTCTTTTTTTTTCTCTTGAGAGATTGTTGGTGTTGAGAAAGATGTTGTTCCAGAGAATGTTTTTTGTTCTTCTTCTTGTTCTGCTTATCTGTGCTGTGAGAGATTCAAAAATCTTGTGTTTTATTCCTTTTTGTTCTGAATAGAAATGATCCTCTATCAAGAATAGCCGTTAGCCTGTCATTAATTGACTCCCTTAATTGCAATTGTCTTCTGGGGGAAAGTCCAAAGAAACATTCATTGATAATCCCTTGAAACTTGGTCCAGAATAAATGAAAACGGCTACAAGATCTTCTGAATTAATTGCTGAGAATAACTCCTTAACTGTTCTGAATTTGAATCTTGAAAATCATTGAACTCTTCAGAAAAACGTCGAACTGAGCTCTACTATCGTCGAACTGAGCTCAGCGATTTGGACTTAGACAGCAACAGAGATCGTCGATCTGAGCTCAACTATCGTCGAACTGAGCTCAGAGATAGAGAATCAATACTGGAGTCAAGATCGTCGAACTGAGCTCGAAGATCGTCGAATGGAGTTCGACGATTTGTTGAAGTTGAGCTCAGCGATCGTCGAATGGAGTTCGACGATCCGTCGAAGTTGAGCTAGACGATCGTCGATTGGAGTTCGACGATTCTTCGTACTGAGCTCGACGAAATGACTTAGGCTCCGTTTGGGAGGACTTATTTTCACCGGTCAAGCGGTCACGACCGCATGAACCGGACCTTAATTAAGGCCAGGTTCATGCGGTCGTGACCGCTTGACCGGTGAAAATAAATCCTCCCAAACGGAGCCTTAGTCTCCAGACTGAAAAACCTTGGTCTTGAGGGCAGCTTCCAAACCTAACTACTAACCCTTAGACTCAATTCTAATTGACGTTTAGATCTATACAATGAGGTCAAAAATAGGTTTTCTAAAGACATAGTGATCCTGACCCAAATTAGTAATAGGGTGTTCCAACATATCTCCTGCTCGACATGGCATCACGACGCGTGTTTTCTCATACTCTGATACTTCTTAAATTCGGAGAAAATGCGGGTTGTGACATTTGATATCAGAGGGAGGTTGCTTGACAATTTGTCGGGCAACCTTTCCTTGTAGGTATTAGATGTTTAGTGTCATATCATACACACACTGATATGTCATCAGCACGTCGTGGCTGAAGCACGAACACTACACTCATAGCATAACATAAAGTATACGGGGCATATTATGTAGTATGAGATGCATAATATGTGTCTGTATATGGATCCAACATAGGGGCAACATGTGAGGGTTATGTAGTATGAGATGCATAACCTCACCACATGAATGCGACAAGCACGTTTCTTTTTCGTTGCATGAGAATGTTATGTAGTATGAGATGAATAATATTTTCATGCGTACGACACTCATAACATGCATTCGGGCCTTTTTTTATAATGCATAGCACAATCATGCATAACATAACATTGCATAAGCACAACGTGCCAAGCTAAAGATTCGCAAAATGACATATGTACACACATGGTTTTAAATTAGAAAAAGAATATAAATTCATGCATCCCCGATCGAGGCACAAGAGTTAGTTGATGGTGGTTAACCATCCGAGGCTAGGCATAGCATCACTTTTGTAAAATAAAATAAAATCCCAGAGCAAGTATAGCAGTTAAAAGTTCATATTTATGTATGTATTGTCTGTACTGGTAGTTTGTTTTAACTGTTATACTAGGTTCCGACCTCAATTTTTATGATTTTAGGATGGCGAGACGTCCTTCGCCTAAGTCGACTCCCCTGTTTGAGGGTGAGTCTTCAGGAGCGCAGAGTGGTGCGGTGATCGAGAGTCTGCGTCAGAGCAATGATTCCTTGACCAGGCAGATGGTGGAGATGCAGGCCCAGATCCAGTCTCTGGTGGCAGTGGTGGGAGGACAGACTTAGGGGGTGCAAGCCCCTGTAGGGGGGTCAGCTGCTCCTCCCCCTCCTGCTCCCTTGAGTCCTCCAGTGGTGGTGCCAGCAGAGATGGCCTTTATTTCTCAGTTTCAGAGACTTAGCCCTCCTACATATGATGGGAAGGCAGATTTCATGGTCATAGATGATTGACTGATCTCCATGGAGGAGATGTTCTCGTACTCCGGTGTTGCAGATGATCAGAGAGTGATGATAGCCGCCTATCAGCTAAAGGGTTTGGATAAGAGCTTGTGACTTAGGGAAAAGGAGAGCTTGGTGGCTGGTTGCTCTTGGGGATTATTCAAGGAGATGCTGTTGAGGATGTTCCTGCCTTCGGTCGAGCGTGACCGACTAATGAACGAATTCCTTCACCTGAAGCAGAGGCAACTCACGGTCAGTGAGTACGAGATAGAGTTCAGTAAGTTGAGCCGGTTTGCCCCTGGGTTGGTGAGTGTAGAAGCAAATCGAGTCAAGCGGTTCCTTAGTGGCTTGAGGAGCGAGGTTCAGCAGTTGGCAGTGCTTATGGATCAGAGACTTATGCAGGGATAGTGGAGGCTACTCTGAAAGTGGAGGCAATTGAGACCGCAAAGAACAGAGGCCAGCAAATGAGGAAGGACAAAAGAAAGTCTGCTGAAGAGAAGAACCCTCAGGTACTCGATGATGCTTCGGGAAAGAAGAGCAAGGTAGTGTGTAGCTTCTGTGGCCGGTCAGGCCACCCTGTTGAGAGGTGTTTCAAGAAGGCAGGAGCTCAGAAGGAGTAAGTTCATGCTATTCAAGGTGCTCCTAGGAGGGATGTTTCTTGTTCTGTTTGTAAGCGACCCGGGCATGATGCTGCCCAGTGCTGGTTCAAGGATAAAGTCTGCTATCAGTGTGGACAGAAGGGCTATATCAAGACTAGGTGTCCTCAGGTCCAGTCTATTCTTCAAGCAGTTCCACTTCAGGCTTTACCTCCGCCTCAGCGTGTGGACAAGGGCAAAGGAAAGCTGAACGTGATCTCTTCCGAGGAGGCTCAAACTTCGACTCAGGTCATCTCAGGTTAGTTGTTTTCCTAGCCTGAAAGTTTTATTTTCTGAAATGGTTATAATTTTTGTTTTGGTAGTTCCTTAGTTGCTTATATACTCCTATAGGGAAATTTAAGGTGAAGAACCGTCGGGAGCGTGTTCTGTTCGACTCCGGCGCTACCCACTCGTTTGTGGCTAGAACTTTTGTAGAGCGTTATCGGTTGATTCTAGATCAAGTTCGTGATACCTTCTGCGTCAAGTTCCCTTCTGGTGAATCTGTGTTATCAGATTTGGGCATTTTGGATTGCCCTGTTTTGTTGGGGGACTTCCTTGCGAAGGCATACTTGAAGATGATTGATCTAGAGGACTTCGATGTTATTTTGGGCATGAACTGGTTATCTAAGTATGATGTGGTTATTCAGTGCAAAGGGAAGCGCTTGGACTTCATCAAGGACAACGGTCAGCCTGGAAGTGTGTATGCTGATCCGTGTCAGGATTCCCCTGTCATTTCTGTGGTATGTGCTCAGAAGCTGTTTCGTTCTGATTGTTTTGCATGTTTAGTCTCGGTGGTTGGGACTGCTGTTAGTGTACCGTGCTTGGAGGAGATTCCTGTTGTACGTGGTTTCTCTGATGTTTTTCCTGATGACCTTCCTGGTCTTCCCCCCGAGCGGGATGTTCAGTTTATGATTGATTTGGAACCGGGTAAGCGTCCTATTGCTAAGGTGCCGTATCAGATGGCCCCTCATGAGTTGGAGGAGTTGCGAGTCCAGTTGGACGAGTTGTTGGCAAAAGGTTTTATCAGGCCGAGTTCGTCGCCTTGGGGTGCTCATGTTCTATTTGTGAAAAAGAAAGATGGGTCGATGAGGTTGTGCATTGATTATAGGGAGTTGAACAAAATCACCATTAAGAATAGGTACCCTATGCCGAGGATTGATGACTTATTTGATCAGTTGCGTTGTAGCACGGTGTTTTCCAAGATCGATCTTCGTTCTGGCTATCATCAGCTCAGGATCCGTGAGGCAGATATTCCACGGACTGCATTTAGAAAGAGGCATGGACACTTCGAGTTTCTAGTGATGTCGTTTGGTTTGACCAACGCACCATCAACTTTCATGGATATGATGAACCGGGTGTTCAATGGCTTTCTAGACAAGTTCGTGGTCGTATTCATCGATGATGTGTTGATCTACTCTCGCAGTGCTGAGGAGAATGAGCAGCATCTGCGCTTGGTTCTATCGGAGTTGAGGAACCACAAGTTATTCGTCAAGCTGAGCAAGTGCGAATTTTGGTTGCCTCGGGTCTCGTTTCTGGGCCACGTGGTGAATAAGGATGGGATCTCGGTCGACCCAGAAAAGATCGCATCAGTGATGGATTGGAGCAGGCTGGGCACGCCCAAGGAGATTAGAAGCTTCCTAGGGTTGGCCGGCTACTACAGGAGGGTGGAGGGTTTCTCTACCCTGGCTGCACCTTTGACCGGGTTGACTCAAAAGAACACGGCCTTTGTTTGGAGCGAGAAGTGCGAAGAAGCCTTCCTGGAACTAAAGAACAGATTGTGCACTGCTCCCGTTCTGACCTTCCCTACTGAGGGCATGGATTCTGATGTGTACGTGGATGCTTCGCATGTTGGTCTGGGTTGCGTTTTGATGCAGGCTGTGAAATTGATTGTGTATGGGTCAAGGCAACTAAAGACTCATGAGAGAAATTACCCAACGCATGACCTTGAGTTTGCAGCGGTGATTTATGCGCTAAAGCTGTGGAGGCATCTACTTTATGGTGCTCAGTGCAAGATCTTCACAGATCATAAAAGTCTAAAGTACGTGTTCACTCAGAAGGAGTTGAATCTGCGCCAACGGCGGTGGCTAGAGTATGTGGCCGATTATGATGTGGAGATACAGTATCATTCGGGCAAGGCCAATGTGGTGGCCGACGCCCTGAGCCGGAAGACGGGGAAGATCTTTAATCTCACCGCCGATCGTTTAGCGGCAGAGTTCCTCCTGATGGATATCTCTGTGGGACGCTGTGACATGTAGAGCAGTTTGGTAGTGGCAGAACCGTCTTAGATTGCACCTACCAGGTTGCACCAGAAGGATGATTCGGATCTTCTGCACTTATACCTCAGGACTGAGAGAGGGGAGTTTCCGGATTTTTCTATCGATGATGCGGGTACTTTGAAGTACCGCGGCAGGTTTTGCATCCCCGCTGTTGGGGACATCAGGGTTATGATATGCAGAGAGGCTCATGGATCCAGTGTTGCCTACCATCCAGGATCTACAAAGATGTACCATGAATTGAAGCAAATCGCCTGGTGGTGTGGGATGAAGGGGGACATAGCCCGATTTGTTGTTGAGTGCCACACTTGCAAGCGTGTGAAGGCCGATCATGGAAGGCCTGGTGGAAAGTTGACTCCGTTGGAGATCCCGACTTGGAAGTGGGAAAGTATTTCTATGGACTTCATTACGGGCTTACTGAGATCTCCAAGGGGATCTGATTCAGTATGGGTGATCGTGGACCGATTGACGAAGTGTGCGCACTTCGTACCCTATAAGATAGATTACCCGATGAAGAAGATAGCAGAGCTGTACTTGAACGAGGTCATCAGATTGCACGGTGTGCCAGTTAGCATCATTTCGGATCGAGACTCCCGTTTTACATCTCGCTTCTGGAGGAGTCTGTAAGAGGGTTTGGGTACAGATTTGAGGTATTCTACAGCTTACCACCCACAGACCAATGGTCAGACTGAGCGGGTGAACCAGATAGTTGAGGATATGATCAGGTGCTACATCTTGGACCACGGTGGAGCGTGGGATGAGCGTTTGCGGCTTATGGAATTTGCGTACAACAATAGTTACCAGGAGAGCTTGCAAATGGCTCCGTTTGAAGCTTTGTATGGGAGGCGTTGCAGAACTCCCTTGTTTTGGACCGAGGTCGGTGAGAGGCCTGTGCTGGGTCCGGATGCGCTCGAGGAAATGGAAGTCACAGTGAAGCTTATTCGAGAAAAGCTTTGTATAGCTCAGGAGAGATATGAGAAGAACGCCAACCGGCGTAGGTCTGACTTGGAGTTTTTTGTAGCGGACCTTGTGTTTCTTAAGGTTTCCCCGATGGTTGGTGTTAAGAGGTTCGGTAAGAACCGGAAATTGGATCCGAGGTATGTGGGCCCGTTTAAGATTGTTGAGCGGATTGGCGTGTCAGCATATAGATTGGATTTGCCAGCAAATTTCCCAGATGTTCATAATATATTTCATGTAAGCCAATTACGGAAGTGTGTGCGAAGCAGTGTGCAAGTCTTGAATGTTGTGCCCCAGTTGGAGCCTAATCTTTCATATGTTGAGGTGTCGGTCCGCATCTTGGATACTCAAGATCGGGTGCTGCGGACAAAGTCTATCCCGATGGTGAAAGTTCTATGGAAGAATCAGGATTTGGAAAGCGCGACTTGGGAGCTAAAGTTGGCTATGAGGGAGGCTCACCCTCATCTATTCCCTTGATTTGATTGGTATGTTTTCTTTCTAGTAGCTCTTGTTTTGTTACTTTCCTTCTATAGTAGAAGTTGTGTATGTAAAGTTTCGGGACGAAACTTTCTTTTAGGGGGAGTGACTGTAATGCCCTCGATTTTTCTGCGATTATTTAATTCTCGTTTGCCGTTACGTTGACGCGTTTCTGGCATGTGCCGTTTTCTAGAGCGTGGTCTTAGCTCTTTAGGTTCCTTGTGTGGTTGTTGGTAGCCTTTTTGGCAAGATTTCCTAGCAAGCCGGGTCTATTTTGGTGACCGGTGAGGTCTCTCGGGGGATGCTTGTGTTTTGGCTTCGGGTAGTGATAACCCAAGTTTTGTTCGTCGAAAGTTGATTTCGACTTCGCCGTTGCGTTCGTAGCATGGTATTTAGCTACGGTGCAAATTTCGTCGAATTCCGAGGATGTTCGGGTTTCGCATCGTTTTGTATTTTATTTATATTAATGCGATATTATATATTATATATGAATATTTTGTTTAGATAGTAGCAGTTACGGTGAATAGGGGGCTGACAGTGTTTGGTTTGGCTAAGAATAGAAAATATTCGGGATCTAGCCGCTATCTATATATAGCCTTAATTAGAAAAGCGATTGTTGATGATTCTTTGTCTTTCTCGGAATACAACCGCCTTCCCTGTGCAAGAGAGGAAAACCGGCGGGCTGCCCTTGCCTTCCACCGCCGATTCTCGGAGTTTTAGCGGGCGGAATTCGATTTCGAAGGCGGATTTGGATTGCTCTCGCCTAGACCTACACTCCGACGAAATTTTTGTCTTGTTCTGTGCTGCTGGTGCCGAGTGAGAGAAAGGGGCCGAGCTATCTTCGCTGGAATTTGAGGCAAGTGGTGCTCCTACCCTTATCAAATTTTTCTCCTTTTACGTTCACATTTGCAGTTATCATACATTTTTCAGAGATCATTTATTTTGCCCTGTTTTTCCGTCAAAATCATCGGATCTTGAATAATGAATGCTCCTTTGCGTTTTTCTTTTACTTTCTCAAGTTCTGAAACTTCAAGTTTTTCGGCTGGGCTGTTGTGGTCTTTTATCAAATTGTTCCTTATTAGATCTCGGATTTGGTAGTATTTTAGCCTAATTCTTAATCTTCCCCTGCTGTTAAGGTTTGCCCAGTTCGGGTGCTGGGAGTTGTGTAGATGAGTATTGGATTTGACCTTCCTGTATGGTAGCCGTTGCCCGGTAAGTTAGGTAGCATTGGATTTTAATGTTTTGCAGAAGTTCTGTTGGAAGTGTTGACAGCGTTGAGTGCACTCAACGCTGCCAGATCTGTTGAATTTTGTGAAGTGGAAGTGGTTGACGGGACAGGCCGGGCGGCCTGGGCGGACAGCCTTGGCGGACTAGGCGGACTGTGATGTGCGGACTAGTGGAAGGTCTAGTGGAAAGCCGGCTGTCTTCTGAGCGGGTTGTTTGCATGAAGTCCGCGGACTATGCGGCCTGTTATCTGCGGATAGGGCATTTGCTGATTGGTTTTGCCAAGGAGCGGCCTGAGCGGATAGAGGCTTGCGGACTGACGCATTGCTCAGTGGTCGTGGTGCAAGCTTGTGCTGTTTGGTGGTTTGGCTCGTGCCCACGGAAAGCTTGCGAACTGGTGTGTCCGCGGTTTGGGCTGTTGCGGACTGGGCTTAGAGCTTGGCTGAGGCCTTGTCGAGCTCTGCTGGCACAGCAGGTGCTTTGCTGTGGAGGTCGTTGGCGGACTGGTTTTGGAGTCCGGGAGATGGCTGCTGCGATGGGGCAGGAGTGCGAGGATCTTGCGGACTGCTGGCGGTCTGTGCTTTGGTGTTTCGCGGAAGGGTGTTTGCGTCCGCCATGCTCGCATTGACCTTTGATGGCTTTTGGACTTGGTCACACTCTGTGCCAAGATCATGGTGTCCGCCGTATCCGCCAAGTCCGTTGTGACCGGGCGGACTGTTGCTATCTGCCTTTGGTCGTGGACTTGTGGCGGATTGAGGTGTGAGTCTTGCGAACTGCCTCGGGTTTGTGCGGACAGCCATTGAAGGGGGTTGCTGTCCTGCAGTGGTCGGAAGCTTTGCGGGCTGATGCCTTGTCCGCATAGCTTGGGCGGACTGGAGAGGGTTCGCCAATGTTGCCTTGTTCCTGGCAGTTTTCCTTGGTATCCGGCTAAGTCCTTGCAGACTCGGCGAACGGTGTTTTGCTATCGCGCGGGCTAGGGCGGTGTCTCTATCTCTAGGGCGGTGACCACACTCCTCACCTCGCCTATAAATAGGACCCCCTGACACATCTATAGTAACTTGAGTGAACAGTAAGTTGGGTTGGGCAAGGAGCTGCGGTCTCAGTTTGTCTGTCCGCGCGGTTTGATTCAGTGCTGGCGTTTGTTGTGTGCAGGTCGCGCGGGTAACTTGAAGGAGCCAGGAGTTTGGCTGTGACTTCGGTCAAGTTCTTGGAAGTTGTGCGGTCTCTGCGGATTTGGCAGGAGGTCGCTCTGCGGCTTATCAGCTCTGTTTCATCTTTGCCAGCTTCAATAACCTGTCCGCCGGCTTCAGGCGGGTAGGAGGTGTTCCTCAGTTCAGCTTCAGCAGGAGACGAATAACGGTGTGTCCGCGCGGCCTCGCGGCTTTGGCGGACTCCGTGGTTATTCGGCGGATTGCAGCTTAAGTTCGGGCGATCTCAGCGGACTCGGCGACCTCGGCGGTCTCGGCGGACTCCGGTGCTGTCCGCCCGGCTTGTTTTTGGTGCTTTCTGTTTACAGCTGTTATACTAGCAAAATCATGTCTCGCTATGTATGCCTCGTGTTGTAAAGAAGTGAATGAATATAAGACCTGCTTGTGCTTCCATTGTTTGTTGGGATTAACCTTTGTTCCTCGGTTTTCCGCTGGTTCAACGTGTGAACTGGGTAGTTCCGAAGATATTAATTTGGCGTTTGGGCTATCTTGCTGACCACGTTGAGAAAATTTAACATGGTATCAAAGCGAGGTTCAGTTGCGTGAGCAGAAGTCAGCCAGTGTTGTTACTCAGTGATTGAGTGGTGATCAACCTGTGTTGTGGCTTGGAGCTTCTGAAAGGTTGCCAACAGGTGTTGCAATGGAAGTGAGCTTTGCAAGAGGTCTGGGCATTGAACTCTTAACGCCGACTAATTTCAAGAAGTGGAAGTCGTGCATGAAGAGTTATCTTCTTGGCGAGGAGCTGTGGGAAGTCGTCGGTGGTGACGACAGGCAGGAAGTCACTGCTGCTTTCGGTACTGCTGAGCAGGTTAGGCTCTGGAGAAGAACAAATGCTAAGACGGAGTTCATTCTGAAGAGAGCCGTATCTCCGGAACTGTTTGATCACATCGTTGGGTGTGAGTCGGCTGCTGATATTTGGACAACCATTGATGAGTTGTTCAATAGGAAGAATGTGACGCGGCTTCAGTTCCTGGAGAATGAGTTGGCCAGGGCAACTTAGGGAGACCGTTCCATCTCCAAGTACTTCTTAAAGATGAAGAGCTTGTGTGCTGAGTTGTCGGCACTGGATCCTGATGAGCCTATCTTTGAGGCGAAGATGAAAAGGCACATTATCCGCGGCTTGCGGAAGGAGTATGTGGCCTTTGTAACATTTGTTCAAGGGTGGGCTACTCAGCCGTCTTTGCCGGAGCTGGAGAATCTGCTTGCATCGCAGGAGAGCTTGGCAAGGAAGATGGCTGGAGTGAACCTGAATCAGGAAGGCAGCGAAGCTCTCTTCTCAGGCAAGAAGAAAGGATGGGAAGGGAAGAAGAAGAAGAAAGTGCAGGTCGCTGGTGAGAAGGAGACTTCAACTTCATATCAGCCGGAGAGGAGCAATGCTCCTAAGGACTGAAAGAAGAACTTGAAGTGCTACCGGTGTCATCAGCGAGGGCACTTCAAGCGGGACTGCAAAGTCAAACTGCAGCCTGGGCATGCTGCGGGAAAGGAGGAGGCTTGCTCGAGAAGTGAAGAAGCAGAATGGGGCGGAGCTTTCATGACGGGCACTTGTGTCCGGGCCTTGTCTGCTGAGGACTTCAACAGCGAGTGGATCGTGGACTCCGGGTGTGGTCATCACCTCACCGGAGTCAAGTTGAAGTTCACCTCCATGCAGTCTTACTCAGGTAATGAAGCTATTATCACTGCTGATAATACTGTTTATGCAGTAGAGAAAGAGGGGGTCGTGTCTTTGGGTAGTGATCAGGGGCCACTCACGTTAAGGAGTGTGTATCACGTGCCGGGCATGAAGAAAAACCTCTTCTCGGTGACCAATGTGGTGGACGCTGGTTATCACGTTCTATTTGGGCCAACAGACGTGAGGTTCCTTTGCAACGTATCAGCGGTGAAGGCTGATGTTGCTCATGTAGGGAGGAGGGTGAAGAACTTGTTTTTTTCTTGACACCAATTCGTATGTTGATAGGATGAGGGCCAATGATAGCGCTGCTATCTGGCATGAGAGGCTGGGGCATGTTGGCATGGACAAGCTGAAGGCGATGGCGAGTAGAAGTCTGGTGAAGGGGTTGCCGAAGTTGTCCTCCTTTGGTGATGAGCATGTTTGCGTGGGCTCTCAATACGGTAAGGCACATTGCCTTCCGTTTGATAAATCACAAACAAGAAGCAAGAAACCATTGGAGTGTATTCATGGCGACCTGATGGGACCGACGGTTACTGTCAGCCTTGGTGGAAGCAGATACATGCTTGTCTTGGTTGATGACTACTCAAGGTATACTTGGGTGTACTTCTTAAAGGAGAAGTTGGAAGCCTTCCGTCTGTTCGTGGAGTTTAAGGAGTTGGTAGAAGGCCGACTTGGCTTGCGGATTAAGAAGCTTAGAACTGATAACGGGGGTGAATTTGTTTCCTCCGAGTTTTCTAACTTCTGCAGGAAGCACGGGATCCAACAGGAGCTTACTTGTGCTCACACTCCACAACAAAATGGGGTAGCGGAGCGGAAGATCCGTCATCTGACGGAGACCTGCAAATGTTGGCTTCATGCGAAAGATATCCCAAGGTCCTTTTGGGCGGAGGGGATGTCTTGTGCTGCTTATGTCATCAACCGGATGCCACTCAGCCCTATCAACATGAAGACTCCTATTGAGCTGTTGCTGAAGAAGAAGCCGAGTGTAGGACACCTTAGGGTGTTCGGTTCAACTTGCTACGTGCATGTCCCGGATGCTTCACGGACAAAGCTGGATGCGAAGGCAAGGAAGCTTGTCTTTGTTGGCTACGATGAGCGGAAGAAGGGATGGAAATGCATGGACCCTGTGACGAAGAAGTTCGTGGTGTCAAGAGACGTTGTCTTTGACGAGCTGACGTCATATGGAGGTGGCTCGGTTGAGCTAACCGGAAGTAGCAAGGTTGATGAAGCACCGGTGGTGGCTGCTGAAAGCTTGGAAGAGGAGCTTGCTATTTCACCAGGAGCTCCTGTTGCTTCTAACTCCGAGGCTGAGCCTTCTGGCTCAGGAAGCAGAGGGAGCACTGCTCAATGCTTGCCCCAAGTAGGAGTTGAGCCCGAAGAAGCAACGGAAGCAGTGAGCAAGGAGCCGACCCTTCGGAGATCGAAGAGGGTGGTTAAGCCACCGGCTCGGTACTGTGATGGGAATGCAGTGAGCTTTGTCTCCTGCTTCTTTGCAGGTCCTCTGGATGAGCGAGAGCCTGCAAACTTCAACGAGGCCACTGGAGTGAAGGAGTGGGAAGGTGTCATGAAAGAAGAGATTGATGCTCTGAAGAAGAATGAAACCTGGGACCTTGTGCCCAAGGTTGATGGTATTACTCCGGTTACTTGCAAGTGGGTGTATAAGTTGAAGAAGAAGGCTGATGGGAGCATTGATAGGTTCAAGGCTCACCTGGTCGCTAGAGGATTCTTACAGCAGTATGGAGAAGACTATGAGGAGACATTCAGTCCAGTTGCGAAGATGACTTCAGTAAGAATGGTGATCGCCTTGGCTGCTAGCAAGGGATGGAGGTTGTGGCAACTCGATGTGAAGAATGCCTTTCTTTACGGAGAGATTGACAAGGACATCTTCATGGATCAGCCGCTTGGTTTTGTCTCTGAAAAGCATCCGGACTATGTCTGCAAACTCAAGAAGGCTATCTATGGGTTGAAGAAAGCTCCTAGAGCGTGGTATGGGAAGATTGTAGAGTACTTGCAATTCTGTGGATACCTTGCTTCCAACTAAGATTCAAGCTTATTTGTCAAGAAGAAGGGGGAGCTACAAGTCTTGGTCCTGCTGTATGTGGATGACATGATCATCACAGGGAACTCGGAGGGGGAAGTAGCAAGGCTCAGGGCAGAGCTTGCTATACGCTTCGAGATGAAAGATTTGGGAGAGTTGCATCACTTTCTCGGTCTTGAAGTGGAGAGGAAGGAGTGCGGGGTTCTCATTTGCCAGAAAGGATATGCTGATCGCATTGTGAAGCGGTTCAGCATGGGCGAAGGGAAGAAGTGCTCTACTCCACTGGAACCTGGGCTAAAACTTCGACGAGATGAGGGAAGGGTTCTTCATGATCCCTTGGTGTTCAGGGCTCTTGTTGGGAGCTTGATTTACCTGACGATTACAAGGCCGGACATTGCTCAGTGGCCGTGGTGCAAGCTTGTGATGTTTGGCGGTTTGGCTCGTGCCCGCGGAAAGCTTGCGGACTGGTGTGTACGCGGTTTGGGCTGTTGCGGACTGGGCTTAGAGCTTGGCTGAGGCCTTGTCGAGCTCTGGTGGCACAGCAGGTGCTTTGCTGTGGAGGTCGTTGGCGGACTGGTTTTGGAGTCCGGGAGATGGCTGCTGCGATGGGGCAGGAGTGCGAGGATCTTGCGGACTGCTGGTGGTCTGTGCTTTGGTGTTTGGCGGACGGGTGTTTGCGTCCGCCATGCTCGCATTGGCCTTTGATGGCTTTTGGACTTGGTCACACACTATGCCAAGATCATGGTGTCTGCCGTATCCGCCAAGTCCGCTGTGACCGGGCGGACTGTTGTTATCTGCCTTTGGTCGTGGACTTGTGGCGGATTGAGGTGTGAGTCTTGCGAACTGCCTCGGGTTTGTGCGGACAGCCATTGAAGGGGGTTGCTGTCCTGCAGTGGTCGGAAGCTTTGCGGGCTGATGCCTTGTCCGCATAGCTTGGGCGGACTGGAGAGGGTTCGCCACTGTTGCCTTGCTCCTGGCGGTTTTCCTTGGTATCCGGCTAAGTCCTTGCGGACTCGGCAGACGGTGTTTTGCTATCGCGCGGGCTGGGGCGGTGTCTCTATCTCTAGGGCGGTGACCACACTTCTCACCTCGCCTATAAATAGGACCCCCTGACACATCTACAGTAACTTGAGTGAACAGTAAGTTGGGTTGGGCAAGGAGCTGAGGTCTCAGTTTGTCTGTCCGCGCGGTTTGATTCAGTGCTGACGTTTGATGTGTGCAGGTTGCGCAGGTAGCTTGAAGGAGCCAGGAGTTTGGCTGTGACTTCGGTCAAGTTCTTGGAAGTTGTGCGGTCTCTGCGGATTCGGCAGGAGGTCGCTCTGCGGCTTGTCAGCTCTGTTTCATCTTTGCCAGCTTCAATAACCTGTCCGCCGGCTTCAGGCGGGTAGGAGGTGTTCCTCAGTTCAGCTTCAGCAGGAGACGAATAACGGTGTGTCCGCGCGGCCTCGCGGATTCGGCGGACTCTGTGGCTATTCGGCGGATTGCAGCTTAAGTTCGGGCGATCTCAGCGGACTCGGCGACCTCGGCGGTCTCGGCGGACTCCGGTGCTGTCCGCCCGGCTTGTTTTTGGTGCTTTTTGTTTACAGCTGTTATACTAGCAAAATCATGTCTCGCTATGTATGCCTCATGTTGTAAAGAAGTGAATGAATATAAGACATGCTTGTGCTTCCATTGTTTGTTGGGATTAACCTTTGTTCCTCGGTTTTCCGGTGGTTCAACGTGAGATCTGGGTAGTTCTGAAGATATTAATTTGGCATTTGGGCTATCTTGCTGACCACGTTGAGAAAATTTAACAAGATCGACGAAGATCATCGATCTGAGTTCGACGGAAATCTTCGAACTGAGATCGACGATCTCCGGCTGCCTTAGATCGACGAAGATCGTCGATCTGAGTTCGACGACAATCGTCGAACTGGGATCGACGATCCCCGGCTGTCTGTGTTCGATGAAGATCGTCGATCTGAGTTCGACGAAGATCGTCGAACGGAGATCGACGATCTCCGGTTGCCTTAGATCGACGAAGATCGTCGATCTGAGTTTGACGTAAATCGTCAAACTGAGATCGACGATTTCTGGTTGCCTGTGATCGACGATCTCTGTTTCCCTGTGATCAGAGTTCGACAAAAATCGTCGAACTGAGCTCGACGACTCCTGTAAGTTGTGATCGACGATTTTCCCTCTGTCTTCCCTTGTTTTACCGAGTGAATCCCGTTGGGTTTGGGGTTGTTTGTCGGCTATTTTTCTGAACGCCGAATCGTGGGTTATGGTAGGTAGTGGTGTTTTGACACTCTAAAGGAGTGGGATGGTTTTGTGTGCGAGCCGTGGCCGCCACCTTTTAATCCCAGGTACGGGCTGGGTATTGACGTGACCGCCACCTTTTAATCCCAGGTACGGGCTGGGTATGTGGTGGCCTTGTGCTGATATAGTGAATTTTTAGTTAGAACTGTTTTGTTTGGGGGACTGTTTTTGGTCACCAACTCAGGTCCATGTTGTTTACTACTGTCATTAACTCACAAATTAGGATTGTTAGGTGTTTCTTCCTTGTAGAATGCAGCATATTGTGGCAAGTTCTCTTTTCTTTTGCCTTGTAGCCTCTGCAGGATTTGAGCAGGGCTTGTTGTTGTTTTCTTGTACTTGGTGTACTTTGGCTTACTTTGGACAGCATTTGCTTTTACTGTCATGTTTACTTACTCTCTTTCATTCCATTTTGATATTATGTTCTAATTCAGATTTTTCTTATTTTACTTGCTGAGGTAATCTTTTCTTCTCTGAATGCCTCAGGTTCTGATTAGTAGCCGAGTAGGCGGCTAGTTTTGTTGTGCTGTTGCTGGTGATCTCTTGTACTGTAGAGATCAGTTTCTTGGTCTTGTGAGATAGTTTTCTATTTTTCTTACAGACATACATGCTCGTCAGTGGGTTCGTGTCAGGTTGTTGACACATGCTGGTGGTTTTTGCTTATGATACTAGATATGTTTCTTTTACTGATACCTTTCTTGAGATAGTCTATTTACTCTTGGGAAGATTTATGCTAGGTTGCTAGTTACTTTTAAACCTAAAAATACTATTATAAGTATATCTCATGATAAGCATGTTTATAAAACTCATATACTACTTTCCAAGCAACGTAAAAAAGATCATTTTCTACTTATAATATAAAATAAATCTACAGTCTTGCATGGTATAAGTTGACCTCGGGGGTCGCTTATGCACTCTCATAGGATGTCAAATATAAAAAAGGTATTTTTTGCTGCGTATAAGTATAGTTTTAAAACTGTGGACTAGATGATCCATTGAGCCGAGGGATACGGCCTTTAAAATATAGCTGATTTTTCTAATCATTAAACTTATGAAATTTCATAGTCTAATTAGATGGTGTTCGCCTGAGCGTCGACAGTTATCCCCTGCTCGACGTGGCATCCCGACGCGTGTTTTCTCATACTCAGATACTTCTCAAATTCGAAGAAAATGCGGGTTGTGACACGGATGGACCCCGGTCTTCCTAAGGCGCGAGCAAACATAGGTTTTTTGCCACCTCCACCGGGACAAATCTCGGTTCTCTTGGGGCATAAACAAATAAAGGATCTTCGTCATGTAACATCCCAGTTTTCTGGACTTGAGGCTCTGGGCGTTACCGCGCGGCGGTAGGTCACAATCGCCCGACGGTAGCCTTCTTGCGTCAATTGGAAGGCATCGAGTGAAAGGCGTCGAATGGAAGGCGTCGAGTGGCAGGCGTCGAGTGGTAGCATCGAGTGGTAGCGCGCGACGTTAGCTAATTACTTCTCGGCGGTAGCCCAATTCGTCGAGTCGAATGCGTCGAGATGGAAGCGTTGAGTGAGCTACCGCGCGGCGGTATTGCTACCGCTGGCGGTAGTGCTGTATTATTTTTGACCGACGGCTCGGGAAGTTATCGTGGCGCGGTAGGTAACTACCGCCCGGTGGTAGGATGCGGGAGCAGTTTCGTAACGACTGAGTTTAGGTCGTCTGATCCTTCTTGGGAAGTAATCCTATGGCCCAGGACACTCCGTCCAAGAGGCTTGAGTAGGGCTGAAAGGTTGTTTTCCCTCATTTTCTTCTCATTTTGAGTGGGAGTTAGGGTTTGGGAGAAAGGATTTGGACGAGGAAGAAAAAGGACTTTCTCTGCCATTAACGAAGCTCCGAGGCTCCGTTCGTCGAACTGAGGCCAGATCTGTGGAGAAGACTTGAAGGCGCATACTTTCATCAGTGCAAAGCAAGATCTCCATGGTTAGGAAGAGGAGTCATAAGGTAACGACATTTCTCCTCTCCGTATTTAGGATGTGTGCATGACATCCGTTTTATTTTTGCTTACTTTCAAGCATTTTAGGTACCAGATCTCTCAAATGAGAGGGGTGTGGGTCGCCGCGGTTCAAGAGGAGCCACCAAATCAATTGTATCCATCCCCGACATGATGTTTCATTAGAAATCCGCTTCGCTAGTGGATTAGGCATTGTGGGTGAAGTCGTAGTCGTGACCGTTAGTCCGACTCGGTGATGTTGCATATCGAGTCTTAAGGATTTTGCTAGAAATCCGTTTGTGGAAAGATGTCGTTTGCGATGTTTTCCCCCTTATTTCGTTTGAGAACGAATGTTGGATTACGGTGGGAAAGGCTATGTTTGTGGATTGATGTGTGAATGCGCGGATTTGTCTCTGTGGTCGGTTGGCTAGCGTGTGACGTGCAAGTCATGTGAGGAGAGTGTCTCGGCGAGACAACCCCCCTTTTCAGAAACTGACGAGAATGCCAAGATTTTGACAATCCCGGGCGATGAAGCCCATGAGCGGTTGGCTAGCATCGGTTTATTTGTGTGACAGAATCCTTACATGAGAAGACAGAGCTTGTAGGCAAGCCCGGGTTTTGAGACCCACGAGCTATTGGGGCCTAGGCAAGAGTTCTGTGTGATGGCTTGAATGCCGTTAGGGGAAAATGGAAGTACTTGTGTGATGTGATGTGATGTGATGATGCATGATGATATGTTAGATTCATGCGTTATAGGGTGACTTGGGTGAAACACAGGTTTGCATATATGTTGCATTGTAGGCCCCATTTTATTAAATGCTCAACCTAGAAACGTGTTTGATATATGTGACATCATAACCTGCGTATTGTCCCGCAATGGTCAGATGCCGTCACGGTATGGTTTGCGGTCGGCATCGGCGTCGGCGTTGGCATCCGCGAAGAGAGAGGCGTGGCCCACTGGAGAGCTGTAAGAGGGAGGAGCAGCAGCTCGCAAATGAGCAGGTGACCGGACACGATTCAAAATAAAGTAGAAGGGGGGTAGATTCAAAATAAAGTTGATGTGTTGGGTGTTTTAAATTGACCTGTCACCATGTGCTTGTGTTGATTGGACGAGATCTGTGCTGGCAGGGGTGATGAAATCAAAAATTTTGAAAATTTAATTATATTGGAGGGTTGAGATTAGAGGAGTGGTCTTGATTGAATGGTTGTGATGTTTGCAAAATTTCAAAACTACTTCTTTATAATATATAAAGATATATATATACATATATATATTTGCACACGAAGTGCTGACATGCAGGGTGATGGAGTGCTCCGGGGTCCGCTAGGGACGACCGGGAGGAGATGTGTTGGTTACACAGTTGAGGTCAGCCTTTCCTGACCCACGCTACGACAAATTTTATAGGGCAAGGATCGTAAGTGGGAGCAAGCTCGGCGGCCAAAAAGGCCTAAGCCTCATGAATTAGACTCTCTTTTATTCGCTTATGGTTTGTTGAATGTTTTGCTCTGTGAATTGTAATCCGACTTGCATGTCAAGGTAGCCTAGGAGTGCTAGAGCACATTGCTTTGTTTATTGTTGTTTCAGTTTTTGGACACTTGTATGTTGCAAGGCCTTAAGGCTGTTTCGTACTCTTATAGTAATGGATAACTTCTAGTGGTTGTGGGTTTCCGTTCTTTTGTGTTCTGAGTTTTGAGATGCGTTGTTCTTTTATATCACTTTATAATGCTAAAGCTGTGGCGTCTATATGTTGTGGGGCCCGGCCGGACCCATATTATATGGTCATTACAGGGGAGATGTTACAATTTGGTATCAGAGGGAAGTTATCGTCCAGGCTAAGATTTAGTGGTCGATTTGGCATAATCAGATAGCGTAAAAAAGTTATCCACATTGGACTATCGCGGGACTGTGAGGGTCCTTGTGTCTAAGGTTTGCGATGTGGGAACTGATTCCTGTTTTACCTTGCGTTTGAAAAAGGTGCAAGCGGCGAGGCGGGGACATCGAGGCCACGAGAGGAGCCTTCAGCGAGCAGTGCTACCGCTCCGAGTCCTATGGGCATGGGTGTAACCCCGACCAATTTTTGTTGCATGCTTGCAGAGGTAATGGTAGCGGCCCAAGCTGCAGCGACATCGCAAGTTGTGACCACTATTGCATAAGTAACGACTCTCGTTACCCCGGATGCGGCACGGTCATACCGGACGGAGGAGCCAGCCAGGCAAAGCCGTTGGCTGAGAGAGTGGTTGTGGGGGCAGGGAGACCGATAGATAAAGTACTTTTTAAGTTTCAACCCTCCAACGTTCAAGGGAGTCGGCACACCGACTGATGTGGAGGATTGGTTAGCGAGGATTCCGGAACTTCTGAGGGCGGCAAAGATGCCAGAGGAGAAGCAATCTCAATTCGCAATCTTCATGTTAGAAGGTGATGCCAAGCTGTGGTGGGTGAGCCATAGCGGCCACTAGTTTCCTGGACGCACCCCGTCTATGGAAGAGTTCAGGAATGCCTTCTCAAGGAAGTATATTCCTTCGTCGACGAGTTTAGCCCTTCAGAGACAGTTTCTGCACTTGGTGCAACGTGATAGGAATGTGGATGAGTCAGAAATTTACTCATTTGGGTCATTATGCGGGAACGACCATGAATGATGATGAGGAGAGGGACAATCTATTTTACCATGGGTTGAGAGAGAATTTGAGACAACCCCTTATAGTTATGAAGAACGCGGGTTTCAACGAGTTGATTGAGGCTGTTAGGACATTGGAAAGTGATATGGAGCGAACTCAATGTCGTAAGGGACTAATGATCAAGCAGGGAGAGGGAAAACCTTCCCAAATGCAGGGGAAGTTTGAAGGGAGTAAGTGGAAGAAGAAGCCCCATCCCTTCAGGTCATGGGAGAAGAGCAGTATAACGTCGGGGGGATCTCGCTTCAAGGGACCGCCAACGTGCTTCAAGTATAGCGAGTCAGGCCACATAGCTCAATTTTGTACTGAGGGTGGCGCTCAACAAGTGCCAAGGAAGGAGCAGTCAGTGCGTTCTGGTCCCAGCACCGCGGAAAAAGGGAAAATTGCAGAGTCGAGCGCTTCACGTTTCCAACCCATGCAGCCAAGGGCTTACAACCTTGGGCAACAGGAAGCAATTAGACAACCCGATGTGGTGATAGGTATGGGAAAGTTTAAGTTTGTTTATTGGCTTCAGACTTTTATGTGTGTTGTCTGTGTATTAGGTTTCGTGCTAGTGTCCGGTTACCCCGCTAAGGTATTGTTCGGTACGGGAGTGTGACACTTTTTTTGCGGAAAGCTTTATCTGAAGAATTGGAGTTGAGCCCTTTTCGGCGGATGCAGAGCTTAGGGTGAGCATGCCCAATATGTCTTTCATTACTACCGGGACGAAAGGGCACACTGGATGGATTTTAAAAAGAGTTGACTTTGTGTTGGTAGCAGCGGTCCTACCGTTAGCCGAGTTCGATGTAATCTTGGGGATAGACTGGCTTGCAGAGCAGCGGACCAGTATTTACTGTCTATCAAAGGTGGTGACCCTGAGGAGCGAAGAAAAGGAGGAAGTAAAGTTTGAGGGCCTTAGTGGAGTGGCTTGCTCCCTGATTTTGGTCATGCAATTGGTGCAGGTAGTTAACCATGGAGGAACAACTTTTGTAGTGTTGTTGGAAGTTCAACTTTCCAAGCTATCAATTGGAGAAGTGTCGGTAGTGCAAATTTCGAGGATGTGTTTCCAGAGGAGCTTCCTGGAGCACCTCCTCGGCGGGAGATCGATTTCTCGATTGAGTTAGTGCCAGAAGTTAGACCAGTATCACGTCCTCCTTTTAGGATGACACCGAAGTAGTTAGCCGAGCTCAAAGTATAGTTGCAGGAATTGTTGGAGCAGGGGTATATTAGACCTAGGGCTGAGCATATTATTCGAAACTCGAAAGTCGCTCGAAAATCGTTCGAAAATTGAGCCGAATCGGAATCGGTTAAAATTGATTCGACTCAATTTGAGTCGATTCAATTTGACTCGAATCTAATTTTGAGTCGATTTTGAGCCAGCCATGAATCGCTCGAAATATGATTCGAATCAACTCGAATTAATTTAAAAAATTATGTATTTATTAATATATTCTTATTTTAAGATTAAAATTAACAAAATTTAAACCTAAAAAAAGAATGAAGACTTTAAGTGTTTCATTTGCTAAATTTATAGACTGCCCAATTAAATTTTGAGCAAAATAGGAATACAACAAAAAATTGCTCAATTTCGAGCCGACTTGATTCGATTTTGAGCCGATCTGCTTCGATTTCGAGCCGACTCGATTCGATTTCGAGCCAACTCGTAATGGAGTCATTTCGAGTCGAGGCGACTCCACTCGAAATCAAGTTCGATTTCGAGTTAATTTCGAGCCGAGTTCGAGTCGAAAATTTTGATTTCGAGCCGAGCTAAAATCGCTCTAACTCGGCTCGATATCAGCCCTAATTAGACCCAGCTCATCTCCATGGAGCGCGTCAGTGTTATTTGTAAAGAAGAAGGATAATAGTATGTGGTTGTGCATAGACTACCGTGAACTAAAAAAACTGACCGTCAAGAATAAGTATTTGATTACACGGATAGATGACTTGTTTGACCAGTTAGTGGGGTCAGTGGTGTACTTTAAGTTGAACTTGAAGTCAGGGTACTATCAGTTGCGGATTAGAGATGAGGACACACCCAAGATAATGTTTGGTACGATGTATGGCCACTTTGAGTTCTCAGTGATGTCGTTCGGACTGACGAATGCACCATCGGTGTTCATGGTTCTGATGAACCGAGTGTTTTGGGAGTACTTAGACTCGTTTGTGGTGATCTTCATCGACGATATTTTGGTATACTCCAAATCGGAGGCGGAGCATGAGGCTCATTTGAGAGTAGTCTTACAGACTTTGAGAGAGAACCAGCTTTATGCAAAGTTCTTGAAGTGCGAGTTCTGGTTAGAGAAGGTGACATTTTTTGGCCATGTGATTAGTAGTGATGAGGTGGTGGTGGATCCAGCAATAGTTGAGGCTATCAGGGATTGGCCAGTTCTGAGCACTGTGGAGGAAGTAAGGAGTTTTCTTGTACTAGCCGGGTACTATGAAAGGTTTGTGAAAACTTTTCGCGGATAGCTCTGCCCCTCACTTCTCTGACTCATAAGGACCAGAAGTTTGTGTGGACTCAGGAGTGCAATCAAGTATTTGATACCTTGAAGGAAAGGTTAATGTCGGCTCCAATGCTAAGTCTTCCTAAATGGACTGAAGGATTTCAGATTTTCAGCGATGCGTCAGGTTGTGGTTTGGGATGCATGTAAGTGCAGCATGACAATGTGATAGCCTTTGGGTCTAGACAACTGAAACCTCATGAGAGAAATTACCTTGTCCATGACTTGTAGTTGGCGACGGTAATTTTTGCGTTAATGTTGTGGCGGCACTACGTGTACGGTGCGAAGGTAGTGATCTTCACGGACCACAAAAGCCTGAAGTATCTTTTAGATAAAAAAAGATTTGAACATGCAGCTGTGCAGGTGGGTCGAGTTCCATAGGGACTACGATGTGGCGATTTAGTATATGTCAGGCAAGGACAACGTGGTGGTTGATGCCTTAGGTAGGAAATATTCTGGACAAGCGAATTAGATTGAAGCCCATGATGAGCGGTTGGTGCGGGACTTTGAGTCCCTCGACATCAATTGTGAAGTAAGAGGCGAGTCTAGCATGGCTCGGTTGAACAGGATAGAGTTGCAGAACGACTTCTCTGATCGTATTCGGGAAGCGACCAGTGTGGATGTAGAGTTCCAGTCATTCGTGGTGGAAGGTCAAAAAGGCGAGGGTAATACCTGGGAGATGGTTGGTGGGATCTTAAAGAAGGATGGAAGGGTATGCGTACCGCAGTTCGGCAAGCTCCGTGAGGAGTTGATGTTTGAGACTCATTTCATGAAGTACTCCATTCACCCGGGCAGTACAAAGATGTACTTTGATATGAAGAAATCCTTCTGGTGGCCTGGATTGAATCGGGATGTGGCTTTGTATGTGAGTCGGTGCCAAACTTGTGCCTTAGTGAAGGCTAAGTGTCAGAAGTTGGATGTGTTCCTGAAGCCCCTTCCTATTCATGAGTGGAAATTTGACGACATCTCCATAGATTTTGTGCATGGCTTGCCTCGGTCGCAGCAGGGTAACGATGTAATTTGGGTGATCGTGGATCGCTTGGCCAAAGTGGCTCACTTCATCCCAAATCGAAAGGAAGACAACGTGGAGAAGCTGGTAGAATTGTATGTTCGCAATATTGTGTGATTGCACAGAATTCCAAAGAGTGTTGTTAGTGATCGCGATGGAAGGTTCACGCCCAAAGACTGGAGATTGGTACAAAAGAGTCTGTGCACAAGGCTCAGGTTTAGTACGATGTTCCATCCTCAAACTAATGGTCAAACAGAAAAGACTAATCGTATAATGGAGGATATGCTGAGAATATGTACCCTTGATTTTGATAAGAGTTTGGAAGATCACATTTTCATGGTGGAATTTGCCTACAGTAATAGTTTTCAGGTGAGTATCAAGATGGCATCATACGAGGTTTTGTATGGAAGGCGGTGTCGAACACCGATGTCATGGATAGAGGTGGGAGACACCAAACTTTTGGGAAAAGAGGTGGTGGCTGATGCTTACGAGTTGGTGCGAACAATTTAGGAGCGCATGAAGGTTGCTCAGAATCGGCAGGAGAAGTATTTTAATATGCGCCATAGGAACATGGAATTCGTGGTAGGCGACTGGGTGTATCTAAAGATTAAACCGTTCAAAGGTGTTTCGCGGATTCAAGAAGCTGAGCTCGAGGATTTTGGGGTCGTTCGAAGTTGTGGAACGCATCGGAGAAGAGGCATTCGGTTATCATTGTCCATAGATTTGATTGGATTACATGATGTCTTCCATGTTTCAGTTTTAAGGAAAGCCTTGGAGGAGACAAGTGTTGTGGTTGAGCCGACGACAGTGTCGATAGAGGAGGACTTGAGGACAAAAGTCCGTCCGATCGGCATAAATTGCGGAATAAAGAGGTTAAGCTCGTAAAAGTGTGCTTGGATAACTGTGAGCAAGATGAATTCTCCTGGGAACGTGAGTAAGCGATGCAGGAAGACTTTCTGGATCTCTTTGCATCATGTATGCTTTGTTGTTTGTATACATGCAAAAGTTCGAGGACAAAATTCTTTTAAGGTGGGAGGAGTTGTAATACCCCAGTTTTCTGGACTTGAGGCTCTGTGCATTACCGCGCGGCGGCAGGTCGCTATCGCCCGACGGTAGCCTTCTTTCGTCGAGTGGAAGGCGTCGAGTAGAAGGCATCAAGTGTAAGGCATCGAGTGGAAGGCGTCGAGTGGTAGGCGTTGAGTGGTAGCATCGAGTGGTAGCACGCGGCGTTAGCTAATTACCGCTCGGCGATAGCCCAATTTGTCTAGTCGAATGAGTCGAGACGGAAGCGTTGAGTGAGCTACCGCGCGACGGTATTGCTACCGCCGGCAATAGTGATGTATTATTTTTGACCGACGACTCGGGACGTTATCGTGGCGCGGTAGGTAACTACCGCCCAGCATTATCATGCAGGAGCAGTTTCGTAACGGCTGAGTTTAGGCCGTCCGATCCTTCTTGGGATGTAATCCTATGGCCCAGGACACTCCGTCCAAGAGGCTTAAGTAGGGTTGAAAGGTTGTTTTCCCTCATTTTCTTCTCATTTTGAGTGGGAGTTAGGGTTTGGGAGAGAGGATTTGGAGGAGGAAGAAGAAGAAAGACTTTCTCCACCATTAACGAAGCTCCGAGGCTCCGTTCGTCAAAACGAGGCCAGATTCGTGGAAAGGACTTGAAGGCACACACTTTCATCCGTGCAAAGCAAGATCTCCATGGTTAGGAAGAGGAGTCGAAAGGTAACGACATTTCTCCTCTCGGTCTTTAGGATGCGTGCATGACATCCGTTTTATTCTTGCTTACTTTCAAGCATTTTAGGCAACAGATTTCTCAAATGAGAGGGGTACGGGTCGTCATGGTTCAAAAGGAGTCATCGGGTCAATTGTGTCCGTCCCCGACATGATGTTGCATTAAAAATCCGCTTTGTTGGTGGATTAGGCATTGCGGGTGAAGCCGTAATCGCGACCGTTAGTCCGACTCGGTGATGTTGCAGATCGAGTCTTAAGGATTTTGCTAGAAATCCGTTTGCAACAAGATGTCATTTGTGATGTTTACCCCCTTATTTCGTGTGAGAACGAATGGTGGACTAGGATGAGAAAGGCTATGTTTTTTGATTGATGTGCAAAGGCGCTACTTTGTCTCTGTGGTCGGCTGGCTAGCCCGTGACGTGCAAGTCATATGAGGAGAGTGTCCCGACGAGACAAGACCCCTTCTGAAAAACTGACGAGAACGCTAAGCTTTTGACAAGTCTGGGCGATGAAGCCCACGAGCGGGTGGGGTCAAGCGAGGGTTCTTAGCATTGTTTTGTTTGTGTGACGGAATCCTGACGTGAGAAGTCAGAGCTTGCATACAAGCCCGGGTTTTGAGACCCACGAGTGGGTGGGGCCTCGGCAAGAGTTCCGTGTAATGGCTTGATTGTCGTTAGGGAAAATGGAAGTACCTGTGTGATGTGATGTGATAATGCGTGATGATATGTTAGATTCATGTGCTATAGGGTGACTTGGGTGACACTCAGGTTTGCATACATACTGCATTGTAGGCCCTTTTTTATTAAATGCTCAACCTAAAAATATATTTGATGTATGTGACATCCTAACCTGTTTCTTTACTCTCTCTCTCTCTCTCTCTCTCTATATATATATATATATATATATATATATATATATATATATATATATATATATACATTTGCATACAAGGTGCTGACCTGCAGGGTGATGGAGTGCCCCGGGGTCCGCTAGGGATGGTCGGGAGGAGATGTGTTGGTTACACAATTGAGGTCAGCCTTTGCTGACCCACATTACAATAAATTTTTACAGGGCAAGGATCGCAAGCGGGAGCAAGCTTGCCGACTAAAAAGGTCTAAGCCTCAAGAAGTGGATTCTCTTTTATTCGCTTATGGTTTGTTGAATGTTTTGCTCGTCGAACTATAATCTGGCTTGCATGTCGAGGTAGCCTAGGAGTGTTAAAGCACATTGCTTTGTTTATTGTTGTTTCAGTTTTTGGACATTTGTAGGTTGTTTCGTACTCTTATGGTAATGGATAACTTCTAGTGGTTGTGGGTTTCTGCTGTTTTGTGTTCTGAGTTTTGAGATGTGTTGTTCTTTTATATCAATTTATAATGCTAAAGTTGTGGCGTCTATATGTAGTGGGGCTTCGATCGGACCCATATTATAAGGTCATTATAGTGGAGGTATTACACGCCACCTTCACCCGGATGAACCCGATCATCCTGAGGCACGAGCAAACCAGGGCTCCTCTCCTCTGACTGCTTAGTGGCTTCTGGCCCTCCCAAAAATTCAAGCGGACGAATATCTCCCACTAGTGAGCTGTTCGGAATACCAACACTCAAGCTAGGCGCTACTCCGCCAAAAACACACACGCACCGAAGAACACGACCAAAACATAAAAGAGTCAAGAAAACAAAAAGGGTCTCCTTTCAAATTAAAGATGCCTCGCATGTTACATCATCATGAAAAGTAAAAAACATGCAATGACGCAGAGGCGCACCTACAAAGCAAAGCGAACAAATAGGGGAAAATGAGGTCTGCAGGATCATCCCTCGACATTAACGCCTGCGTCATCATTTGAGGCATCCTTCACGCCCAGATCATCACATTCTGGTAACCTCCAAGCAGCCTGAAATCCCTTGCCAAAACCCAAGAAGTACGCAACATCGCACTCGTCCTCCACAAGAGAGTCAATCTCGGTCACCATCATCTAAGAGCAGGCCTCCTATATAATCCGGGATCGCTACATCTCAAAGTCGTGAGACCCCTTATTCTCAGCCACCGTGGACACCCGCACAACCTCGGCATCCTTCAGCTCCGTGGTCAGCTTAGCCTTCACTTTCTCCAGCTGCTCTACCTCCGCCTCCTGCTAAGACATCGCATCATCGGCTACCTCGGTACAACAGAGCAACTCTGCAAGGGTCACCTCAGCTACGACTAGCCTCCCCTGAAGAGTCTTGACCTCAGTCTGGGAAGAAAACAACTGGGGCTCTGCATTAACCAGCAAGGAAAAACTTCTTTCTTCCTCTTCTGCGCAGCCGACAAAGAATCCTCGGACGCGGCCAGCATCGTTGGCAGGGAGAGAAAATCATCTTTTGTGGTCATGTTATTATCATTCTAGGAGAGCATGATATCACACATCTCGTCTAGCTGCAAACACAAGGAACAAACTATTCCAATCACAAATACATCAAATGTGGAAAAACACTGGGGGAAACAAATGTACCCTTGTGAGAGGTGATCTGCAAGCGGAGAATTCCCGCCCCTTCCTCTTTGATGTCACAAGTGGCAACTCAAGAACCTCTCGAGAAGCGGGCTCATCACAAGGAGCACCGAGGTACCTCGGTCTCTGCATACGGTGGATCAGTAGCCAGGTCATCTAGGCAATCATCAGTGAGCTCAATGACAGCCTCAAGGGAAACAAAGGACATCCTGCCTTCTCCTCGTCAGTATGAAAAATCCAGCGTGCTCTCCTTTTCGTGCTCCAACGACATAACACAACTGTAACACCCTCTATCCGTCGCATAGCATATAGCAGTAGGTCCGGCCGGGGCCCGACGCCATATACCACAGACAGACCGGGAGGTTACTCAATGGAAACCATCCAACTAAGAATCAACGTCCTACACAGAGTACATTCTAGCGGAAGTAATTTAAAGGTTGCAAAACAAAGAACCCAGCATAAGCATGAATGTCCACTACAAAACCAAATAGGAATGATCGTACAATACACAAGCACAATGGCCTTAAGGCCTTACAATTGTTTACTTAAATTACTGTGTTTTCCAAACCTCGGCACGCAGGCCGGTCACACATAAATAAAACAAGTAAACACTCATAATTAGGCCTTCGAGGGTCGGCTCAGCAACATGGGCTTTGCCCGTTATTTACCACTTGGGTCCGCAGCACCTGCAAATAATAATCCACCGCACGGTGGCAAACAAAAGCAACGGTCAGCAATGCTGAGCAAATTATAACGATCAATCCCCAAACTCGGGGCAGCGATTCTCCTTCCATGCACTTTGTTAGCATAACCAAGCAGTATAGTGTAAAAACACTTCATCACAGGCGTGGGCACGCACGACCACACACCCCGTGCTCTCAGGGCACATTCTCGGTGAACACGGTCAAAGTCCGCTGACTGACCACCGCCCCTTGGACGACAATATCTCGTGAGCATTTCGTCTTTCTGGCCACTGCCTAAGATCCTTCATCTATGCCAACGGCAAGTGCCATGTACAGTTAGATATCTTTACCGAACGACATAGAACGGGTACGGTTCCGCCTAACCCGTAGCTCACACCGCCCTGTCACCTTAAGACATGGGCGCGGGTTAAACTTCCCCGAGTCCCAATCTGTTCACACACTTCACATAATCTGATTATGTGCAAGTTGGCTCCCAGGCCACCATGTTTGGCAGAATCACGCATCTGCCCAGTTTTCCGGGCGCACCTTGGAGTTAATCGCCAAGGCTCCCTGTTGCAATCTACCGCGTAGAAAACCCGAAAAACAAACATCCGCACGGAATCTTCTCCGGCCATTAATGCAATGCAACATCACCGATCCATAACAATTTATCCGGGTAGGCTTCACAAATCATGCCTAAGTTCATTTCTCGATTACGGACTCTACATGCTAAACAACGGGGACTATTCATGTCTACCCGAAGGAACGCCTCAAACTCACCGCAAACTCGCGAGAGCGGGCTTCCTATGCAAAGAAAATAGGACTTCACATGTCCTAGGATGAGAATCGTTACCCTATCTTTTTTCCTTGGCGCCATGGAAATCTATGCGGATGAAAAGCACCGCAATGTCCTCGCCTTCGTAGATCCGAAGTCGGCTCGCGATTTGGAGCTCCGAAGCTCCGCCGGTGGCCGGATCTAACTCCCTTCTTCTTCCTTGCTCTCCCCTCTATCTAGAAGCTTAGAAAGAGAATGCTTGGATGAAATGAAGGATTCAAAACCCTATTCCCGGTATAAACCCAGTAGGAACAGCCCCAAGTCGTTAGATCCCAAAATAAGGAAACGAACGGCCACGATTCGGGCTTGAAATCCAAAATCTGGGACGAACACGGCTTGTGACACGCTCGTGTTCCCCATTCACCGTCGAAACCGACGCGTCCCGAAAAGAACACGGGCACCCAACACGCCCGTGTCAAACTTGACACGCCCGTGTCATACAGTACACGGTCGTGTAGTGTGCTGTGTTACTCCATCGACACGGGACCGAAAACGCCTGAAAGGGACACGGGTACCCGACACGCCCGTGTCGCATTTTGACACGCCCGTGTCTACCCAACACGGCCCGTGTGCTGACCCCGTGTATCACCCCCGCCACGGCCCGGCTTCACCCCATGAAGGACACAGCCTGGGACACGCCCGTGTCTCAGGTCGTGTTCGCTGCTCGACGATCGTCGACTCCAAATTCGTCGACCCGAGCACGACACGCCCCTGGGACACGCCCGTGTCCCAGGCCGTGTGACCCCTGTCAAATTCCAAACTTGGCTCGAAACGCCTCTCGTCGCTCTTTTGAGTTTTGGGGTGTTACAACTCTCTCCCTCTTAAAAGAATTTCGTCCCGAAATTACATAAAGGAAAGATAAAAAAAATAAAACTTAAACGGTACCTGAGTGGAATAACTCTGGGCACTCCTCAAGCATGGTCTGCTCTCGCTCCCACGAGAGCTCCTCTCGACCGCAGTTGTCCCAACGGACCTTGACCATCTTGATCTCTTTGTTGCGTAGCCGCTTGACTTTCGAGTCCTCAATGTGTATAGGCTTGACCTTCGTCGTCAACCCATTATTGACCGGCACTTGATCGACCGCAATCACTTGCGAAGGCTCTTGCACCGCCTTCCGCAGCACCGATATGTGGAATACGTCGTGTAGACCGCTTAGCTCCACTGATAGACTCAATCGATAAGCTGCTTCACCAATCCGCTCCAGAACCTCAAACGGTCCAAGGTACCTCGGGCTTAGCTTCTTCAAACACCGCACTCACGCGACACCCTTGAACGGCTTGATCTTCAAGTACACTCAGTCGCCGACAGCGAACTCCACGTTCCTATGCTTGGCATTATAGTACTTAGCTTGGCGGTCCTGAGCGATTAGCAATCTCTCTCGAATCGTTCGAACCAATGACGTTGCATCTCGCACCTCTTGGCTCTTGTCCAACTTTGACTCACCCGTTTCCAACCAAGACAACGACGTGCGACATCTTCTACCATAAAGGGCCTCGAAGGGCGTCATTTGTATGCTCGCCTGGTAGCTATTGTTGTACGCAAATTCCAATAAGTATAGGTGGTCTTCCCACTGCTTCCCAATGTTCAGGACGCGCATGCGAAGCATGTCTTCCATTGTCCTATTGACCCTCTCGGTCTGACCATCCGTCTGCGGATGAAAGGCTGTGCTAAAACTCAGCTTTGTTCCCAACATCTGCTGCACCAGCCTCCAATCATTGGACATGAACCGCCCATCTCGGTCACTCGCAATGCTGTGGGGCATACCGTGAAGCCGTACTATGTTATCCACATATAACTTTGCCAATTTCTCCACAGAATCGTCCTTCCTATGCAGAATGAAGTGTGACACCTTCGTCAAACGATCCACGACCACCCAGATGGCGTCGTTTCTTTTCTGCGACCTTGGCAAACCATGCACAAAGTCCATAGTAATGTCGTCGAACTTCCACTCCGGAATAGATAAGGACTTCAAAAATCCTCCCGGCTTTTGGCACTCCGCCTTCACTAAGGCGCATGTTTGACACTTCGCCACGTACATGGCCACATCCTTCTTAAGTCCTGGCCATCAGAACAATTTCTTCACATCGCGGTACATCTTCGGGCTCCCCGGGTGAATCGAGTACTTGGTATGATGCGCCTCGTACAACAATTCCACCCGCAAATTGCCCATGTTTGGGATGCACAGATGACCGTCTTTCCACAGCAATCCATCCTCAACAACGAATTGGGAATTTGACACATCCAAAGCCTCAACCATGATTTGCTTCATGCGGCCATCCATATCCAAAGCCTGCTGAACCCGATCAGCCAGGTCACACTGAACTTCCGTCCAGTTCAATAGTGCTTCGGCACTTGTCTGCATGTCAACGCAAGAGATCTCCAACGCCTCCAACTCCCGAACCAACCGCTCGTCATGGACCGATAGTCAATTGGCTTGAGCTGGGGCCCTGCGGCTCAACGCGTCCGCAGCTGCATTGCCTTTCCCAGGCACATAGTGAATCTTGAATATGTAGTCCCCCAGGAACTCCATCCATCTACGTTGTCGCATGTTTAGATCTTTCTGATCCAACAAATATTTCAGGCTCTTGTGGTCGGTATAGATATCGACATTCACCCCATACAAGTAGTGTCTCCACAGCTTCAAGGCAAACATCACGGCCGCTAACTCCAAGTCATGGACCGGATAATTCTTCTCATGCACTTTCAGCTGTCGCGAGCCATACGCTATCACACTTCCATGTTGCAGTAGGACACAACCCAGTCCACTGCCTGAAGCATCGCTGTAGATCTCAAAACCTTCGGTCCCACTCGGCGAACTCAGCACAGGCGTCGTGGTCAACCGACTCTTCAGCTCCTCGAAAGCTCGTGCACACTCTACCATCCAAACAAACTTCTGCTCTTTCCTCGTCAGAGTCGTGAGGGGTAACGCTATCCGCGAGAAGTTCTCCACAAAGCGCCTGTAATAGCCGGCAAGCCCCAGAAAACTCCGGACTTCCGACACCGTAGTCAGCACAGGCCACTCTCGTATCGCAACAATCTTCGTCGGATCCATCGCAATTCCCTATCCACTGACTATGTGACCAAGGAACGCTACTGAGGACAACCAAAACTCGCATTTGGAGAACTTGGCGTACAATTGATTCCTCCTCAGCGTCTCCAACACCAAATGTAGATGCTTAAAGTGATCCTCCTCACTCTGCGAGTACACCAATATGTCGTCGATGAAGACGATCACAAAGTGGTCTAGGTACTCCCTTAAAATCCTGTTCATCAGATCCATGAACACCGACGGCGCATTCGTCAGCCCAAACGGCATGACCGTAAACTCGTAATGCTCATATCTTGTACTAAAAGTTGTCTTAGGGATATCACTCTCCCTTATCCTCAGCTGATAATAACCGGACTTGAGGTCCAATTTCGAGTACACCGTTGACTCGACTAACTGATCAAATAGATCATCAATCCTTGGGAACGGGTACTTGTTCTTCTCGGTTAACTTGTTCAGTTCTCAGTAATCGATACAAAGTCTCAAACTTTTGTTTTTCTTTTTAACAAAAAGAACCGATGCGCTCCAAGGCGACGAACTTGGACGCACATACCCCTGCTCCAACAACTCTTGAAGTTGAACATTCAGCTCCGTAATTTCCTTAGGCACTAGCCGGTACGGAGAACGTGACACAGGTTTCGCACCTGGCACTAGCTCAATAGTGAAATCTATCTCTCGTTGAGGTGGGGCTCCAGGAAGATCACCAGGGAACACATCAGTGCACTAGGATACCACTGAAATACTGTCCAAAGTAGGCTTAGGCTTTGCAACCTCCACTAGCGTAAAGAACAGCTCTGCACCAGCACGAACCGCTTTCACCACCTGAAGAGCAGACATCAAAGTCTTGCTCGACCCTTTTAAGCCCGTAAAGGTCGTCTCACGACCTGCCCCCAACTTAACCTCCTTGCGACTGCAATCAATAAAAGCTTGCTGCTCCGAGAGCCAGTCCATGCCAAATATCACGTCGAATTCCACTAGCGGCAATAACGACGCTTGCAAATGGAACTCCTGACTCTCAATACGAATCTTTACGCCACAGATTCTATCCGCGCGCATCGAACACCCATTCGACAACAACACATCCAGTTTGTCTTTCGCCATCAAAGAAGGTACTCCGATGCACGATATGAATCCTTCGGACAAAAAGTAGTGTGAAGCTCCCGTATCAAATAGTGCTCTCGCGAGATTCTCACAAATCAAAACAAATCTTATACAAGCAGTGGTAAGATAACACGCGCACAACAAGTATTTAAAAATTAACTTGCTATAAATTTAAATCGTACCGGTCAACACATCCGCTTGCTTAATGACCTCCTGCTGGCCAAGATTGTAGACTCTAGGTTGAGCCGGAGCATAATGGGAAGCAGTTGACTCCACCGCTTTGCCCTTTTCCTCATATGTTGCTCATAGCTTCCTCTCGGACTTGGGGCGTCAGCTCCAGCAGTCCCGGGCAAAGTGTCCCGGCTTCCCACAAGTAAAGCATGCGCCCGGGGTCCGACCCGTAGTCGCCCCAGAAGTACCAGAAGAAGGGGCTGGACCCGAAGTCCTAGCCTTCTTAGACCACCTACGGTACGCAGGCTTTGAGTTAGCCGGCACCTTGAACTCAGTCTTCTTATCACCAGAGCTTTCCTTTGCTTGCACATTCTTCAAGTCCTTCTCCAAAGACCGGGCCGTATTGACCAGGGTCAAGAAGCTCTGCGTCATAGGCCCCGAGAACAGTAACCTCAAGTCATCTCTCAAAGCTTCATAGAATCGGTTTGTCTTACGATCCTCATCCACGAACGTAGAGCTAGCGTACCGACCCAACCGAGTAAATTCGTGGAGATACTCATCCACGCTACTCTCTCATTGAGTCAGCTTCTGGAACTCATTCTCCAATGCTATCCTCTGAGCCGAGGGAAGGTACCTCGCCAAGAACAGCCTCGAAAACTCCTCTATCGAGACGTCCGTAAGTTGTCTTCCCCTCAAGTGATGTAGCTTCAAACCTTCCCACCACAGCCTAACATCTCCATCCAACAGGAATGTAGCTATAGTGGTCATCTGCCACTCCTCCATTTCCGTCGCTGTCAAAACTCTCTTCACTCGGGAGAGCCAATCTTCAGCTTGGGATGGGGTTCCCGTCCCCGAGAACACCGGAGGATTGAAGCCCATAACATGTTTGAGTTGTCTTTCAGTTGCTCTCATAGGCACCAAAGGCTCCACCACCACCTGCTCCACCCTTCTTGGTTCATCCGTTTGAAGCGGTACCTGCTCCATCGTAGGAGCGGGCTGCTGCATTGGCCTTACAGGCCCACATTGATCATGACACATCATTCAGTGCGCTGCTAGCCTCAGAAACCGGGCGCCATCTGAATACTCGTCTGGTAGCTATTGTTGTATGCAAACTCCACCAAATAAAGGTGGTCTTCCCATTGCTTTCCAAAGTCCAAGACACACATGCGAAGCATGTCTTCCATAGTTCTATTGACCCTCTCGATCTGCCCATCCGTTTGCGGATGGAAGGCTGTGCTGAATTTTAACTTTGTTCCCAACATTTGCTGCACTAGCCTCCAATCATTGGACGTGAACCACCCATCTCGGTCACTCACGATGTTGCGGGGCACACCGTGAAGCCGTACTATATTATCCACATATAGTTTTGCCAACTTTTCCACCAGATCATCCTTCCTATGCGGAATAAAATGTGACACCTTCGTTAACTGATCTACGACCACCCAGATGGCGTCGTTCCCCTTTTGCGACCTTGGCAAACCGTGCACAAAGTCCATAGAGATGTCCTCGAATTTCCACTCTGGAATAGGCAAGGACTTCAGAAATCCTCCCGACTTTTGGCACTCCGCCTTCACCAAGGCGCAAGTTTGGCACTTCGCCACATAGAGTGCCACATCCTTCTTCAAACCCGGCCACCAAAACAGTTTCTTAACGTCGTGGTACATCTTTGTGCTCCGCGGGTGAATTGAGTACTTGGTATGGTGTGCCTCGTACAACAAGTCCACCCGCAAATTACCCACACTTGGGACGCACAGACGACCGTCTTTCCAAAGTAATCCGTCCTCCACGACGAATTGGGAATTTGACCCATCCAGAGCCTCTACCATGAACTGTTTCATATGGACATCCATATCCAAGCCTGTCGAATCTGATCAGTCAGGTCATATTGAACTTCAGTCTAATTCAGTACTGCTTCAGCACTTGATTGCTTATCCACACAAACAATCTCCAACGCCTCTAACTCCCGAACCAACCGCTCGTCATGGATCGACAGCCAATTGGCTTGAGCTGGGGCCCGGCGACTCAACGCGTCTGCAACCGCATTACCTTTACCAGGCACGTAGTGGATCTTGAATGTATAGTCTCCTAGGAACTCCATCCATCTACGCTGTCGCATATTCAGATCTTTCTGATCAAACAAATACTTCAGGCTCTTATGATCGGTGTAGATATCAATCTTCACACCGTACCGATAGTGCCTCCACAGCTTCAAGGCAAAAATCACGGCCGCTAACTCCAGGTCATGGACCGGATAATTCCTCTCGTGCACTTTTAGCTGTCTCGAGCCATAAGCTATCACACTTCCGTGTTGCAGTAGCACGCAACCCAAACCGCTGCCCGAAGCATCACTATAAATCACATAACCTTCGGTCCCACTCGGCGAACTCAGCACAGGCGCCGTGGTCGACCGACATTTCAACTCCTCAAAAGCTCGCGCGTACTCCGGCGTCCAAACAAACTTCTGCTCCTTCCTCGTCAAAGTACTGAGAGGTAACGCTATCCGCGAGAAGTTCTCTACGAAGCGCCTATAATAGTCGGCAAGCCCCAGAAAGCTCCGGACTTCCGCTACCGTAGCAAGCTCAGGCCACTCTCGTATCGCAACAATCTTCGCCGGATCCACTGCAATACCTTCCCCACTCACTATATGACCGAGGAACGCCACGGAGGATAACCAAAACTCGCACTTCGAGAACTTGGCATACAATTTACTCCTCATTAGTGTTACCAAAACCAAATGAAGATGCTTGAAGTGATCTTCCTCACTCTGCGAGTACACCCAAATATCGTCGATGAAGATGATCACAAAATGGTCCAAGTACTCTCTGCAGGTCATGTTCATCGAATCCATGAACACTGACGGCGCACTAGTCAGCCCAAACGGCATGACAGTAAACTCGTAATGCCCGTATCTCGTACTGAACGTTGTCTTAGGGATACCGGTCTCCCTTATCCTCAGGTGATATTAACCAGACTTGAGATCCAATTTAGCGTACACCGTCGACCCGACCAACTGATCAAAAGATCATCGATCCTTGCGATTGGGTACTTGTTCTTTTTCGTTAGCTTGTTTAACTCCCGATAATCAATACAGAGTCTCAAGCTCCCGTCCTTCTTCTTAACAAAGAGGACTGGTGCGCTCCAAGGCGAAGGACTTGGACGCACATACCCTTGCTCCAACAACTCTTACAGTTGCACATTCAGCTCTGTCATTTCCTTAGGCGCTAGCCGATACGGAGAGCGTGACACAGGCTTTGCACCTAGTACGAGCTCTATCGCAAAATCTATCCCCCGTTGAGGCGGGGCTCTAGGGAGATCTCTAGGGAACACATCAGGGTACTCCGATACCACTGATATACTATCCAACGCGGGCTTCGACTTTGCAACCTCCACTAATGTAAAGAACAGTTCTGCGCCGGCACGAACCGCCTTCACCACCTGAAGAGCGGACATCAACGTCTTGCTCGACCCCTTCAAGCCCGTGAAAGTCGTCTCACGACTTGCTCCCAGCTTGACTTCCTTGCTACCGCAATCGATATAGGCTTGCTGCTCCGAGAGTCAGTCCATGTCAAATATTACGTCGAACTCCTCCAGCGGCGGTAGTGACGTTAGCAAATGAAACTCCTGACTCCCAATCCAAACCTAAGCGCAACAAATTCTACCCGCGCACATTGAGCACCACTGGACCATTACGCATCCAATTTGTATCTTACCGTCGAAGGAGGTACTCCGACGCGCAATATAATTCCTAAATAAAGGAATGCGAAGCTCCCTAAACGAACGGTGCTCTCGCCGAATAAACGAAAATCAGAACAAAGTTTAGCACAAGTAGTTCTAAGCTAACATGCACAAGGGCGACAAGTATTCAAGGCTAAACTTTATATCTTTAAACCATACCTGTCATCACGACAGCATGCTTCTTCTCGGACTTGGGACGTCCGCTCCAGCAGTCTCGGGCAAAGTGCCCCGGTTTTCCAAAAGTGAAACATGTGCCCGGGGTTCGACCCGTAGTCACCCCAGAAGCACCAGCAGAGGGGGCTGGACCCGAAGTCCTGGCCTTCTTATACCACCTACGATAACCAGACTTTGAGGTGTTTGACATTTTGAATGTCGTCTCCTTTGCACTAAAGTCCTCGACTAATCCTGACATAGCTTTCTTAGCCTTCTGAGCACCATTCTGACATTCTCGGGCAAAATGCTCTTTCTTTCCACAAGTAAAACATGTGTAAGTAGCTTTGCTAGTCGATGTTGTAGCCCCTTTCTCCAGCATTCCGCTGGATGCAACTCTTATGGGGCTTGCATAGTTCGATACCATGGTCGCTGGCATCGGGAGAGTCTTCCTCAAATCTGCCTCCAAAGATCTAGTTGATTCCACCAAGGCTCGGAATCCCAATAACTTTGGTCCTAGCAGTAGAACTCGTAACTCGGCGCGCATGCCATTATAAAATCTATCGACTGTAGCTTGCTCATTATCCAACTCGAAGCATGGGTAGCGGCTTATCATAAGAAATGCTTGCAAATATTCCTCAACTGTGTGTGCTCCCTGCACTAAATGCATATTGAGCTGCTGCCCCGATGGTCTACCAAAAGTCATCTGCTCCATCACGCCAACCGGCGTTGAAGCCACAACAGGGGCGCAGGGTTGTGCATTTCTTCCATGTTGTGCACCCGTCACAGCGAACACCGCTTCAACGATCCTTCTAACGGTTTCATACGAAGGAGGGGTCTCAAACACCTCACCGGGTGCACTATACTCCTCAGAAACCGGACATTCTGGCGCCCCAGCACCGCTTCTGGTCACCTATAGTGGTACAAAACACCGTTAAGCGACCAAATAGAATTGCAAACAGCAATTATAGGAACACGCAGGTTCCCAAACACGTGTATTTTCATTCCTAAGTGGACATTCATGGGTTCTTTTGTTGTTATAACGATGACGCACACACATGTGCTCACCACCCCTTAAAAAGAATTCGTCCACGAATTCATTTTAAGCCCGACCGAAACCAGTAGTCTGATACAAAATTGTAACACCCCCTATCCGTCGCATAGCATATAGCAGTAGGTCCGGCCGGGGCCCGACGCCATATACCACAGACAAACCGGGTGATTACTCAATGGAAACCATCCAACCAATCCAACGTTCTACACAGAGCATTCTAGCGGAAGCAGTTTTATAAGTTGCAATTAAAAGAACTCAGCACCAAGCATGAATGTCCACTAAACACCAAATAGGAATGTAGTACATACACAAGTACATGTCTTAAGGCCTTACAAAATGGTTTACTTCAAATTACATGTTTTACAAACCACGGCACGCAGGTCGGTCATATATGAATAAAAGCAAGTAAACACTTCAATTAGGCCTTTAAGGGCCGGTTTCGCAACTTGGGCTTTAGCCCGCTATTGACCGCTTGGTCCAGCAGCACCAGCAAGCAACAAACCACCGCACGGTGGCAAACAAAAGTAACGGTCAGCAATGCTGACCAAATTATAACGATCCCGCCACCAATTCGGGGCGGCGATGCTCCTTCCCTGCATTTTATTAGCACAAACAAGCAGTATATAAATTCATTGCATCACAGGCGTTGGCACGCATGGCCACACGCCCCATGCTCTCAGGGCACATTCTCGGTGATCACAGTCTAAGCCCGTTGACTCGCCACCATCCCTAGGACGGCAATCTCTCGTGAGCAATTTGGTCTTTTAGGCAGATGTTACGACACTTTAAGATCATCAACAGCCTATGTCACGACACTTTAATATCATCGACAGTAAAGACCCGACCTCTATGCCCTCGGCATAAAGCAGGAACGGTTCCACTCAACCCGTTGCTCACTTGCCACGACACATTAATATCATCGGCACGAGTTAAGTTTCCCTGAAGCCCGTGAATCGAACGTACAATATTACATAATCAAGTTATGTTCAAGCTGGCTCTCAGGCCACCAAGTTGGCAAGATCACGCATCTGCCAAGTTTTTCGGGTGCACCTTTGGGTTAATCCCCAAGGCTCCCTGTTGCAATCTACCATGTATAAAACTCGAAAAACAAACAATCGCACGGAGTCTTCTCCGGCATTTATGCAATGCAACATCACCGATCCAGACCAACATGTCCGGGTATGTTTCACATATCATGCCTATGTCCGTTTTCGAATACGGACTCTAAACAACGGGGACTTTACATATCTACCCGAAGGAACGCCTCCAACTCACCGCAAACTCGCGAGAGCGGGCTTCCTATGCAAAGAAGGAGAGCTTCACATGCTCAAGAAGAGAATCGTTACCCTAGCGTTCTTCCTCGGCGCCATGGAAATGTAAGCAGATGAAAAGCACCGCACTCTCTTTGCCTCCGTAGATCCGAAGTCGGCTCGCGATTTGGAAGCTTCGAAGCTCCTCCAATGGCCTGATCTAAGCTTCTTCTTCCTCCTTTGCTCTCCTCCCTCTCTCTTGACTTAGAAAGAGAACCACTCAAAAGAAATGAGGGTTTCAAGGGTCCAATCTCGTGTATATCCCATCAGGAACAACCCCCAGCCGTTGGATCCCGAATTAAAGAAACGAACGGCCACGATCCAGATCTCAAATGCTAAAACTGGGCCGAACACGGCCTGCGACACGCCCGTGTCCAGGGCCGTGTCCCCCATTCGCCGTCAAAATCGACGAGCCTGGAACAACACAGGGGCATCCAACACGCCCGTGTTTGACCTGACACGCCCGTGTTCCAACTGACACGGCCGTGTGGTCGGCCGTGTGCCCCCATCGACACAGCCCCGAAAATAACCCGAGACTCACATGGGTATTGGACACGCCCGTGTCCACGCCCGTGTCACACCGAACACGCCTGGGCTTCAGGCCGTGTTCACAGTCTCGACACTTCGTCGAGCGAAGTTCGTCGACCACACGACACGGCCTTGGACACGCCCGTGTCCAAGGCCGTGTGTCTTGTCTCGACACATCGTCGAGAGAAATTTGTCGACTCCCCGGGCCGATCGTCGACACGGGCTCGACACACCCTGAGACACGCCCGTGTCGCAGGCCGTGTGCCCTGTCTCGACACATCGTCGAGCGAAAAACGTCTACCTCGCGGCCAAATCGCCGACTCAAGCCTGACACGCCCAGGGGACACGCCCGTGTCCCAGGTCGTGTGCCCCTTGCCAAATTCCAGATTTGGCCCAAAAATGCCTCCCGTCGCTCTTTTGAGTTTCGGGGCATTACATTTTCATTCTTAAGTGGACATTCATGAGTTCTTTTGATGTTATAACGATGACGCACACACATGTGCTCCCCACCCCTTAAAAGAATTTGTCCACGAATTCATTTAAGTTGACCGAAACCAGGAGTCTGATACCAAATTGTAACACCTCCTATCCGTCGCATATCATATAGCAGTAGGTCCGGCCGGGGCCCGACGTCATATACCACAGACAGACCGGGAGGTTACTCAATGGAAACCATACAACTAAGAATCAACCTCCTACACAGAATGCATTCTAGCGGAAGCAATTTAAAGGTTGCAAAACAAAGAACCCAGCATAAGCATGAATGTCCACTACAAAACAAAATATGAATGATCGTACAATACACAAGCACAATGGCCTTAAGGCTTTACAATTGTTTACTAAAATTACAGTGTTTCCAAACCTCGGCACGCAGGCCGGTCACACATGAATAAAGCAAGTAAACACTCATAATTAGGCCTTCGAGTGACGGCTCAGCAACATGTGCTTTTGCCCGCTATTTACCACTTGGCTCTGCAGCACCTGCAAACAATAATCCACCGCACGGTGGCAAACAAAAGCAACAGTCAGCTATGCTGACCAAATTATAACGATTCCGCCCCAAACTCGGGGCGGCGATGCTTCTTCCCTGCACTTTGTTAGCATAACCAAGCAGTATAGTGTAAAAACACTTCATCACAGGCGTGGGCACGCATGGTCACACACATCGTGCTCTCAAGGCACATTCTCGGTGAACACGGTCAAAGTCCGCTGACTCACCACCGCCCCTTGGACGGCAATATCTCGTGAGCATTTGGTCTTTCTGGCCACTGCCTAAGACCCTTCATCTATGCCAATGGCAAGTGTCATGTATCGTTAGGTCTCTTTACCGAACGACATAGAGCGGGTACGGTTCCGCCTAACCCGTTGCTCACACATCCCTGTCACCTTAAGACATGGGCGCGGGTCAAACTTCCCCGAGTCCCAATCCGATCACACACTTCACATAGCCCGATTATGTGCAAGTTGGCTCCCAGGACACCATGTTTGGCAGAATCACGCATCTGCCCAGTTTTTTGGGTACACCTTGGAGTTAATCCCCAAGGCTCCATGTTGCAATCTACCACGTAGAAAACCCGAAAAACAAACATCCGCACAGAGTCTTCTCCGGTCATTCATGCAATGCAACATCACCGATCCAGACCAACTTTTCCGGGTAGGCTTCACACATCATGCCTATGTTCGTTTCTCGATTACGGATTCTACATCCTAAACAACGGGGACTATTCATGTCTACCCGAAGGAACGCCTCAAACTCACCGCAAACTCGCGAGAGCGGGCTTCCTATGCAAAGAAAAAAGGACTTCACGTGTCCTAGGATGAGAATTGTTACCCTAGCATTTTTCCTTGGCGCCATGGAAATCTATGCGGATGAAAAAGCACTACAATGTCCTCGCCTTCGTAGATCTGAAGTCGGCTCGCGATTTGGAGCTCCGAAACTCCGCCGGTGGCCGGATCTAACTCCCTTCTTCTTCCTTTCTCTCCCCTCTCTCTAGAATCTTAGAAAGAGAAAGCTTGGATGAAATGAAGGATTCAAAACCCTATTCCTTGTATAAACCCAGCAGGAACAGCCCCAAGTCGTTAGATCCCAAAATAAGGAAACGGACGGCCACGATTCTGGCTTGAAATCCAAAATCTGGGCCGAACACGGCTTGTGACACGCCCGTGTCTAGGGTCGTGTTCCCCATTTGTCGTCGAAACCGACGCGTCCCGAAAAGAACACGGGCAGCCTACACGCCCGTGTCAAACTTGACACGCATGTGTCATACAGTACACGGCCGTGTAGTGTGTCGTGTTACTCCATCGACATAGGACCGAAAATGCCCGAAAGAGACACGGGTACCCGACACCCCCGTTCGCATTTTGACACACCCGAGTCTACCCGGCACGGCCCGTGGGCTGACCCCGTGTATCACCCCCGCCACGGACCGGCTTCACCCCGTGAAGGACACGGCCTGGGACACGCCCGTGTCTCAGGCCGTGTTCGCTGCTCGACGATCGTCGACTCCAAATTCGTCGACCACTCGGCCAGTTCGTCGACCTGAGCACGACACCTCCCTGGGACACGCCCGTGTCTCAGGCCGTGTGACCCCGCCAAATTCCAAACTTGGCTCGAAACGCCTCCCATCGTTCTTTTGAGTTTCGGGGCGTTACAACAACACCGCTCCAAATCTGTTGAAAGGCCCGCAAGAACCAGCTTTTTCTTAACAACAAATGCAGTGATCTTGTGAAGAGTGGCACTCAACTCGCGCAGATCCTCAAAACCAAACACACAGAAAACTCATACTTGTAAACCCCTCCCAAAAACAGGGAGTTACCCAGGTCTTATGCCCAGGACAGTCGCCTTACGGTGAAACAAACAACCTAGTTAATCGCCACCGCACGTCGTCCACCCTGCGGGCTAGTACGATCATTTTACAAGTAGGCCAAATGAATGTATTTGCTAAAATATCACAATCATAGCTCAATATATATCAAAGAAAAGAGTAATAGTTCACAATGAGTAAATATAATAAAAGAGAGTATAAAAGGACTTATGCCCAGTACATGTCTAATACAAAATCTCTCTCTAAACTCACTACAAGAGGAAGCTATAAAAATCTAACATCAACATATTGCCGAGTATTAACGGTAGCTCGCAGCAACTACTCCTCCTGCCTCCTCGTGCGTCTGGTGTGTTTCCTCATGCGACTGGTGCGTTTTCTCATGTGACTGGTGCGTCTCCTCGAACTCATACGGTCACAACCAACCGTGAGTCATAAAGACTAATTCATTTTGTCGTCGCCTCACCTGCACGACTCCTAGGCACCGAACAGGAGGACAAAAGCGGAGGACAACAAAGGCAGTATCAAAAGTATAACAGGTAACATGGAACAATTCTAGCATGAGTATAAATGTATAAAGAGACACTAAAGTGTAGAAATAGTAAAGTAAGAGTAGTGCAATAATGTATAGAAAAGTAAATTAAAGTAAACGAGTTACACTACCATCACAAAATTTACCTTAACTTATATGAATGCTCATACAAACTTATAAGTTACGGTTTCTAAAATAACTCATCATATCAAAGAAACCATACTAATTTATATGATGAGGTTCTGCAGTTATAATCTAACTATACTGATTAATGAATGTCATGTTATGCGATGCAATGATTTTTAATGCAACTCACCCACCAAACTCTTTGCACAGACCTTTCAAACATTCCCCATGTACAACCCCGTGTTCGTCGAGCGGGCCCCGCCAGGAAGATCGGGCGAACCCAGTCCCGCGACCAGCACCCAAGCAACAAGCGGACATGCGGCAAGAGGCTGGTCCGCTCCCGCTCAGTTCAGTCGAGCGAGCCAAGCGAGGCGACTCCTAGCCGACAGCCCGCCCGACCAGTGATCTGCGACTCGCCGGCCCGCTCCCTACCCGCGACCGGACTGCCCCGTCCGACTCGATGGAGTTTCGGCGAGTCGCGATGCCCGGCTCGCGCTCGCCCCAGAAGGATAGGCGAGCCGCTAGGGCCAGGCCGCTCCCGCTTCTCGCGGGAGGGATTAGTGGCGAGCCGGCCACCTCACTCAAGGATGGGGCCCAGCAGAAGCCTCGAGGAGGAATTACATGAATTCCCTCCCCATGGGTGCGAATAGCTCCTCAGAACGGCGGAGCCACGCTGTTAGCAGACCAGGCCGGACTGCACATAGCAATTCAGAACAGCGTGGTTTGGCTGTTGGCAGACCCGACTAAGGGCTTCTCGGTAATTTCAGGTCAGCTATTTTGGTTATTGGCAGTTCAGTTTCTAAAAAGCTATAAATAGGACCCAAGGGGTACCTCAGAAGGCACTTCTTGATCCCCCGGCTCCAGCTTTTAAGTGCTTTCGGAGGATACCTTAGCTCGGCTTCTGGCTAAGGAGGGGAAGCACTCTGAGATCTTCCGGGTTTGTGGTGGGACCTCCCCGCCGAGCCCTTGGGTCGGTGTCACCTTGTCTTCTTTGTGGTTTTGCTTGCAGTAGTGAAGTAGGCGCGAGACCACCCCTTCCCCAAGGGCGAACTCCACAGGAGATTGAGGAATCGGTTTCAACATTTTGGTGCGGTGAGCGTGGACAGTGGTCAGTGCAGAAAAGCTTCAGCGAGCTCAATGACAGGAGGACAGGGATCTGACGGGCAGAACTCGCCCCCCCCCCCCCCCCGCCACTCGCAATGGTGGGGATGTTGGAAGACTTCAGGAATGAGGTGCTGGGCCTCGTCAAGTTCGCACTCGGCACGCGGGCCGAGTGCTCGACTCCGGCAGCCCATATCGCGGCCGCCCCCTCTTTGGGCGAGGACGCTCCCGGCAGGCGAGCTAGGAAGGAGGTGGCCGAGGAAGGCCGGGGGTGCGAGCTCCGCGGGCGCGAGCTCTTCCCCGGCTCGGCAGGCCGAGGCCGGTTCGGCGAGCTGGGCTCGCGAGACTCGCTGGCTCGCCCGGTGGGGGGAGGCAGTCCTTTCAGCGAGTTGGTATCCTCAGCTCCAGTTCCAGATGGGTTCAGAGAACCCGAGATGTCCTACTACACCGGGAAGGGAGACCCGGTCCAGCATGTCCAATGGTTTGAGGATGTGGTCTTCATCCATCAGATGTCGGACGGATTCAAATGCCGACTCTTCGCCATCACCCTCCGAGAGAAGGCGAGGGAATGGTTCCACCAGCTACCGGCCAGCTCCATCTACTGCTTCGAGGACCTGCGCCGAGGGTTCATGCTGAGGTTCACTACCTCGAAGAAGAGGAAGAAGGAGTCCGAGTCTTTGTTCCACATTAAGCAGGGGGTGAACGAGACGTTGGGGAGCTATGTGGACCGATTTCAGGAGGAAGTTACTCAGGTACAGGAGATGTCGGGCCATAGTCTGATGATGGCCTTTACCCTGGGCCTGCAGCAGGGTTTCTTCTGAATGGAGCTGAAGAGATTCCCTCCCCTCTCCTACGAGGAGTTGATGGAGAGGGCGACGAGAGAGGTCGACGGGGAGGCGTCGAACCCGGAGTTTGCAAGGAAGCTGGCCAGGTGGGCCATGGAGGAAGAGAAGGAGTCAAGAGGAGGGAGAGGACAGGAGGAGAGAAGAGTGGAGCCTAGGAAGAGGGAGCAAAGGCAGCTCCAGTGGCAGCAGCAGCCGAGGTGGGGGCATCAGGAGCCCGACCGTCGGCTGGGCTGGAGACCTGAGTGGCAGAGGCAGGGGCCACATAGAGGGTACTACGAAAGGGGTCACTACTAGGGGAGGCAAGATCAGTTCCACCCTCCGGGCTGGAGGCAGGGCCAGAGACCCCGGCTCCCCGACCAAGAGGAGGCCATGGCCATAGCCTTTGGAGCAAGGAGGGGGATTATGAGGAGGAGGAGAAGAGAGGTCAGGGTGGAGCTGCCCTATTGCGACTTCCATCAGGAAGAGGGGCACTCCACAGCCACTTGCCCGGAGTTCCTCGAGATGAGAGGGAATAGGGAACAGCAGGAACAGCAGCAGCAGCAGGGCAGGCAAGAAGTGAGGATTGAGGAGCTCCTGCCTCGGGCGGAGGAGGATCATTGCGAAGACCGGGTGGATATTGGAACCCGAGGGGGAATCAGAGTGATCCACGGGGGAGTAGGGGTCGAGGCTTCCCGCAAGGCAAGCCTCCACACCATGTACCGGCGAAGCGTCACCTCCAGATCCCAAACCCCACCCCCGGAGGAGAGGATCACTTTCTCCAGGAGCGATATGCCAGACCACGAGGACCAATTCTGCGATGCGCTGGTCATCAAGGAAGTCATCGAGAATTTCACTGTCTCTCGGATCCTCGTGGACAACAGGAGCTATGTCAACGTCGTCTTCAAAAAGGCGTTTGACGCGATGAAAGTGGAGGCAAAGAGGGTGCTGGCCTCGGATGGACCCTTGTTCGGGTTTTCAGGAGAAAGGAAGGAAGTAGAGGGAGGAGTTGGCCTCCATATTACCCTGGGGGGACAGTCAAGGAACTGCAGATTCGTCATTGTGGACGCCCCCAGCAGCTACAGCGCCATCTTTGGGAGACCGCTTATCAGCGCTTTCTGTTGCGTCCCCTCGTCTTTTCATCAGTGCTTGAAGTTCAACACCGAGGGGATTCAGGTCAGGGTCAGGGGGGACCCCAAGGTGGCGCGGGAGTGTTATGTCACTGCGGTTAACACCATCTCTTGGATGGAGGGAGTCGAAGAGATGGGGCGCATGATAGAGGAGGCGGGACAGGGAGCAGGAGAGGAGGAGCTGGAAATGAAGAGCTGCGCTGAGGAGGCGGCAGGAGGAGACCTGGAGGAGGTGGCCGAAGTGAGGGCCGTGGGAGAAGAGATGAAGGTAGAGGTCCCCGTTCCGGAGGAAGGGGATGCCGAAGGATGGGGGGAGCAGTCCAGGCTGGAGGCTGCAGAGGAAGTGGTGGAGCTGGAGGTGCTCGCACGGGGAGGCAGGATGGAGAAGCTCCGCGTCAGCGGGGGGCTGACCCCGGAGGACCAAGGCAGGATGCTGGAGTGCATCCAGAAGAACGTGGACATCTTCGCTTGGAACGCCGCGGAGATGCCAGGGGTTGACGCGGATGTGGCTTGCCACCGCCTCAACTTGAACCCGGGAACACGCCCCGTTCAGCAGAAGAAGAGGTCCACAGCGGACAAGCTGGCGGAGCCCATCAGGGAGGAGGTGGCGAAACTCCTCAAGGTTGGCTTCGTGTCTGAGATTCAGTACCCCGGCTGGGTCTCCAACGTGGTCATGGTTACGAAAGGAGACGGTTGGTGGAGGATGTATATCGATTTTTCCTTACTCAATAAAGCTTGTCCTAAGGACTGTTATCATTTGCCTCGGATCGACGCGCTGGTTGACTCAGCTGTCGGTTTTTCTGTAATGAGTTTTTTAGATGCTTTTTCAGGTTATCATCAAATCAGGATGCACCCCCCATACGTCAAGGATGTCTCGTTCATCACAGGGGATGGATGCTACTGCTACAAGATGATGCCCTTCGGGCTGAAGAATGCTGGGGCAACCTACCAGAAAATGATGGATAGGGTCTTCAAGGAGCAGAGGGGGAGGAATTTGGAGGTGTACGTAGACGACCTCATGATCAAAAGTCGGGATGTGGACTCCCACCTCCGAGACCTGGAGGAGACCTTTGCCACCCTGTGCAAATACAAGATGCGATTGAATCCCCTAAAATGTGTCTTTGGGGCCAGCAGGGGAAAGTTCTTGGGGCACCTCCTCACCCCCGCGGGGGTCGAGCCGAATCCAGATAAGGTCAGGGCTATCTTGGAGCTGGGGTCCCCGCGGAATGCTAAGGAGGTCCAACGGCTGACGGGGAAGCTAGCAGGGCTGAGTCGCTTCCTTTCTCGAGCATGGGAGAAGTGCTCCCCCTTCTTCAAAACGCTGAGGGGTGGTCAGAGATTTGAATGGACCAAGGAGTGCGAGGAGGCGTTCCAAGCCCTCAAGGTGCAGTTGACACAGGCTCCGCTGCTCCAACGGCCGAAGGAGGGGGAGGACTTGTTCTTATATCTCGGGGTCGGGGCGGAGGCCTTGAGCTCCATCTTAGTTCGTGAAGAAGGGAAGAGGCAGCTCCGTATTTATTACATGAGCCGGGTCCTGCGGAAGGTCGAGCTCCGGTATCCGATTTTGGAGAAGCTAGCCTTCGCCCTGATCATCTCGGCCCGGAGGCTGCGACCTTACTTCCAGGCACACTCAATCCAAGTGGTGACCGACCATCCTCTCCGCAACATCTTTGAGGGGGTGGAACATTCAGGCAGGCTGGCCAAGTGGTCGGTGGAGCTGAGCGAGTTTGATGTCTCCTTCGTTCCGCGGCTCTCGATCAAAGCTCAAGCGATCGCCGACTTCTTGGCCGACTACGTGGTTGAAGTGGCGGAGGAAGAACTCACCCGCCCGACTCCTTGGAAGGTGAGGGTGGATGGTGCCTCGGGGAGGCATTCCCTAGGAGTGGGGGTGATCTTGGAAAGCCCTCAGGGGACTCGAATCGAGCAGACGGTGGTGGTGCACTTTCCCATTACCAACAACCAGGCCGAGTACGAGGCCGTGATTGCAGGGCTTCGTCTGGCCAGGGAGCTGGGGGTGTCGGATGTGGAGGTCCTTACTGACTCCATGGTAGTAGCTTCCCAGATCAACGGGGAGTTCGAAGCAAGGGAGCCCACCCTGCGATCATACTTGGCCAAGGTGAAGGGGGTCATAGGCACTTTTCAAACCTTCACCATCCGACACGTGCCCAGGGAAGAGAATGAACAAGCCGATCAGCTAGCGAAGCATGGTCCCCAGGTGGGGGGTACCATCACCGACCTGTTCCGCCCCTCCATCGAAGAGGGAGAGCTCATGGAAATTGATCAACAACCTTCGTGGATGGACCCAGTGGTGGCTTTCCTCTCCACGGGAGAGTATCCGGAGGGGGCAGATAAGAAGAAGCTAAGGCACAAGTAAGCGTATTATCTCCTCCAGGACGGACAGCTGTACAGGAAGACCCTCTCAGGGATGCTGGCTCGCTACGTGGCCGAGGGCGAGGTGCAAAGGATCTTGGAGGAAGTCCACTCCGGGGAATGTGGGAGTCACTCCGGGAGTCGGACCCTGGAAGGAAGGATAGTTAGGCAAGGGTATTTCTGGCCCACCCTGGGCCGAGACGCCACGCAGTTCGCGAGGATGTGCCATAAGTGCCAGTTGTTCGCCCCCCCTCCAGCTACAGCCGGCCCAGCGACTCAAAAGTATCACGGCCCTCTGGCCCTTCGCAATTTGGGGAATGGATTTGGTTGGGCCATTCCCCCAAGTCAGTGGTCAGAGAAGGTTCCTCCTTGTAATGATTGACTACTTCTCCAAGTGGATGGAGGTGAAGGCGCTGGCCAAGGTAACCTCCCAGGTAATCAGGAACTTTGTTTGGGGAGAAATCATCTGCCGCCACGGATTATCTCAGGCCATCATCACGGACAACGGACCCCAGTTCGCCAGCGCCGAATTCACCAACTTCTGCGGGCAGCTTGGAATTGACCACAGTCTCGCCTCGATCCATCACCCCAGGAGCAACGGGCAGGTGGAGGCCGCAAATAAGATCATCGTCAACCTCCTCAAGAAGAAGATGGAGAATTTGAAGGGGAGCTGGGTGGAGCAGCTTCCCGCGGTTCTTTGGGCCCTAAGAACCACCCCCAACACGGCTACTGGGGAGACCCCCTTCAAAATTTCCCATGGGTGCGAAGCAGTGCTCCCCGTGGAATTTGAAGTCCGAACACCTCGAGTTGTCGCGGCCAAAGAAAGCCGAGAGGAGTGGCAAGCGGAGAACGAGGAGGAGTTGAGGCTCTCCCTTGACATGGTGGAAGTGCTGAGGGACCTTTCCGCTATCCGACAGGAAGAGGTGAAAAGAAGGATGGTCAAATACTTTGACAAGCATGTCAGGGTCAAACAGTTCGTGGAAGGAGATTTGGTGCTGAAGAAGGTAGATGCGGCAGGGAGGTCAGCATCCGTAGGAAAGCTCAACCCCAGCTGGGAGGGACCATTTATTGTAAAGAAAGCTTTGAAGTCAGGAGGCTACCGACTCCAAAATGTAGAGGGCGAGACCCTGAATCTCATCTGGAGTGGTGACGACTTAAAACGATTTTTCCCCGGAAGCATGTAAGCGATACTTTGATCATAATAAATTTCTCCAACCCTCCCGTATTGTCATAATACTTTGATCATAATGGAATGTGTTTTGGACCCCGAGCAGATCCCGCTGCCGGGCTCTCACCTAGCTGGCAGGGCCGGAAGTCACTCGGTGTCATCCTTGGCCTCGAGCAGATCCCGCTGTCAGGCTCTCACCTAGCTGACAGGGCCGGAAGTCACTCGATGGAATGTGTTTTTGACCCCGAGCAGATCCCGCTGGCAGGCTCTCACCTAGCTGGCAGGGCCGGAAGTCACTCGGTGTCATCCTCGGCCTCGAGCAGATCCCGCTGTCAGGCTCTCGCCTAGCTGACAGGGTCGGAAGTCACTCGATGGAATGTGTTTTGGACCCCGAGCAGATCCCACTGCCAGGCTCTCACCTAGCTGGCAGGGCCGAAAGTCACTCGGTGTCATCGTCGGCCTCGAGCAAATCCCGTTGTCAGGCTCTCGCCTAGCTGACAGGGCCAGAAGTCACTCGATGGAATGTGTTTTGGACCCCGAGCAGATCCCGCTGCCAGGCTCTCACCTAGCTGGCAGGGCCGGAAGTCACTCGGTGTCATCCTTGGCCTCGAGCAGATCCCGCTGCCAGGCTCTCACCTTGCTGACAGGGCCGAAAGTCACTCGATGGAATGTGTTTTTGACCCCGAGCAGATCCCGCTGCCAGGCTCTCACCTAGCTGGCAGGGCCGGAAGTCACTCGGTGTCATCCTCGGCCTCGAGCAGATCTGTCAGGCTCTCGCCTAGCTGACAGGGTCGGAAGTCACTCGATGGAATGTGTTTTGGACCCCGAACAGATCCCGCCGCCAGGCTCTCACCTAGCTGGCAGGGCCGGAAGTCACTCGGCGGCATTGATAATGGATTGGAGTCGCGAAGATTAACCGAAAAAGGGGGGTCTAACGTAACCACCCAGCCCCCATAATGACGACCGAAAGGAGGCAAGGACCCAGGCCGCATTATAAAGGGGTCAACCCCCAAGAAATCTGATGATTTAGGCGAGCGACGAGCCGACTCGCCTGACCTGGTGAGCGAGTAGCCACCACAGCGGGGTCGGGCTGCAGAGGCAGGTCGCCCCTAGCGGGACGACCGATCGGGCCTCCTATGATTCCTAAGCCAAGTCCGTAGGCATGCGACCTCGTCGGCACAGCGCGAGATGAACGACCGCGAGCACGGAAAGGGAGAGTTTACATCGCGCAATAATAGCAAGTATGCATATGTGGCGGGCGGGGAAACATTTATAAGAACATTGATAGATGAAAAACTCAAAGTCTAGGCGTGGCTCGCGCTTACATCTCAAACAACTAAATATACATGGGGTATACACCTAACAAGCAAATGTCAAAGAAGCGAGGGTGATGCGGGATCCTGGGCAGGAAGTCCTAGATGGGCTGAAAGGACTTATCCCCGGGGTCCGGCACAAGAAGGAACAGCGCCGGCACCACGTCGCCCGCCGAGAGTTCCGCGGCCTCGCTCTTGAGGAGATCCGCACGTCGTAGCATCTGCATTGTGTACTTCGCGGCGCTGGCGACGTTCTTCTGCATCAGCACCTCCAACTCGTAGTCAGAATGGTGTTCGAGCGGGCAGCCCCTGCTGTCTGGCGGAGAGACAGCGGCGGCAGCCTCCAGATCGCGCACCCGCGCCTCCAGCGCTGACTTGTCCTGACCAAGGGCGGCGATCTCAGCGCCCATCCGACTGGCCGTCGCCGCATCCTGAGAGAAGGAAAGAAAATCGTAAGGTGGATTCGCGAGAAGAAGCGGTGATTGGGAGTAAGCACGTACCACCCCTCCCAAGTACTGCGTGAGGGTCTCCTCGGCCGCGTCGGCCCGTTTCCTCTGGAGATCCGCGTCCTCCTGAGCAAGTTTCCGGGCCTCCTCCCTCTCGTCTGCCAATTTCTTAAGCGAGGTGGTGTTCCGCTCCAACTGGGTGCAGCGCCGCCCAACCATATGGGCCAGCTCCAGGCCACGCAGTTGGGCCCGCGCGCTCTCATGAACCAGTACTCGCGTCGCCTCCTTGTCGTAGATAGCGGCGTCCTCTCGCGAGTAGAGGCCGAACGAGAAATTATAGGCCTCCCCACCAATGGTGTCCTGCTCCAGCCAACTCGGCAGCAGAGTCGAGACCACTGCGCGATTTGACTCCTTGTCCCATGACAGAAGCGGGACGCCGAGCTCGTCCAGGCATTTCTCGTCGTAGCCGAAATTGCGATGCCCTCTCGGCACCGGCTTCGCGGCAGTTTGCGACGCGTCCGGCGGCCCGGAAGTGCCTGCCGCCCCGGCGGGGGTGTCGCTGGACGAAGCGACCAAAGGGGGGGACCCTCGGTCGGTAGATCCGACGGGGCCTTGCCTTTCCTTTGGCCACCAGCGAGTTGCTGCCCAGTAGTCTTCGCCATCTTGGGCGGGGGAGCGGGCTGTACGCCGCCCGGCCGCTTCTTAGCAAGGACCGACGGGGCGTCGCGCTGAGCGGCGTCCGCGGCCTGAGCCCGGTCGAGGAGCCCGGAGGCGATCCGAGCACTCTCGTAGGGGGGATGAAGGGGAACGTCTCGCTCGCCTGCCAAGAAGAGAGGGTAAAAACCAAAGAAGAAAAGAACAAGACAGAGCAGTGGCGAGTGACAAACCTCCCCCAGACGGGACGGCAGCAAGGTTATCGAGGTTGCGGCGCAAGTACGCGACCTCGAAGTTCTTCCCGGCGAAGAACCCACACAGGTCGGCTTCATGGCCCCCCAGGCTTGGCGGGCGGTAACTCGCCTCACTAAGCTGCACCGGCGAGAAGGGGACGTTGCCAAAATCCCCCTTAACGAACAAGAACTTCTTGAGCCAGTTGTGACTCTTATAAACGGTCTCCCGCACCTTGAGGTGGGCGCTGGAGAAATAGGCGGTCCCGTCCCGATTCGCGCGGAAGGAGAATAGTTTGCGGAAAACCGCGAGACTGAACTCGACTCGCTCCTCGCGCAGAAAGCAGGCGAACCCCACCATAACAGCTACGGAGTGCGGGGTCATCTGGCCTAGGACGACCCTGAAGTACTTCAGCACTTAGCGCACCTCAAGCCACAGGGGAAGCCGAAGACCCACCTCAAAGTGAGCCAGGGGTATGGCGAGCTCGTCCCTGGACAGATCATTGATCTTCTCCCCTTCCCCGGGCCATCTCGCCGAAAATCCCGGCGGGACGTGGTCGTCGAGGGCATCTAGGTACTCGCGCTCCGAGATGACGGCGTGGGGAAAGTCATGCTCTGAGAAGGTCCAGGTGCACTTGCTTCGCCCGTCCGCATCGTCGCCGCCGCCGCCCATTCCGCCGAACTGCCGCCGTTCGAGCGAGACAGGTCCAGAGGGCGAACGCGGGTCGTGCCTCGCGAAGAGCAGGGAATGGGAGAGTGCTTTGAATCGGGGGGAGGATAAGAACCGGCAAGGCCTATTTATAGGGGGAAAGAAAGGGCGGGAAATTTCCCGCCGACAGGAAAGGTGCGTGTAGCAAACATCAGGCCTGACGGTTCGACTTCCCGACCCGCAACCGCACCGCCAAGACCGTTCAGGAGCGGGCTCCGCACGTCCGCATCCGCGCGAGGAACAGACGGGCGAGCCTCGGCCCGCACCTGCCGAGGATTCTGTGCGAGTCGGGGCAACTCCTAGCCGGCGGGCTCCTCGGCCCGCTCCCGCAACGATCGGGATGGCGGGTTGAGCGAGTCCATCCCCTGACCTGCCCTCGCACCAGGGGGGCGAGCAGAGGACGCAGCTACACTCGAGCCCGCCCCGCAGAGAATAAAAGTAGTAACATGGTAATTTCGACATGCATCAGAAATCAGAAATCAGGCTCATAGGCGGGCGAAGAGAGTCGCAAATCGTTACAGATACAGAATAAGTATTTGAAATAGTAGCAACCCAGCGATATCCCGCGAGCGGGGAGAAGAAAGGGTGGATCAGTACTGGATCCACTTCCATCTGCCCCGCCGTTGCGTTCCGGTTCGCGGCGGCACGCGAGGATAGTGATAATCGCGCACCGCCACCAGCTCCTGCTGGGCCAGGCCAACTTGTTCCGAGGCACTCCTTAGGCGCTCCTCGGCCCGCGTAATGTGCACACCAGGCTAAGTGACCTCGCCACCTTCTGCTGCGCGCGGGGCCCCCTCCAGGGCCGCGAGCCGGGCCTCGGTGTCGGCCTTGTCTTGGTCGATCCTCTTCACGAGCTCCTGAAGCAGCAGAGTATGTTTCTGGAACAGCCGTGTCACCTGCCTCTTCATCCCCACCGCATCAGTCGGGTCGCCTAGGTAATCTGAAACACCCTCCACGTCAGGCGGAGGCGAGTACCCTTCGCTCATCTCAGTTTCGGAGGAAATCATGTTGCAGCCTGCAAATGGGAAGTTCAGAAGGAACGAGCGAGAACAAGACAAGCGCAGAGTACGAGCTTACCAGGGGTTGGCACGTCGTCCATACCGATGGAAGGACGAGAGGAGCCCGGCCGACCCTGAAAGGGTTCTCCCTCGAAGGCCGCAAGAGATTTCCCTAGTCCGGGGGGAACCGACGAACGAGGGATATTTGGGGGTGGACGGTCCAGACCTGAGGGACTAGCAACCCTCTCAGACGACAAGGGAGGGGGGCGATCCTCCACCCCGTCCCCCTCGTCTTCACGAGGCAGCACCTACAGGACAAAGGGTCAGAAACATGGCAACAAGCCGGGAGGGGAGATCACGTACCTCAGAAGCAACCTCAACACCGGAGGCCGAGCTGGAACCCGGGAAGTTATACGTCGGGGACCGCCTCACAATCTTTCCCTTTACCGGTCTAAAGAGAGGGTCGGGAGACCCACGCGCTAGCCAGGGGGCGGCCTCGAGGGCCTCCTCCCGCGTCTTCTGGCCCGCGGCCACCAGGCGGGCTCGCACCTCTTCGCTGACCGGCATCAGGAAGCTGCAGTCCGCTTGAAAAATGAGATGGTCTGGGGAACCCCACCCCCCCCCCCCCCCGGGCTCGGTGGTATATTTATAGCCGAATAGTGGGGCCCCGCCAGAAGATTCTCTGCCAGCTCAGCACCGTACTCGCCGAACACGCGGGTTGGATGGTTCTTTCCGAGCTTTATCAAGCTCAAAAAGAGCGGGGATTGTGTACAACCCCGTGTTCGTCGAGCGGGCCCCGCCAGGAATATCGGGCGAACCCAGTCCCGCGACCCGCACCCAAGCAACAAGCGGACATGCGGCAAGAGGCTGGTCCGCTCCCGCTCAGTTCAGTCGAGCGAGCCAGGCGAGGCGACTCCTAGCTGACAGCCCGCCCGACCAGTGATCTGCGACCCGCCGGCCCGCTCCCTACCCGCGACCGGACTGCCCCGTCCGGCTCGATGGAGTTTCGGCGAGTCGCGATGCCCGGCTCGCGCTCGCCCCAGAAGGATAGGCGAGCCGCTAGGGCCAGGCCGCGCCCGCTTCTCGCGGGAGGGATTAGTGGCGAGCCGGCCACCTCACTCAAGGATGGGGCCCAGCAGAAGCCCCGAGGAGGAATTACATGAATGCCCTCCCCATGGGTGCGAATAGCTCCTCAGAACGGCGGAGCCACGCTGTTAGCAGACCAGGCCGGACTGCGCATAGCAATTCAGAACAGCAAGGTTTGGCTGTTGACAGACCCGACTAAGGGCTTCTCGGTAATTTCAGGTCAGCTATTTTGGTTATTGGCAGTTCAGTTTCTAAAAAGCTATAAATAGGACCCAAGGGATACCTCAGAAGGCACTTCTTGATCCCCCGGCTCCAGCTTTTAAGTGTTTTCGGAGGATACCTTAGCTCGGCTTCTGGCTAAGGAGGGGAAGCGCTCTGAGATCTTCCGGGTTTGTGGTGGGACCTCCCCGCCGAGCCCTTGGGTCGGTGTCACCTTGTCTTCTTTGTGGTTTTGCTTGCAGGAGTGAAGTAGGCGCGAGACCACCCCTTCCCCAAGGGCGAACTCCACAGGAGATCGAGGAATCGGTTTCAACACCCCACTTTTTGGAGGTAATTAGCCTCTCAGGTACCAACCGTCGTGGCTCACGGTGGTAGTGGAGTGGGTATCTCCACTCCTAGGTGGGCATGCATACTACCAGGCCGAGACCTTACGTGCGCCTCAACACTAAGAACATAATAGTGAAGCTCATGTATACTCTTGCTGGAAATCCACCAGCCTTTATGGTCAGGAGTGTGTTTAGGGGATTGTCTTCCAGACCGCAGTATAAACAAACTATTAGTCCCAAAAACCTGCATTCCTCACAAGAGTCAATGTACTTCCGTCAGTGTGCCAATTGGACCAGTACCGAATGACCTACCACAACAAACACAATCCAGGTATAACAATACCTATCCGAGCCTCTATCTCGCAGGACCATCCCATCCTGAAGTCTTATACAACACCTAGTCTTCAACTCGTGGGACTAACACGTCATTAATTTATCATTATCCCGAGCCTCCAGCTCGTAGGTCTAACGAGTCCTGAATCACTACAACCCATACACGGGTGAGATTGCTATGTTGTTTCTTCTACCTATTAGACTACTCTTGTCTAACTTTTAGTTGTACGTAGCGACTTATGGTTGATCTTGGACTTCCCGAGGTATACCCGGTGAAGGGCTCGCAGCGGTACTAGGAGATATGATGGGTTGAATCCCAAATCTCCCTTTCTCAAGATATTTAATATTATTGATGTTGCTCTTATTCAAACCCTCTCTTAAGATTACTCTTGGATTTACATGTCTAACCTTTAGTTGCACCTAGTAATTTAGGGTTAATCTTGGACTTCCCGAAGTCTACCCGGTGAAGGGCTCACAGCGATACTAGGAACTATGATGGGATGAACCCCAACGTTCCCTTTCTCAAGATATTTAGTGTGAAAAAGAGCTAAATAAAGGCAAATTTTATTGCACCAAAACGATAATTATTACATAGGTATGTCCCCTTATTTATAGAAAATGAGGGAGGTGAGAGAATACAACAAGAGTTGTGGGACTAAAAGTAATCCGTACGGCTTATGCGGTTTGACACTGTCAAACCGCAACACTGTACAAAGCGCTGATCACTAGCGGCAACAGAGGTAAGCTGCCAAACCACCAATGAAGACTGCTACACCGCTGCACTAGCCGACAGACCGCAACTGCGGGTTGCCACCATATCGCAGTTGCGGACTCCCACCAGACCGCAGTTGCGGGCTCCCACCATTGCTGCTGCGGCAAGTCTCCAGGCTGCTACTGCGGCTAACCACCAGGTCGATGTTGTGATAAGACTCTAGGCTGCAACTGCGGCTAACCATCAGGCCGCTACTGCGCCAAGTCTTCAGACCGCTGCTGCGGCTAACCTTCAGACCGCAGCTACGTCTAGCATCCAGACCACAGCTGCGGGAAGACCACCAAGACTGAAAAGCCCTGCGAGAAGCCGACTACCAAACTGCAACACTGCTAAACAGTCAGACCGTCAATCCTGCCAAGATAGCCGCTAGACATAACCGCTGTCACTAACCAAACCGCCACACAATCAGACCGCCAGGACAAACCTCCTGACCGCCCAAACTACAAGCCGCTGCAACTAGATCATCAAACCGCCGAACTCTACACTCCCCCTCAAGCTGGAGCATATATATTAACCATGCCCAGCTTGCCACAAACATCTGAAAGAGAATCGGAAATTGGTTTCGTGAAGATATTTGACAGTTCTTTATCAGAAGTGACAAACGGAGTGCAGATCTGGTTCTTTAACACCTCTTCTCTAATGAAATGAAAATCAACTTCAATGTGCTTTGTCCTCTCATGGAAAACAGGATTCTTTGATATGTAAATAGTGGTTTTGTTATCACAGAACATAAGGAGAAGATGATCATAGACTTCTCCCAAGTCAAGCATAAGCGCTCGTAACCACTTCAATTCGCAAGTTGTTGAAGTCATGCTCAGATACTCAGCTTTAGCACTTGACCTTGAAACCACTGACAGCTTCTTGCTTTTTCAGCTAACAAGATTTCCTCCTACAAAGGTGCAAAAACTTGATATAGACTTTCTATCTTCTTTGTCATCAGCATAGCTGGCATTAGAATATGCTTCAATCTTCAAATGATTATGCTTCTGAAACAACAAGCCCTTTCCTGGAGACTCTTTCACATACTCCAGAATATTCATAGCAGAATGTAGATGACATTCTCTAGGAGTTTGCATAAACTGACTGACCTTCCCAACAACATAATAGATATCTTGTCTTATAACAGTCAGATAGATGAGTTTGCCTATAAGTCGCATGTATACAGTACAATCTGGGAGAAGAGAATTTTCAGTCCACCCCTTATCATCCCCAACAGCCAACGGACAATGAGAAGGTCTTGTGCCAAGAAAACCAGTTTCGTTTAAAAGATCTAGCGCATACTTCTGCTGCGAAAGAACCACAGAGTTTCACTTTCGTGAAATCTCAATTTCCAGAAAATACTTCGGAGTTCACATATCCTTAGTAACAAAATATTGTCGAAGATGTCGTTTTACCAGATCAATGTCTTCTTTATCATCACCAGTAAGAGAGATATCATCAATATAGACGGCACGAATCACAAGGCCTTTAGTAGTCTTGCGTATAAACAGAGAATGATCAAAAGAACTCTGATTGAACCCAATAAGAGAAACAACCCCACTAAACTTGTCAAATCAAGCTCGTGGACTCTGCTTTAAACCATAAATCACCTTCTAAAGCTTGCATACCTGAGACTCTCCTGGAGCAACATACCCAGGAGGTTGCTTCATGTAAACCACATCTTGCAAATCATCATAGAGGAAGGCATTCTTAACATCTAACTGAGACATTCCCAGTCTCTATTAACTGTGACGGAGAAAAGAACATGTATAGTGTTAATGCGATCAATCGGAGAGAAGGTATCAAAGAAGTCAACACCATACGCTTGAGTAAATCCTTTGGCAACCAGCCTCGCCTTATAACGATCAACAGAACCATCTGGAAGATACTTGACAACAAAAACTCATCGACAACCAACCACATATGTGCCCAGAGGTGTGGGAACAATAGCCCAAGTACCTCTCTCATTTAAGGTTTGCATTTTTTCATCCATAGCGGCCTTCCATTGCGGAATAGCAAGAGCCTCTTGATATGTAGCCAGGATGACAGTAGAAGATATAGCAAGAGCAAAACACTTGGCAACCGGAGAAAGCCGAGCATATGAGACAACATCATCAATAGGATGCTTAGTGCATTGGCGGACACCCTTCCGCATGACAATGGGAAGATCAAGATCACTATGGTCTGTAGGAGCAGATCCATTTTCAGAAGAGAGAAGAGGCCCGAGTACAGGCACAAAAGGCTCCAAGGGCAATGATTCAGTCTCGAGAGAAGGAGACGGTGCAACAGGAACAAAGGTGGAAAGAACTAGGTGCATAGGTGCAGAGATAATAAGAATTGAAGAGGAAGTATCAGAGGCCAAGAGAGAAGAAGCAGGAGAAAAATATGGTGTATCCTCAAAAAAGGTGACATCAACAGAGACGTACTTTTTGCTGAGAAGAGGATCAAGACAGTGATATCCTTTTTGAGTCGAACAATAACCAAGGAATATGCATTTAATAGAATGAGGAGAAAGTTTGTCACAATCAGGAGAAGGTATATGAACAAACGTCGTACATCTAATAACCCGAAGAGGTAAAGGAAACGGTTAAGCCTCGGGATACAAAATGGAAAATGGAGTCTTGCCCTGAAGAATAGATGAGGGAATTCGATTAATGAGATAGCAGGAGAGAAGGACAACATGACCCCAATAAGACCGAGAAACATTCATTTGTAACAGAAGGTTACGAGCAACATCCAAGAGCTGACGATTCTTACGTTCTACGACGCCATCCTGTTGAGAGGTATAGCGAAAAGAAGTTTGATGAATCAAACCATGGACCATACAAAAATCAAAAAATTGATGGCTGACATATTCTTTGGCATTATCTGTATGAAGAATTTGAATATGCATATTAAACTGTGTCAAGATCTCATTATAAAAGGCGGTAAAGACAGTGTAAAGTTCAGAATGATCTTTCAATAGATACAACCAAGTACCTCTTGAGAAATCATCAATGAAAGTGACAAAGTATAAGCTACTCCTACCAACAGTGGCAGCAGGAGCAGGACCCCAGATGTCAGAGTGAACTAGTTCAAAAAGACGTGAAGAACTACGTCTCACTTGTGCTGTGAAAGAAGAGCGATGATATTTACCAAGCTGACAAGCTTCACAATTCAAAGGGGAATCCTCTTGAGGAAGATCGTGAAGAAGGTGGTGGATGAGGCGAGAAGGAGGGTGTCCAAGATGACGATGTCATTGTTGAAGGGAAGAAGAAGCAGAAAGAGCAACGACATTGTCAAGAGAGAAGAGACCACCACTCGCAGTCCCAGTAGCAATTGTAGCCTTAGAGGCAAAATCCCAGAAAGAATAAGTAGTGGCATTAAAAGCAACCGTGCAATGTAACTGTGTGCAGAGAACATGAACAGACAACAAATTGTATGGAAAAGTGGGAACATAGAGAGTGTCCTCAAGGTACAAAGACAGAGTGATGTGCACAGTGCCTACACTATGCACAAGAATAGAAGTCTCATCGGCAATAATGACAGGAGATGCCCAGTTCTGGTTGTTCAAGCAGGAGAACAAACGAGAATTGTTGATCATGTGATAAGTGGCACCATATTCAATAAGCCACTTATCGGAAGACGCCAAAAGAGCACGAGCTGTAGAGGAGATAAAAGAAACCGACCACATGGAGAAAGAAACCGATAAGAAAAGAGACTAACCGCACGGTTAGACAAAAGCCGACAGAGACTCGGACCGCACGGTTGAGAAAGAAGCCAGAAGAACAGGTCGCAGAAAGAGGAGAGATCGCACGAGTAGAGGAAACAACCCATGCTAGAAGAGAAAAGAAAAGAGAGAGGAAGAGACCGTGCGAGTAGAGAAAAAAACTCGTGCGAGAAGAAACAAGCCACGGGAAGAAAACCGCAAAGGCCACACAAACAAGCATCCACAAGCAAGAGAGAGCAAGTAAGAGCGGCTAGCAAGGAAGAACGCGTGACAGAACAATCCACAAAGCAAGAAGCCGCGGGAACAACAACAAGCAAGGGAGAGCGGGGCGGGAAGAAAACCGGAAGAAGCAAGTCGAAACAATTAGACAAACAAATTGCTAGCTAATTGGAGCAAAGGATCAGTTCGCTCTGATATCATGTCAAAAAGAGCTAAATAAAAGCAAATTTTATTGATTCAAAAAGATAATTATTATATAGGTATGTCCCATTATTTATAAAAAAAATGGGGGAGATGAGAGAATACAATAAGAGATGTGCGACTAAAAGTAATTCATGCGGCTTATGCTGTTTGACACTGTCAAACTGAAACATTGTACAAAGAGCTGATCACTAGCGGCAACAGAGATAAGCTGCCAAACCGCCACTGAAGACCTCCAAGACTGGATAGCCCTGCGAGAAGCCGACTGCCAAACCGCAACAGTGCTAAACAGTCAGACTGTCAATCCTGCCAAGATAGCTGCCAGATATAACCGCTGCCACTAACCAAACCGCTAGACAATCAGACCGCCTAACCGCCCAAAATACAAGCCGCTGCGACTAGATCATCAAACCACCGAACTCTAACATTTAGTAAAGTTGTGTTGCCCTTATTAAACCAATTCTCTTAAACAAGATCGATTGCTGAATATTTATTTCGTCAAAATTGTTAAATATAGATAATATGAACATGTTTGAGTGTATGAATTGGAAGTCCTCATAATACTTTGCCAAAGGCCCTGCGATTATTTTCAGGGATCTATCATGACATATTTGACTTAAATCCAGAGATTCCTAATTTTCATAAAATAATCAACCATAAATATATTTTTCCTAAATTAATGTCACTAGTGATTTTGAACATGAAGTATCACTTTCTTTTATCAAACCAGCATGATTAAATTTCTCTAATATCATATTGATGAAACATGAGTCTGGACAAAATTTCATAACTTTTAAGTGACATTTAATGACTCAATTGAATTTTCTAAAAATAGGACCTCTAGGTCACTTTACAAAGGAAGTACTTGACATACTTGATAAATAGATTCCATAAAAGTGACATAGGAGTTGAATACCAAATACAACATAATTCCAGAGATTCATAATATTCTTCAATGATATGATCATAGAAATTCAAAAACATAAAAGGGACATAAATGGAATAATTGGAGTAACACTACTCTCTTGGCCTCCAATAATGCTAAGTAATTTTCCAGAGTGATATAATGACTTAGAATAAAGTTCAACAGAGTTTGGTTTCCATCCAAAGTCATTAAGGCCTAATTTACCATAATTTTAAATTAATGACTTTTCTACCTTTGTTCATGAACTATTTGGAATAAAATTTTAAAAATCTCAATTAAATTCTCACTGACATAAAGTAGAATAAAATGAGAGTAGCCAAAATTCCAGATTTTTCTAAGCAACATATACCATGATAATCTTAAAAACTCCAAAGGGTGTAACATGCAAATTTGGACATTACTATCAGCAATTATTCTAGAATCTCTTCCAACTTTTTTCCAGAGGTGTATAATGTCAATAAAATACTAGTGGCAGAAAACTAGAGTTTTCCAAGTTAATTTGCTCACTTATATTTCCTTAATTTAAAAATGTGACATAATTAAAATAAATTGTAAACCCTAGGTTTTTTGTCCCAAAAAACCTAATATTACTATGGATGGTGTATTTCATCATCATAAGCCCATAGACAAAGTTTCATTTGCATACCACAAGTCAAATAGGCTAAAATCTCCATTTTTGCCCTTTTTTGCTATTTGCACCCCTATATCTCTGCACTATCTCAACATACGAGTTGGATCCACCAACATGCAGATGTCCTAATGACTTGAAATTTTTACCAGGGCTTCATAAATCCCTAAGGTTCATCCCACCCAAAAATTGGTTCATTAGGGTTATTCAAATCACAAATATTTCATTTATATTAAAAATCACATTTTTCCTAAAACTATAGAAAAATGTTGTCAAAAAAATCTCATTATTGAAATGTAGGTGTACCTAAGGTATATTCTTACATGCCCCAAATTTCAAGTTCATATCTTCCACCATTAAAACGATATACACAAAATATAGTATGTCCCTTCCTAAGCACCAGTCCCACCAAAAATAACCTACAGGGAGATACAATGCTCCAAATGGGATGATTCAAGTTTTAAATTAAAGTAGAGACTTAGAGCTACAACTTTCATATTTTGCACTTTCCATGAACCTGCTCCTAAGTACCTTAATTTTTAGGATCCAAATAAGTGTTTCTATGTGACAAAAATCACATTATATATATATATCCAAGATGGACGGCCCAGATTGCGTCTTCCCCCTCCAGCCAACATATATATATATATATCCAAGATGGACGGCCCAGATTGCGTCTTCCCCCTCCAGCCAACAGCCATGATCAACCCAACCTGGGCACTTTCTAGCCTGATTTCCCGGCCACCCAGCCACCTCCCCGGCCGACCACCAGCACCTCAGTTATGGTGGTGGCGATCAGTTGGTGGTGGTTTGAATGTCGGAGGTGGTGTTTTCCGGCAAACCCGCCACCATGGATGTTTTTCGAAAACCTCCATTTTCTCACATTGGATCGGGCTCTGTCGAGCCCGATTTCTCTCTTATTGGATCTAGGATACTAGTACAGAGGGAGAGGAGGAGAAACGAACCCGTAGGCGAGCTTGACGACGGGTTTAGTGGTGGTGCGCCATTGTCGACGAGCTAGCTTGAAATCCACCTCCTGATTTCGATCCTCCAGCAAAAGCTCCACTCCAAAGCTCTGGCTCGACTTCTTGTGAGGTGGTAAAGGTGATGAAAGGCTTGAAAGGGGTTGAGGATGGGTGTAAGTGTAGGGCCAAGAGAGGGGGTGGTTGGCCATGGAAATTGAAGGATCTTCTCTCCCTCTATCCTTGATGTCAATTGGCTGGAGTAATGGGAAGGCAGTCCCCATGCATGGGAACTCCCTTGGCAGCCATTGGGAGGAGGTGTGCCAAGTGGAAACCACCCCATAAAATCCTCCTCTTTCTCCTCCAAATAGGTGAATTTCATATCTTACCCTCCATAGAAATCCTTCATTCAAATTCAGAGGGGTTTTGGCTGTACATTGGCTCATGGGCCTGCTGTATGGGCCTTGGCAAGGCCTTTGCCCAATTGGTTTTGACTTGGGCTCCTAATTTTCCTCTTTAGACCTTATGTTGACCATGGTTGAATTAGGGGTTTGACTTGGTCAACTGATGTGTGGTCTGGTCCAATGTGCGTGTCTTGAGTCCCTTGACACCATCCAATGTGGTTGGGTCATGTTGGTGCCCTAATTGGGCCAATTTAGCCAATATGTGTATTTTTTGACCAATTTAGGGCTAAATTTGACTTTGGTCAAATTGATGACCTCATGATGGGACTTTTGGGTCAATTGGATCCTTTATGATGCCATAAAACCAGGGATGAGTCAATTTCATGTTTTGGGGGCCAATTGAACGTAATGGTGATGGATTGACCTATGTTGACCTAAGGAATATTTTGGTCAATTTGGTGACCCTATGATGGGGCTTTTGGGTCAATTGGGCCCCTTATGATGTCCTAAGACCAGTAGTGAGGTCTATTTCATGTTTTGGGGGCCAATTGGACCTAATGGTGAAGGATTGACCTATGCATGGGAACTCCCTTGGCAGCCATTGGGAGGAGGTGTGCCAAGTGGAAACCACCCCATAAAATCCTCCTCTTTCTCCTCCAAATAGGTGAATTTCCTATCTTACCCTCCACAGAAATCCTTCATTCAAATTCAGAGGGGTTTTGGCTGTAAATTGGCTCATGGGCCTGCTGTATGGGCCTTGGCAAGGCCTTTGCCCAATTGGTTTTGACTTGGGCTCCTAATTTTCCTCTTTAGACCTTATCTTGACCATGGTTGAATTAGGGGTTTGACTTGGTCAACGGATGTGTGGTCTGGTCCAATGTGTGTGTCTTGAGTCCCTTGACACCATCCAATATTGGTTGGGTCATGTTGGTGCCCTAATTGGGCCAATTTAGCCAATATGTGTATTTTTGACCAATTTAGCGATAAATTTGACTTTGGTCAAATTGATGACGTCGTGATGGGGCTTTTGGGTCAATTGGGTCCTTTATGATGCCATAAAACCAGGGATGAGTCAATTTCATGTTTTGGGGGCCAATTGAACGTAATGGTGATGGATTGACCTATGTTGACCTAAAGAATATTTTGGTCAATTTGGTGACCCTATGATGGGGCTTTTGGGTCAATTGGGCCCCTTATGATGTCCTAAGACCAGTAGTGAGGTCTATTTCATGTTTTGGGGGCCAATTGGACCTAATGGTGAAGGATTGACCTAAGTTGACCTAAAGGGTACTTTGGTCAATTTGGCCAATTTGGTGACCCTATGATATGGCTTTTGGGTCACTTGGGTTTTCTTTAGGGCTAGAGTCATAGTGGTGAGGTCAATTTGCACTTGTGAGTTCAATTTGGGCTAGTTTGACCTAGGTTGACCTAGGTTGACTTGTACATTATAATGGGTCTTCACCCTAACTCAATGGGTCCTAAGGTCACCACCTAACCCAACTCATCGTACTCACCACATGACCTATCCTAATTTGTGTTAAGGAAGGACTAGAAGGAAATGAGATGTTACAATACTCCCTCCCCACAAGTCGGTGGCAGCGGTCCGGAGGATCTCGCTAGGTCTCAGGTAGCTTCCGCGGGTTTTTGACGAACCGGAACAACATTCCCCCGTTGCGGAAGTCGGTTTACTCTTCGAATGACAGTCATCACTTGTTGCCCTACACCTCAACCCGATCGCTAGGCCCAAGGCTGACTTCGCGCCACTCGTGAAAAATTCGAAACGACATCATGGAGCCAAGCTCCCGAAAGAAGTAAAGCAGTCTCACGATCCTCATCAGCCCCACTAGGGATAATTGCGTAACTGGAATGCCACAAAACTGGAAAACGATGATGGCTTCATCAGTAAGAAGGATCTGAAGTCCGCCTTTAGACATCCCTTTGTAATCGCAAAGTGACCAGGAGGAGGGTTTTGAACGCTCTCCAATGGGGAAGGGATCGCAACCTCCACGTCCGACAAAATTCCAAACCATTTCCTCTAACCGGTCACTCAGGCAAGGCTCAGAATCAAAGAAAGATGCATCAACTACGACGGAGAACCATCCTTCGGCACCTGCAAAGAAGACGATTGTTAGCATCAAAACAAATAAACAAGGAAAAATCCCTAAAGAACCATATGCGTCTGAATGCCCACGAAGGAAGCACCACCGCAACAGCCCGGGCATGCGTCGCTAGGTTCACCCCCACACACAAGCTCCCCTGCGCGAGGGGTCGCGCGCGAATGCGCTGATGACACATCGCACACAGTCGCATGGACGGCACCGTGCGCACGCGCCAGCACGCAGTCGTCCATGCGCGCGGAACCGCGCCCGCGCCCGCGCGGGAGGCACCACACGCGCACCACTTGCACGTGCCCGCCCCCGCAGGGTTTCCCTCATGTGTGGTCACCCCCGCAGGGTTTCTCTCACGTGTGGCCGCCCCAGGGCATGGCCACCACCACACACGGCCGCCTCCCCCGCCTATAATGGAGTTCCTCCATGCCACCTCCTCCGCGCACCCCCACGCCGGCACCTCCACGTGCGGGATTCTTAGTACGCCCCTTTTTTCTGCTCACGTGCTCCCCTTTGTCGAGACAAAAAAATGATTTCACAAAAATATTGACCTTTTTTGAGGAAGACGTGACAGCAGCAGGAGCGCACGAACTCTATGAGAAGACTCCAAGGACTTTGCAACAACGTAGGAAGAGAAACAAATAACCCTCTCCAATATAGACCTTGTAGGAGGGCACATAATGGAAAGCGTCTAAGATAACAAAATTTCTCTTACCAAATTTTTTTGTCTCAAAAATGACAGCGGAATAAACAATATTCAGGTCAAATATCTCGCAAACACATCTGATAATATCTGGCAGAATATGACAGGAAATATTCAACCATTTATTCATCCTGATTTTCGGCAAACGATCACTCACGACCGAGCACTGATAATCGCGAGGATTTGCGACATCCCGGGCAAAGATCAATTTTTTTGTGCTCATCACTTTGCGGGTGACTCGTGAAAATTTGGGGGCATTTGATGGATTCCCTTAAGTATTTTCGAGTCAGCCAAAATTGACCCAAGCGGTCGCGAGGATGAGCGCGCGAAAGCACGACAGACCCAAACACGAGCATGACAAACCAAGGCAGGGGCGACGCACGCCCCATGGATCCACACACGCAGTTCTGGTCATGTGATTTTTCACCCTTTTCGGGTTTTCCACGTAAAAAATGTCTTTTGTCATTTGCTATTATTTCACTTTGACTGTTTGCAAGCGCGGTCCAATTCCGAATTAAGGCGGTCCGATTCTCCGGACTGAGGAAAAATCGGATGACCCGCAACAATACAGTTGCAGATGATGATGGTTATTTTATAATGAAGATTGTGGTAAATATTTTACAATGAAGATTGTGGTAAATATTTTACAATGAAGATTGTGGTAAATATTTTACGATACATGCTTCTCAGTCTCTACCATGTTTAACTTAAAGCTGTAGACTGTGTTTGACACGGTGGTCGCGGTTATGTGCATGAGGATTAAATTGTCATTCGTTAACACCCACCTGCGGAACTTCATCCACTTTTATGTTCAAACGGATGATGTTTGTTAGATGATGCTTAACAAATGACGGTTTAACCCATACGTTTATGGCCGCCGACACCATGCCACAAACAAAGTCATGTTAAAGGAGTGAGAATGAAACAACAGCTGCGGCAACCTTTATAATCAGAACTTGAGGAAGATGATCAATCGTCTTCATGTTAAAGGAGTGAGAATTGGAGGACATTATATTCATGTTAGAGGAGTGAGATTTGGAGGAAATTATCTTCATGTTAGAGATTTCGACAAAATTTTAATAACTTTGCTCTAGGGATAATAAAATAAGTTCATGGGAGAGACTCTGTATATAACATCTTCAACAAAAAGCCTTCAACTACCAATTTCTAAGGGCAATGAAAGAACCCGCCAACCCAACAGTTCATCTCAAAACCAAGGTATTGAGATGAAGGGTGTGGGGGTACATGAACACAAAGGGGAGAAGTCTGCAGGCGGTGTGGGATTAACCCCAACCACAGGATCGCGGGGATATTCCGCCACAAGGGGGCCCACCGAGGTCAACACCCAGACCTGGAACGCGATGGGGAAGCCAAATACGCGGTCTCACACACACGTGTCCTGCTGGCTAATATAATCTCAACACACCCCCGCAGCAGGACAACCCGCTCTGAAACCATGAAAGAACCCGTCAACCCAACAGTTCATATCAAAACTCAGGTATTAAGATGAAGGGTGGTGGGGTACATGAACACAAAGTGGAGAAGTCTGCAGGCGGTGTGGGATTAACCCCAACCACAGGACCGCGGGGATATTCCGCCACAAGGGGGCCCACCGGGGTCAACACCCAGACCTGGAACGCGATGGGGAAGTCAAATACGCGGTCACACGCACACGTGTCCTGCTGGCTAATATAATCTCAACAGGCAACAACAACAACACTCAAGCCTTTATCCCACTATAGTGGGGTCGGCTATATGGATCCTTTGTCGTCATTGTGCCCTATCTTTTGTCATAATCTCACTAATGCTTAAATACATCATGTCTTTCCTTACAGTTTCATTCCAAGTCATTATTGGTCTACCCCTCACTCGTTTAGCATGCCTAGTGACTAGACTCTCACAACGCCTAACAAGGGCCTCTAATGGTCACCTTTGTACGTGTCCAAACCAATCTCTAAGGGCATTACAACAAAATTGAATGATATACCTAAAATATTAATTGTATCATTAAAAATATATATATATGAGACCATATATACAATAAAAGGTATGAAGTAATAAGCTGTGGGGACTTATTAAATTTTTGGAACTAGATTATTTTCTCTCAAGTGATAAGTTATGCCCATTATATATATGAGATTTTGGTTGTGCTCCGAAAATTTCAAAGCTCACATTGCGTAGGTTTTGTTAAACTACTAAAATTTAATTTGCTAAAGTTTGTTTTTGGAATATTTAAAACATTCAAGCATCATTTAAATTGGGCTTGATCGCATTAATTCCACACACTGGTGTAGGATTACATTAGCGTATCGGCACTGTCATTTCACATTTGCACGTAGCGTTACATTTGCGTGGTGTCACCGTTCACGTTTCACATAGTCTCGTCCTGCATCAGAAAGTCTCGCAGGCCGCCTGTTTGGCGAGGAATCCTTGTAAGACGCCCATCAGGCGAGGAAGCCACATTCATCGCACATTTAGTGAGAAAATATATGTAACTCGCCTGTAAGTGGGGACTTCAATGACTTACACAGCAGTTAAGACGCAAGGGGAGCCCATTCTCACAATAGTGATCCCCTCTCACCAAGATTTGTCTATAAATAGGATCCCAGGAGTCCTAGGAAAGACACCTGAAAAATTCTCAATCCGCCTCCCCTCACGTCTTATACTCTCCTCTTGGGGCTTTCTTCGTACCCTGCTCAGTCTTCTTTTGGTGGTGGAGGGAAAATTTTCTCGAACTTCCGGGTACGTGGTGGAACCTCCCTGTTGAAGCACTTAGGGTGTGTTTATAGACAATTCTCAGCTTCTCCGTGCTCTTGCCATCTTATCCCGTTGGACCAGACAGCAGACCGGATAACCTCCGGCTACCTTTTGGTCCGAACTTTCGGGGCGAAGATTTTCCTGACTCCAATACTTTGGTGCAGTAAGTGTGGACCGCAGTCAGGGGAAAGATCTGCGAAGAGTCGACATGGTGCAAGAAGGCGAGCGAGAGGTGGTGCACAGCAACTCGCCGGCCGAGGGCGAGTATGTGAAAAAAGTGAACTTTGACGATTTTACTAAGAGGATTGAGAACACGCTGCGAGAAGTTTTTGTTACTTGCGCTGAGGTCATGGCGACCTCGTCGCGCCGCATCACTCCGGAGGATGGCGAGTCGTCTAGGCGAGCGGGAAAAGAGCTGGCATCTGAAGAATTGGAGCGACTAGTGCAAACCCGCTACCCTTGCGGATTCCCAAGGGATTCAATTTCACGGCGCGGAGAATCTCGCGAGCTACCATGAAACTTGTGTGGTCGAGTTATCACCAACTCACCATCTGTCAACTCACCAACCAGGAGGGAGGAGTCCATTCTGCGATGAGGTTCTGTCAGCACCAGTTCTTGAAGGATTCAAGGAGCCACATCTCAACTACAATACCGGGAAGGACGACCCCATACAACACATGCAATGGTTCGAGAACGTGATGTTTATATGCAACATGTCAGACCCTTTTAATGCAGGTTCTTTTCTATCACCTTCAAGGGGAAGGGGAGAGATTGGTTCCACTAGCACCGGGAGGGTCAATTTACAGTTTTGAGGACTTACGTCGAGATGTGACGTTGTGTTTCACCAACTCAAAGAAGAGGAAGGAGCTCACTGCCCATTTCTTCCTCAAGCAAGGGATCAACAAGACCCTGCGCAGCTACATCGATCACTTCCAGGAAGAGGTCCTCAGTATCCAAGAGGTGGACGGCTTCACGTTATAGTTGGCTCTCACTTTTGGCCGACGAGAGGGCCTTTTCAAGCTAGAGGTCAGTCAAGATCCGTCGGTTTCCTTCGAGGACCTGATAGACAGAGCAAGCAAATAAATCTAGGGGGAGGCGACGAATAGCGACTTCTTGGCCAACCTAACCAAGTTGACAAGGGAGGAAGAGGAGGAGGCTCCGGAAGAGGAGAGGAAGGTAGAGCAGAGCAAGCAGGAAGCAAGGGTATGCTAGGAGGCGGGAAGAGTCGAGGAGGCAAGAGATAAGGAGACCTTACAGGGCCCCAGAGAATCGGGAGCAAGAAAGAAGGTTTCAGGCTCCCGTGGACCGACCCCCATGGAGGCTGACAGGAAGACCCCATCATGCGGATCCGGTTAGGGCTATACAATTGTACGGAGGAGCATCCGAGATGGGAGCATAGGGAGGCCATGGTGGTGGCTCGGTAAGGCAAAATGCAGCAGAGAAGGTTGCATCAGAGGAGGAACAAACCGGAGAGGGTTCCCCTCTATTGTGAGCTACATCAAGTACAGGGGCGCGACACTGCAACCTGCCCAGAGTTCATAGAAGCAAGGAGGAGAGCGAGAGAAGGAGGAGCCCTAGGATGGGTGGAGAAGGCCAAGACCCCAGCCCGAAGGAGGAACAAAGATAGGGTTGACTTGAGAGGGCGCAGAGGAGTGGGAGTCATTCGTGCGGGGGAGAGCATTGGGAGTCCATGGCGGTGCAACAGTTGACGCAAGCATTGCTCCAGAGGCCAAAGTAGGGGGAGGATCTATTCTTCTACCTAGGAATAGGGTTGGAAGCCGTCAGCTCAGTACTGGTGAGGAAAGAAGGAAAGGGATAGCTCTTGATTTACCATGTGAGTAAGGTATTAGGTAAAGCCGAAACGCACTGCCCTATCCTCGAGAAGCTGGCATTTGCTTTAGTTATCTCTGTGTGGAAGCTTCAGCCCTACTTTCAAGCACATTCCATCCGCGTGATAGCCGATCATCCTCTTCGTGGCATCATGGATGGAGTAGAGCACTCAGGATGTTTAACAAAGTGATCGGTAGAACTTAGCGAGTTTGACGTTACCTACTTGCCTAAGGTGGTCATCAAGGGGAAGGTCATGGCGGACTTCATGGTCGATTTCTCAACAGAGGCAGAAGAGGAGGAGCGTCCAATAGGCTCAGTACCATGAAAAATGTTCGCGGACGGAGCTCCCGGGGAACGAGGATCGAGCAAGCAATCGAGATTCTATTTCTCGTCACAAACAACCAGGCAGAGTATAAAGCTATCATCGCGGGGTTACGCATGGCCCGAGAAATAGGGCTTCAAGATCTCCTGGCGTTCACCGATTCTTTGGTAGTAGCATCCCAGGTCCGACGGGAATTCGAGGTGCAAGATACTATTCTTCAACGATACCTAGTGAAGGTGAAGGGATTGATGGGAACGTTCAAATCATTCTTTGTTCAACACGTACCAAGGGAGGGAAATTCAGCGACGGACCGACTAGTCAAGTACGGACCCATAGCCAGAGGTATTATCATCGAATTGTTGCGACCATCATAAAAGAAGGGGAGTTAATGGAAATCTAGCACCGAACCTCTTGGCAAGATCTGTTGGTGACGTTTCTCAGCACCAATCAGATCCCCGCGGAACTATATCGTAAAACCATATCGGGTCCTTTAGCCAAATGTATCTCAGAGTCGGAAGCTTTGCAAGTAGTAGAAGAAATTCATTCAGGGGAGTGTGGGAGTGATTCAGCGACTCGTACCTTAGAGCAAAGAATTCTGATATAGGGATACTTCTGGCCCACTATAAGGAAAGACACTGAGTCGTTCTCAAATAAGTGTCGAAAGTGCCAACTTTTTGCCCCCTCCAACTGCAACCGGTTCAAAAAACTACGTTCGATTACAGCCTAATGACCCTTCTCCATTTGCGGGATGGACCTAATTGGTCCTTTTTCCTCATGCTGGCAGACAGAGAAAGTTCATTCTCAAAATGATCGACTACTTTTCAAAGTGGATCAAAGTTAAAGTGTTAGCCAAGACTACATCGCAGATAGAGAAGAACTTTATTTGGGGAGAAATTTCTTGTAAATTCAGGATCTCTCTCGCGGTTGTCACCGACAACGACCGCAGTTTGAGAGCCTATAATTGATCGATTTCTGTAATCAACTGGGAACCGATCTGCAGTTCACTTCTGTCCATCACCCTAGGAGTAACGGTCAGGTCGAGGCGGTGAATAAGTCGGTCATCAACCTTTTGAATAAGAAGGCTGAGAATCTCAAGGGGAATTGGGTCGAACAGCTCCCATTAGTCATTTGGGCTCTTAGAACAACTCCTAACTCGGCGTCGGGAGAGACGTCATTCAAATTATCCCACGGATCGGAGGCTCTCATCCATGTCGAGTTCGAAGTCAGAAGCCCAAGGGTGGTTGTTGTCGAAGAAGGATACGAAAAATGGAGCCTCGAGAACAAGAAAGCTCAAAGACTATGCCTCGACTACATTGAAGAGCTTCGAGACCTTGCAACGGCCCGACAAGCAGAGATCTAGAGGATAATGGTCAGACACTTCAACAAACAAGCTCACATCAAGCAGTTCCAGGTAGGGGGATCTTGTCCTGAAAAAAGTGGATGTTGCAGGCCGGTCGGCCGCCGTAGGGAAGCTGGATCCAAATTGGGAAGGTCCTTTCATCGTGCAGGAAGCCCTCGAGTCCGGAGGATACCGTTTGCAGAATCATGATGGAGAACCCCTTAGCAACATTTGAAGTGAGGATGACCTGAAAAAGCTCTGCCCGTAAGGATGCAGATGAGTTGTATTTATTTCTTACACAAATGGAAAATTTCTACTTGTTGCATGTAATGACATAAGCATTTATAATGCGCCTCTTTTTGAACGACTCAAACGACGAACAAAGAAAACAATATGCCCTATGTGACGGGTTGGAAGAGGAATCTCCGACTCAACACTCATGAATTGCCTCCCAGGTAATTGGACAATGTCTCGGGATAATAGCGAATCATCTTAAGTCCAAACCTCTGCAGCGACGACCGAAATCAGCTCCCCCTTTTTCTACATGTTGGTCGACGATCCCTCAAGTGCCCATCTCACCTGTCTAGCTACATTGTCTGAAGAGAGTAAGGAGTAACCCCTCGGCCCGGCAAGAGAGGAGTTAACCTGCCTTCGGGCATGGACCCTCCATTAAAAAGTGCGGGATTAATCTCAAAGTAACAAGAAGGTGATAAATGCACGCCACCACTCGCAGATTTTTAATATAAAATCTATCCAATTGAAAAATCGACGTAAGTAATTATATTAGATTACTGAGTGAGAAGAGTAATACCCCTCCCCCCCCCCCCCCCGACCCACAAAAATGGGGGAAGTAACCCTTGGGCATTACGAGGCTTTTCATCATCGTTCCCGCGTCTAGGATGTAGACCTCGTGCATTGGGCGTCCTGGTAAGACCATTCCATTGTAAGTTAGGCCAAGAACCGCTCCCCTCATACAAGGAGGCCATGATAGACCTCTCGAGTGTCTTTCACTCCCCGAGGCTCTTCGTCATTGTTCCCGGGTCTAGGATATAGACCTCATGTGTTGTGGGTCCATGTAAGACTACTTCTCTATAAGTTAGGCCGAGATCCGCTCTCCTATTACAAGGTGGCCCTCGTAGACCTCTCGAGTGTCTTTCCCTCCTCGAGGCTCTTCGTCATCGTTCCTGGGTCTATGATGTAGATCTCGTGTGATGTGCGTCCTTGTAAGACCATTCCTCTGTAAATTTGGTCGATATTTGCTCCCCTCTTACAAGGTGGTCATGGTAGACCTCCCGAGTGTCTTTCCCTCCCCGAGGCTCTATGTCATCGTTCTCGGGTCTAGGGTGTAGACCTTGTGCGTCGTGCATCCTTATAAGATCACTCCTCTGTAAGTTAGATCGAGATTTGCTCCCCTCTTACAAGGTGGCCCTGGCTGACCTCCAGAGTGTCTTTCCCTCCCTGAGGCACTTCGTTGCCTTTTCCCGAGTCTAAGATGTAGACCTCGTGCGTTGTGCGTCCTTGTAAGACCAATCCCCTGTAACTTAGGACGAGATTCGCTCCCCTCTTATAAGGCGGCCCTAGTAGACTTCCCGAGTGTCTTCCCCTCCTCGAGGCATTGCGTCACCGGAGTCCGAAGATGAGTCGAAGAGATACGCAAAGTGCATATCTCGCGAACCGATGTAAGAGAGCATTCAAGCAGCGAAATCCTAAGAGCCTAAGCGAGTATTCAAGCCGCGAGATCCTAAGAAACTAAGTGAGTATTCAAGCTGCAAGATTCAAATAGCCTAAATGAGTATTCAAGTCGCGAGATCCTAAGAGCATAATCGAGTATTCAAGTCGCGAGATCCTAAGAGCCTAAGCGAGCACTCAATTCACGCGATCCTCGGAGCTTGGGCGAGCTTCTCGCAGTCACGTAGAAGGAGGCGATGTAAATAAACTTTCTTTTCTTTTGGGTACAAAAAAGTACAACAAAAAAATCGGAGCGGGAGCACCCCGTCCACCTTGCATATAAAAGAATATGAAAAACAAAAAATAAAACAAAACAAAATCATTCGTCCTCGGGCGAGCCATCAGAGGATCCGTCTGAGTCACTAGCATCATCATCGTCGTGAGCGAACACCTCGGGCAGCAGGTAGATTGTTTCTAGCTCCTCACATTCCTAGATAAGATAGCTGCCCATCTTCAACATAGCCAACATCAAGTCGCCCGCCGTGCCCGTGAGCTGGTGACGGAGCTCGGTTAGTTCCATATGGGTCATCCTGATTACCTTGCCGCCGTTGGAGGACCCTGCCTCGAGGGGTCACCGCTCTGAGGCTTGGGATTCGAGCTTGGCAATCAGGTCCTGAGCAGCCTCCAAAGAGGATTGGTTGTCGTCCAGCTCCTTCTCTAACTTGGAGGCCTTCTCGGTGAGAATCAACTAGGTTTCCTGCGAGTAAGAATGTCGCAAAACATATGCCGTTTTCCCGAAAGGTTCGCACGTCAAGAAAGGTGTAAGGTTCCACCAAGCCCACCCCGTATTCTTTGTTCTTCACAGCTTTGGTTTCGGCCTCTTCCGCCCATTTTTCGGCCTCTACCACCCGCTTGTCAGCCAATTCCACCCGTTCTTCGGCCACAGCGACGGACCTCTCCAGCTGGAGTGGGTGCTTTCCAACAATCTTATTCTTTCCTGATTCCACTAGGTAGTTCCTCATCGTCTGTTGCACGAGCTCCATAGAGCAAAGCTGAGCTCGAGATCGAAACAAGAGGTGGTAGGAGAAGTAGAGCTACGGCAAGGGACTTGACAGTGCCACCCACCGTCATCGGCGGAGATCCAGCACTCTGAACCCCCCCCCCCCCCCCAACAAATGTTTGGCCGTGCCCGGTTCCCTGTCCGCCTATTGCGGGCAACACCATCACTACCCCAGCTGATCGCGGGGGAATGATCTCCAACGACACGGTAGCCAAAGTTACAGGCAGATCGGACGGGTCTGACCACCACCTTTTGCGAGACTGCACAGATAAGAAAAGATCAGAGCGAGTAGTCTGGATTATATTGGGAACAATTCTAGATATAGAGCTGAACCTCACGGGGCTGGTTCTGACGAAGCTCGGTTTGGCTCCTTGCTCCCAGGCGCTGGAGTTTCTGGAACGTCGCTTAGGTCGGCTGCCTCTAATACTTGTTGGGTCGTCTCAGCGACCACCTGCTCCCCCCGTCTAGAGGTTTGTCCCCCTCCAAAACCTGCTCTTCTGGCACCTGCATCAGGGTTCTCCCCCTCTTGCGCTTGCAGGTCCCATCCCCAAAGCGATCATGGCTCGAAGGACCCATCTTCAATAAGCTTTTGAAGCGAGTTGCCCGGAGCGTTATTTCCTCGGGAGTAATTGGCAAAGTACTCAACCTAAGAAGTTCGTCGCAATAAAAGTCCCCCCCCCCATTTATAGAAGTCAAAGTAGCTCGCAGGAACGCTCCCGACAAGATCTACTACTCGCTACGCTCCCGACAAGATCTACTACTCGCTACGCTCCCGACAAGATCTACTACTCGCTGGATATGGGTTGGATGAATCTTTCTGAACTATGAAATAGCTCGCGGAGAGCGGGGATTATGTACAACCTGTATTCATCGAGAAAGCGATCCATCTCACCCCATTAGCCAAAGTCAAAGTAAACGGAAAGCAAAGTTGAGTGGTGTAGACCAAGATTACCCAAGTAGGAGAGGAAGCACGACAAGTCGCCAACTGGGCAAGAAAGTCTCACAGGCCGCCTGCTTGGCGAGGAATCCTTATATGTCGCCCATCAGGCGAGGAAGCTCCATTCATTGACCACTTAGTGAGGAAATATCTGTAACTCGCCCGTAAGCAAGCGACTTCAGTGACCTACACAACAGTTAAGCCGCAAGGGGAGCCCATTCTCGCAATAGTGATCCCTCACTATGATTTTTCTATAAATAGGACCCCAGGGGTGCTAGGAAAGACAGCTAAAAAACTCTCAGGCTCTATTTGGTTCGGCGTTTTGCCGCTCCGTTTGGGGCAAACGTCGTCGGAAGGTGGGTAAACAAATGAACCTCTGGCGGCGTTTGCTCCGTTTCCACCCGCCCGCCTTGAGAAACGCCCCAAAAGCTCTGTTTGGAGAAGCCACCTCCCCCCCTCCGATTCGAACACTCCGTTTCCACCCGCCGGATCGATCCGCCACCGCCGAACCAAATGAAGCCTCAATCCCCCCCCCCCCTCAAGTTTTCTACTCTCCTCTTGGTGCTTTCCTCGTACCCTGGTCAACCTTCTTTTGGTTGCGTACGGGAAGTTTTCACAAACTTCCGGATACGTGGTGAGACATATCTGTTGAAGCACTTGGGGTGTGTTTATAGACAATTCTCATCTTCTCTGTGTTATTGTCATCTTTTGTTCCGAACTTTTGGGGCGAGGATTTTCCTGGCTCCAACACATATGCATAAAATACAAAACATTCTTACATGTAACTGAATTAAACATTAAAAAGTACTTTTGTCTGACCTAAGGAACAGAACAGATATACGTTAGCTAACAAACTCAATAATTGAACAGAACAGAACAGATGTACGTAATGCTTTCATTGAAAATTGGATTTGTAACTCTTAGCACTCTATTGTATAATAGGTGGACTGGAAACATAAAGCATTGGATTCTTTTCCTCGAGCAAACAATAGATGAAGGAATGGTGCTTATATATTTACATTCTAATTCCAGAATTTTATTTAAATTCTGATTCTATAATTCAAATATTTTTATTTCAGGAAACGGAAATAAAGAAAAACTGAAAAACCTTGAACATAATCATGTTGCCCGTGCCTACCACAGGTTGGAACAAAATGAGGCCGTGCTAAAATTCTTTACTTGGATCCTTTATAATCTTCACTGCTATTTGACTACTTCGTCATCCAAGTTTTCTGTCAGCAATGTAATATACATATTATAAAAGCTGACTGGAAGAGCATTTATATATATATATAAAGAAACATGATATTTATAATAAAACCATAACTTTCAGACAGAGATCGGTCGGGCTTTATTTGAGGATTCACCTTTATCGATATATTTGGATCGTCAAATGGTCAATCGGAGATTGTGATAACGACCAGCTCGATTTTTCATTTTTTTTATTTTTTTTTTATTTTTCTAACTTGTATTTTGATAGTTAGGATAAAATTACCCGTGAGGCAATCGTGGCCATCCGATGATTAACCTAATCCCTCTCTCCAATATATCATTTCAGCAGCATGTTCACAAGGTATCGAGAATTTACGGTTTCAAAGAGGGAACTGCTCGGTCTAGGAAGGTGCGCGACGCCTTCCCCCTCCCAATGCCGACATCGGGAGCTTATACCGCCTACGGGGGTATCGACTCCCCCATCTGCTGCCTCACGCTGCTTCCTGCCGCCTCCTACCATTCCTTAACAGGTATTCCGCCCCTCTCCACCACAAATCCGAGCCTCTTCCCTTCCCGCCCCAAGACACCACACGAAACTCCACTCCAGCGATTCCCCGGGCTTCTACATCCCAGATTCGCACCTCCCCTTCCATCTCACTACATATCATTGTATTCCCGTACATCTACGCTCCAAAATACACCTTCGAACACCCCTCCCACAGCTGGCATGACTCTCTCCTACGATTTAAGCATTCTTGTCCCTACCCACTCCAAAATCACATAATTCAGCACCTCCCCGTTGTTACACTCTGATGTCCATCCCTTTTCCACTGCCAAATCCATTCCCAAACACGTCATGAAGCCTCTCCATCCCTCTTCCATTTCCACTGCAATACTCCATCGTATATCCACACCAACGCTTCCCCAACACCATACCGGCATTTTCCACTCCAACAGCACTCCCAGCTCAAAAATAGCCACCACCACTCTTCAAAAACACCAAAACAGCAGTATTGTCACTCTCGAATGGTCACAGGCACTATTGGAGCTTCCCAACACCACCAGAATCAAATACTTGGTGAGTTTTTACTTCTATTACTCATTTATTCACATTGTTCGGATATCACGTATTGCTAGTAATACTTGATGTAGATTAATTTGATTGATGCATATCTTTATTGTCGTGCAAAAGATTTATTCGCTTCACATTTTAATTTCAGTGCACTCTCAATTAACTTTATTATTGTTGCATGTTTACTTTCATTATAATATTTGTAATCAAGTGCGACACTTGCACGAGATTTTGAAATTAATTTGTTTAATTAATTGTGTGTCGGAAAATACTTGCATGATTGAGTTATCACATTAGGATTATCTCGTATTGATAGTAATACCTGATGTAGATTAATTTGATTGATGCATATCTTTATTGGCGTGCAAAAGATTTATTCGCTTCACACTTTAATTTCAGTGCATTCTTAATTAACTTATAATTATTGCATGCTTACTTTCATTATAATATTTGTAACCAAGTGTGACGCTTGCACGCATTTTGAAATTAATTTGTATAATTAATTGTGCGCTGATAAATACTTGCATGATTGAGTCATCGCATTAGAGTTATCCTTTATTAGTCCATTGGATTGTGTGTTTGTATTTGTTAGAAAAGCCTACTTTAAGGCCCATCTAGGGGCCCATTCTTCCCTCTTCTCTCTCTTTTTCTCTCCATATTTGTATTAGTCCCGCATCTTAGATTGGGATTTCTCTTTTTCTTCTTCCTCTATATAAATGTATTCATACTTGTAATTATTGATTGAAGAAGTATATACAAGGTTTGGAGTTTTCTCTACATGGTATCAGAGCCAGCGGTCTGTCACCTGCGGTTTCCCCTTTTCTAACCGCCCAGCCCGCCCCCCCCCCCCCCCCCCTTCCCGGTCCGCAGTTTTCTCTGCGGCCTCCTTCTCCTACCCGCGTCTATCCGCGGCCTTGTCTCCTGCGGCCTGGACACCTATCCGCTCCGGTCTCCTGTCTGCGCGGGCTCTGTGGTTTGCAACTCTGCCTCCGCTTCTCCTCTCCCTCTCCGTGGTTCCACCCTTCTCAGGCTTCTTATAGCCACCTTCTCTCTGCTTCGTGGGGCCCTCTTCTCTTCTATCCGCTGCGGGCTCTTCTCTATCCGCTTGACTGTGCGGCCTGCCCCCTCTCAGTCGGCTTTCCTCTCTATCCGCTTGCCTCTGCGGCCTACCCCCTCTCAGTCCGCTTCTTTTCTGCTTCCTTGTGTTGCTCTTCTCCCGTGGATCCACCTACCCCTCCCTGCCTTTTATAGCCTTTCCTCCTTCCTAATCCGTGGGGCCACCCTCGTGTCTGTCCGCGGCGGTCTCGCTGCGGCCTGTCGTCAGTCCGCCAATTTGCTCTCCGCTTCGGCCTGTTCGCGGACTGCCTTGCTTGCGGATTGTTCCTGTTCGCTGCGGTCTTGTTCCCGCTCGCCTGCTTCTTCTTTCCCTAATCCGCTTGTCTCTATTCTCGCGGATTTCTTTTCTGTTCGCCTCTGGGATCTGCCTGACCGTGCGGGTTGAGTCTTTCTCACCCGCATCTTGGTCGCGGTCTCCTGCTCCTCTCCTCTCTGTCCGCGCGACTTGCCTATGTTCGTCGCTGTGATCTGCCTGACTGTGCGGGTTGTCTCTGTCTCACCCGCATCTTGGTCGCGGTCTCTCTCCTCTAGCCGCTCGGCTTCCTCCCGCGGTCTTTGCTCTTATCCGCTGGCCTCTCCTTCTCTTCGTGCGGTCTGCTCCTGTCCGCTGCGGACTGATTCCTGTGCTGTGACCGCTGCTGTCCACCTAGACCGTGCGGACTCTCTGTTTCCGCATTTTGGTCGCGATCTGCCTCCTCGCTGGTGTGACTGCGCGGTCTGTCCCTCTCGCTGCGGCCTTCTGTGTTTGACCTTGGTACGGTCTGCTTCCATCCGCCCGGTCTCCTTCCTTATTTGCCAGCGATGTGCTCCTGCTGCGGTTTTCCCCTAACCGCACCGCCTGCCGTTTCTTGCCACTGCATGCTGCGGTCTTCCTGTCTGCTGCAGTCGTCTCCTTGCAACATGATCGGCTGTCCTCCGGGTTCTGCGGTATCTGTTTCCGATGGTGGTACCTCCTGCCTTGCTCACAGCTCATCATGGATTTTGGATTCCGGGGCCTCTCACCACATTACATCACGGAAACCACCGCAATATTTGCCCTCTGTGTATCCCCAATTCATTACTGTTGCTAGTGGGGACACACTTCCCGTCTCTGGTGCTACAGATATCCACCTCACTCCCTCTATTACTCTTCGCTCTGCCCTTCATGTTCCGGGCTCTCCGTTCAACCTTCTCTCTATTGGCCGTCTCACTGCTGACCTCGATTGTGCTGTTATATTTTCTTCTAACTCATGTGTTGTGCAGGATCGCAAGACGCAAACCATCATTGGAAAAGGGCATCTGTCGAATGGTCTCTATATCCTTAACCCGTATCCTCCAACGGTGTTGTCATCTCTTAGCTCCGTTGACTGGCACCGTCGTCTGTGTCATGCTCCTCTCCACATTCTCAAAAAATCTCTCCCCGACGTGTCCTTCCACGAGTTCACGTGTGAGTCGTGTATCTATGGGAAACATCATCGCTCTACGTTCCCACCACATCCTTCTCGGCGTCCTGCTCCCTTTGATCTTGTTCACTCTGATATTTGGGGCCTTTACAAAATTACCAGTGTCTTTGGATACCGCTACTTTGTCACATTTGTCGATGACTACTCTCGGGTGACCTGCCTGTACCTCCTTCGTGACCGCTCTGAATTACCCGGTGTATTCCGGACCTTCTTTATTGAAACTCGCAACCAGTTCTCCACCACCATTAAAACCCTCCGCACCGATAATGCCCGCGAATACACCAGTCATACCTTCTCTCACCTCTGTACGGAGTTTGGGGTCATCCATCAGACCTCCTGTGTCTATACCCCCCAACAAAATGGCGTTGCTGAACGCAAGAATCGACACCTGCTCGAGGTCACCCGCTCCCTTATGCTTCAGATGAATGTTCCAAAACAATATTGGAATTTTGCGGTTTCCACCGCGTGCACTCTTATTAACCGTCTACCCTCCTCTATCCTCAATTTTGCGGTTCCCTACAATCTCCTTTTTCCCTCCCAACCTACCTTCTCCATCACCCCACGCGTGTTTGGTTGTGTGTGTTTTGTTCATCATCTTGGTCCGTCCACTGACAAGCTTGCTCCCCGTGCCACTAAATATATGTTTGTGGGCTATTCTCGCACTCAGAAGGGCTACCTTTGTTTTTCTCCCACGGACCGCAAGGTGGTCACTTCTGCTGATGTCACCTTCCTCGAACATCAGTCATATTACTCTCCATCTACTGACCCTCCTCTTCCGCCACCTCTCCCGCGACCTGTTACCCCGTCCCTTCCACCATCCCACCTCTACCTTCCCCACCCAACCCTCCTAAACCACCTACACCACCAGTTATTCGTGTGTACACTCGACGTCCTCCCTCATCTACTACCATACGAGAGCTGCCCCGCTCTAATGATGCTTTGCAACCTGCGGATCCGAAAACTGCTTCCACTGCCCACTCGATGGCCAACTTTGTCTCTCTTCACCGCCTCTCTCCGGAACTCCGTCAGAGTGCTCTCTCTTTATCCTCTACCTCCACTCCTACTTCTGTACAGGAGGCTCTTCACCACCCCGGCTGGCGGGCGGCCATGGAAGATGAAATGCAGGCTCTCTGGGCCAACCGCACTTGGGATCTAGTTCCTCTTCCTGCAGGTCAATCCTGTGTTAGTTGCAAGTGGCTCTTTGTTATTAAACATGCGGCAGATGGCACCGTTGAGCGTCTCAAGGCACGCCTTGTGGCCCGGAGTTTTACTCAGCAACAGGGCCTTGATTATGAGGAAACGTTCTCCCCGGTGGCCAAAATGAACACTGTTCGAGTTCTTCTATCCTTGCCTGTTCACCGTCATTGGCCTCTTTATCAGCTGGATGTTAAGAACGCCTTCCTCAATGGTGATCTTCAGGAGACTGTTTATATGCATCAACCTCCCGGGTTTGAGACCACGGGGGAGTCTCGGGTTTGTCATCTTCGGAAATCCATTTATGGTCTCAAACAATCCCCGCGCGCTTGGTTTGACAAATTCAGCACGGTAGTCCGCTATATTGGCTTCACTAGGAGCTCGGCTAACTTCTCTCTCTTCACTCGACATCGGCCAACCGGAACAGTGATTCTACTTGTCTATGTTGACGATATCCTCATTACTGGCGACGATACTACAGGGATACAACATACCAAGCAACAGTTGAACTCCGCCTTTCAGACCAAAGATCTTGGTAACCTACGGTATTTTCTCGGGCTTGAGGTTGCACGACGGTCTGATGGTCTTGTATTATCCCAAAGGAAGTATTGTATGGATCTTCTTCATGATGCTGGCTATTCAGGATGCAAACCTACGGATACTCCAATGGACGCGAATCACAGGCTATCGGCCCATAGCTCTGACTCCGACGAGCCGCTTACGAATCCGGAATACTACAGACGCCTGGTTGGGAAACTGATCTACCTTACAGTTACTCGACCAGACATCTCCTTTGCCATTGGAGTCGTGAGTAGATTTATGCATGCCTCGAGGACATCTCATCTTCAAGCTGTCGAGCGCATTCTTCGGTATCTCAAGAACGCTCCAGGACAAGGGCTTGTGTACAAGCCATGCACTTCTTTATCCCTTGTCGCTTACTCTGACGCTGACTATGTCGGGTCCATTGATGATAGGCGTTCCACAACAGGGTTCTGTACCTACTTCGATGGACATCTCATAACCTGGCGTAGCAAGAAATAGAATGTGGTTGCTCGCTCTTCTGCTGAAGCTGAGTACCGCGCTATGGCTGCTGTTGTTTTCGAGTTGACTTGGCTTGAGAGCCTTCTGAGAGACTTGGGTGTTCGTCTCTCATCGCCAGCGACCCTATTTTGTGACAGTCAAGCGGCAATCCATATTGCCAAGAATCCTGTATTTCACGAACGCACAAAGCATATTGAAGTTGACTGTCACTTCATCCGAGAAAAGGTTCAGGCAAAGAAGATAAATTTAGAGCATGTTCCTGCTGCAAGCCAAGTTGCTGACATCCTAACTAAAGCTCTCTCCCGGCCTTTATACTACCAGTTTTTATCCAAGCTTGGTGCCTACGACTTGTACGCTCCAGCTTGCGGGGGAGTGTTAGAAAAGCCTACTTTAAGGCCCATCTAGGGGCCCATTCTTCCCTCTTCTCTCTCTCTTTCTCTCCCTATTTGTATTAGTCCCACATCTTAGATTGGGATTTCTCTCTTTCTTCTTCCTCTATATAAATGTATTCATACTTGTAATTATTGATTGAAGAAGTATATACAAGGTTTGGAGCTTTCTCTACAGTATTCATTTGCATCTTCATTTTAGGATTCATCGTCGGTCAATTACATTCATCGCATCCTCTCGTGTGTTGCATTTAGGATTAGGGCATCGTAAGTCCACATCTTATAGATTCGTCCAGTGTCACTTTCTCCATGAGAAATGATGAAAGCCTCTTCATCGCCATAAGAATGTATTCAGTGGACCACCAGAGAGCTTCAAGTTGCAAGTGGAAGTGGCTCCTCGCACTTTGGAAGTTGCTGATTATTCCTCCATCCCTGTTCAGAGAGAAAGAGAGAGCAAAGAGAGAGCGATGTTCATATGTAGAGACTTTGCCCCTCTCCTTTTTTCCCCTTCTTACATGCTTCTCCTTGTCATCTATGAAAGAAGCGGCATCTGGTTAAGAAATCACTTCTTCTCTCAACAGAGAAATGAGAGCCCCGGGCTTTGAGATTCAAAGTGGGAGCTCAAACGGTATAAAATATTCTTTTAGACTTAATTTTTGGTTAGAGAATGAATTAAGCATATTAAGAAATGCGGAGTCTGATTCGAGCTACTTGGTAACTATTTAGAGACCTCATATATCTCTCTTTGTAGAGAATCTGTAATATTTTCTCTCAAGGATTTCACACATGAATGCATATATGTGTGTAGGGTGGTTTAAAACAATGGAAGGTTCTCGAGACATGACAGAGCCTTCGAGAGGTTGTGGCATCCCAAATCTGATAATGGTGATCAATGAGAACAGAGAACAAGGAACAGCGTAATAGTAAGTAGATAAAGAACAACTCTTCTTTAAATGTCATGATATTCTTTTAAGAGCCTGTGCTTAAACTGTTTGATTTGACGTAGGGCGGAGTAAAAATGGGAAATATTTTGCATATTGATGATGTCTTACATATTAGCTTCTTTGATAGAGATGCTAGAGACTAGAGATGAAAACATACTGCTCCATATCACAACTGATGCCATACTAGCGCATGATATTATAGGTGATAAGGTAACATTGTAACAATATCTACATTTCTTCCCTAGCAAAGAATGAAACCATCTGAAATGAAATTGCCTATCCATTTATGAAAAATATAAATAAGGCCCCATGAATCCAGTAAAAGAATTGTCACACCAGTGCGCATGGGAAGCCACAATTGAGAATAGTAATAACTGAGAAGATTAACCAATCGCAGAATGAGTGAATTAGGAATAAACCAATTCGCAGAAATGATTGAGCACCATGACAGACTACTATTGCACCAGGTTCATCCTTTGAATTGCCATTGAAAATTCAAAGTCATAAAAGACCATTTGAATTCTCAGAATATAACTGTACTAATCATCTCAGTTTTGCAGTATATCTGGTATGTATTATGCAAATAACGTGAAACTCAATAAACATTCCAGCATAAGCAAAGTAAATGAAGAGGATTCCAAATAAGATGATAGGTTAAGAATGGAAGCTGTGAAAAATGAAGGAGCTAAGAAATTCTATGATCTAGAACAACATCCGCTCGTGATGGTGCCTTGGGTTCGCACAGGATACCCGTAATAAGGAGGTAAAGAATGATTAAAGAATGAAAGACAAACAAATGCTTGATTAAGTTCACTAAATTTTATACTAAAGTTTTTTACAAATTTGTGGTTGTCTCTACTACCTCTCGCAACTGGATCAAGTGCTGATTATTAGAACACAATAATGAAAATGATATTACATTTAACCTATGTAAACTTTAAATGCTAATTTTTTCCATCTAAATAAAATAACTAATTTGGACCGCATAATAAGGAAGTAAAGATGGCTTACTTGTTGTAATGGAAAGACTCCCCTTCTTTACCCATTAGATTTATATAAAATCAAGTTTAAAATGGTTGAACCCATTTAGTATTAGGAGATAATCTCATTTTGCAAAAAATAGCTATCCTTTTCAGATATTAAATAGATAAGCACCAATCCTCATTGCTTTTAGCCTTTAGCGTTTATAAATAAATAAAATATTTAATTTGTTCATATAAAAGATTAAAAAAACTACAGAGGTTTCCAGTATTACCTTTATTCAGTATTGGTTCACCCATGAGTGGAACAGAGAAGTGCAGTGCTGCTGAATTTCTTCTTACTGGCAGGAACCATGTGAACCAACTCAATTTTAACTTTCAAAGTGCTTCCTTCGTTGAGAGAAAATGACGTCCAACTGTACCGGACACCACCTGATGGCCCAAACCTCTAAATCTCCTCTGATGCCAATGGCTATGCAAGATGGCCTGAACAAAATACCAGAATCAGCATACAGCGAAATTTAATAATGAAAAGCTGAAAAAACTTTCAAATTTCATTTGCCGAAACATATGGAAGGTGGGAAGAGATGGCCCAAGGCAGGTCATTCATGACCTTAATGCCTGTCTGGCTAGGAAGCACCGGTACGGGTACGAGTACCGGGTACGATACATATCCGGTACGGCTGTACGACAAAATTTGAAAACCAAGAATATGGGTACGGCATGATGCGTTATAACAAATATAATTTATTTATATATATATATCGAGGGCAATAAATAATTCTCAAAACATCGAAACATCAAATATAAATCATAACTTGAAGTACAAGTTCACAAATCAATGCAACATAACATGAAATTTTCAAACATTAAGCATTCGTAAATATTACAAAATCTAATATTTTATATGTTTAACCAAAAAGATAAAATTAAATTTAAGTTTACTCATCAATCTATTCTTTCTTCTTCTTTGTTGGAGATCAACATCTTCAATCTCCGGTTAGTCTAGAGACAAGTTAGTCATTTTGTAAATAACTTGCGTCGTATCAACACGTTCAATACACGTACTTGTAATATAAATGTACTAGTACCAGAAACATACTCGGTATAGATACACAACTTAATTGGACGTACCAACGCTTCCTAGCATAGAACCAACTTTTGTTTACTCTAGAAAAACAAACTCCTATCACAATATGCATAATGATGTGCTAAGTCCAAGTATGTCCACATATGTGTATCCGTCGAGTACCGAGTACGTACCGGTACCGGATATGTATCCGGTACGGGTACGCTACCTTCGTGGAAGTATCTGTGCTTCATACCTGCCTGGCCTTGACTCTAGTTTAATTTTTGTGCATCTTGGAGCCTCTCTTCGAAGGAGTCGGACATAACGCAATGTGGGCAGTGATCACCATGGTTGTGGTGCACGAAGTCTTCGTGGGTGAGGTTCATGGTGGTAGCAAAGCATTTGTTCTATATGTCTGAAAAAGTAATGGAGATTGTGCATGAAAGCAATTATAAAATTGAGAAAGACAATGAAAAAAGAAGTCAACTTTACCTGTAAGAAATCTGAAAAATTAATGTGAGAAGCTTTATCATGCTTTACTATAGGTAAAGATCGTGTATATGTCACTAATCTAAATTCATGTCTATTCTCCTAACAGTTTGTGAAGCCGGATCCATTCCCTAGTAGAGAAGATGAAAAATGATTATAAACTAGGAAAAATAACCCAAACTTCCTTAAAGAAAAATACTTCAAGCATGCAAATTTCCTAACAGAGAAATCTCTAACTGAAATAAAAAAAATATCACCATTCTGGTTCTCATGCATGATGATTAGGAGTGGAAACAGAGAAATCTCTTAACTCAAATAAAAAACATCACCATTAAGGTTCTCATACATGATACATGATGATTAGGACTGGAATGAGGGTATAAACATGTTATGCATCCTCATAATGGCTGGTTTGCGTGACAACAATACCGAAGGCGGACGAAGGATACAGCATCAAGCGGAACTGAACCAACGTTTCATCTCTCCTTAATTAAAACGGAAGGCGAAGGGGGGGAGGGGGCCGAGAGGTTGTAATACCTCTTGGCGGCATTGTGGCGTATCAATGAGATTTCTAAGGTATTTCTCCCCTCTTCCTCTCAAACCCTAGATTTCTCTCTTTCTCTCTCAAATCTCTCTTCTTATTCCTAACATTTGGTATCAGAGGATCTCGATTCTCCACCATGGTAACTCGCTCCCAGGAAGAATCCAATAGGTTGGCAACCCTAGAGGAGAGAACTACACCGAACTGTCAGACACAATCGCAGCCATTGAACAAAATCTGAGGGCTTTGGAGAAACGATTGGAAGAACGGCTGGATGCTCGCGTGAAAGAGATCAAAAGCGTGTTGTCCCAAAATATCAAGGGCAAAGTTGTAACCGAAGAAGACACTGCAAATCAGGTACCGACCCAGTCACCAGTGGGTAACGAAGACCCGATAGATCTCAGGGAAGGCAACGACCGAGCCGGTAACGTAAATATAGGGCTCGGAGGAAAGGGCAGAAGGGTCGGAGGCTAACGACATCCCCCGGCGTGGGTCGATGCGACTCAGGAGGGCGGAATCGGCGCGTCGGGATGGGATTTTCCTTCCTTCCGAAAAAGACCCCTGCACACGGCACCGACTAGAAACGAGAGGGGCGCCCGGAGGACCGGCGCCAAGAGAGATGGGCTACCCCGCCTCGACATGGATTCCTTCCTACTCTTGGGAGGATGGACATACCAGCAGCAACAGAGGAGGGGGGGGAGGGGGCGTTAAGAGAACAGGCCCTCGTACGGCAGATGCAAGTACTGGAAACCTAGATTCGGGGAGGATGGGGGATACCCAAA
>CM077162.1:171887117-171943930 GCA_039583875.1 Platanthera guangdongensis
GATGGTGCAGAGTCCCCTGGATAGCGTGGGGGGCACAACTCTTAATTTAGGAGGATAAGACCAATCAGGTGTCCTTATCTTTGCTTCTTCCCTGCTGGACAGTGTTGGGTCATGCCGGTGAGGATGCTTACGCCATGACCTATAGGCTATACGGTCAATAGGATGTGACGGCCTACAAAAAGGCAACTATGAGGGAACACGCTTATGAGAACTTGCAGGTTCAGTTGCGCGCCATGGAGATCTCGCACGTGGGTGTGCGACACGGCCTTAGTTTTAGCAAGATGTTCTATAATTCTGAGGCGAAGAGGAAACTCGCTGAGGACCAAGCCGTCGACCTTGAGATACGACACAAGCTCGCCGATCGTTTACAAGCCAAGTCTTCCAGCGGCGTGGTAAGTTCATCTCGACTTGGCTCTTCTTTCTTTTCTTTTTTATTATGACTTGGCTCTTCTTTCCTTTTTATTGTGGTACTTGCCTTGATCTTGGTCTTAATTTTTTTTTCTTATAGGATGTTGAGACTACCGATCGGATGCGGGCATGCATCTGTGAGCTGGAGGAGGAGCTTGCGGGTACGAAGGTGTAGCTTACCACGACCCTTGAAGAGAAGTTCGTTGAGAAGCCCAGCGAGTCCACCTCTTGCATCTGCAAAAGTCTCTACTTCACTCCGCAAGAGGTGGAGACCACCAACAAGCTGCTGATCACGTAGACGACCGAGACTTGTGTAGGGTTGAAAGGTTGTTTTACCTCATTTTCTTCTCATTTTGAGTGGAAGTTAGGGTTTGGGAGAGAGGATTTGGGGGAGGAAGAAGGACTTTCTCCACCATTAGCGAAGCTCTAAGGCTCTGTTCGTCGAACCGAGGCCAGATCCGTTGAGAAGACTTGAAGCCGCACACTTTCATTAGTGCAAAGCAAGATCTCTATGGATAGGAAGAGGAGTCGTAAGGTAACGACATTTCTCCTCTCGGTCTTTAGGATGTGTGCATGACATCTGTTTTATTCCTGCTTACTTTCAAGCATTTTAGGCACCAGATCTCTCAAATAAGAGGAGTATGGGTCGCCATGGTTCAAGAGGAGCCACCGGGTCGATTGTGTCCGTCCCAGGTATGATGTTGCATTAGAAAAACGCTACGCTAGTGGATTAGGCATTGTGGGTGAAGCCGTAGTCGCGACCGTTAGTCCGATTCGGTGATGTTGCATATCGAGACTTAAGGATTTTGATAGAATATATGTTTGTGGCAAGATATCATTTGTGATGTTTGCCCCCTTATTTCGTTTGAAAATGAATGGAGGATTAGGGTGGGAAATGCTTTGTTTGTGAATTGATGTGCGAAGGTACGGCTTTGTCTCTGTGGTCGGTTGGCTAGCCCGTGACGCGCAAGTCATGTGAGGAGAGTGTCCCAGCGAGACAAGCCCCCTTCTGAGAAACTGACGAGAATGCCAAGCTTTTGATAATCGCGGGCGATGAAGCCCATGAGTGGGTGGTGTCAAGCAAGGGTTCTTAGCATCGGTTTGTTTGTGTGACAAAATCCTGACATGAGAAGTCAGAACTTGCAAGCAAGCCCGATTTTGAGACCCACGAGCTGGTGGGGCCTAGGAAAGAGTTCTGTGTGATGACTTGAATGTCGTTATGGAAAATGGAAGTACCCGTGTGATGTGATGTGATGATGCAAGATGATATGTTAGATTAATATGTTATAGGGTGACTTGGGTGAAACCCAGGTTTACATAAATGCTGCATTGTACGCCCTTTTTTATTGTTGCAGTATGGAGGTCGGGCGGTCTGTTGCTGTTCGAAGGCCAGGCGGTCTGGCGGTTTATCCCAGCGGTTTATCTATCGGGCTGTTGATGTTTCGTATCCCAAGCGGTCTGGCGGTTTGTCTCAGGCAACTTGGAGACCGGCGGTCTAGCGGTCTCCTGTGGCGGCTTGTTCTTTGTGGCATCTTGTTCTCTCCTTCTGGTGGTTGTCGAGCGGTTAGCCTGCTTGTCTAACCACGCGACTTATTCAGTTTGTTTATTTGTATAGCCACATATTCTTGTAATTATTTAGTCTCACATTGCTTATTTGTAATCTCTCTCATCTCGTCCATTCTATAAAAGGGAGGTCGCACCTTTGTAATGTTGATGCACGAAACGCAAAGGGGATCGAGCACCACCAGCTAACAGTTCGAACACAAGGGAAAAGAAGGGAAATGAAAGACTGCGAGTAGCAATCTACTAAGCGGACGAGAGCTGGAAAAAGCAGCAGGGTCGTGAGCCACGACAACAACAGACTTCGCCCATCGCGGACTGAATGCCTCTCTTGCGACGGGCTTTTCCTTGATTCAAGAAAGGTTTGATTACAAGTGAAGGAAAAAGGAAGACAAGAGCAGAGCAAGCTGGAGTCCGCAAGGCAGAAGATTCGAGTCCATAGCCTTTAACAAGTAGGCTCCTGGGCACGAGTTAGCGTGCCTTGGGTGCACCACCTCCCCCCTATTTATAGGATGGGGGGCCTGCCCAAACGGGCAGGGCTAAAATAACCGACTGCCCGGGGTACAGGAGAACCGGGCAGCGGTGACGGGAAGCAAAAAGAAAGAACACGCAAGTCCGCGCAGAAGGGGCGGACTGGGCTCGCGGGCTGGAGCTTCCATCTGCTGCTGCTAGGCGCGATCATGCTGGAGGACGGCGGCCTGGGTGGACGAGACACTGCGTCCGCTGCCGTAGAGAATTCAGAGATCCCAAGGCATGGCGGACTGAGCGAACAGAGCTTTGAATCCGCCGCTGGGAACCATCCTTGGTGGCTGATTACCGCTGCTTTGCCGGACTGGGCGGACTGCCTAATTGAGTCCGCGAGTATTGAAAGGGGGGTCTTGGCATCTTGTAGGATGTTGCGGACTGAGGGGTTAACATAATCCCCGCACATTTTTAAGTTTCCAGAAAAACTTCGAAAATGTTTTCTTAACCGCCGAGTCCGCAAGCCTCATTAATGTCGTCAGCGCTATAAATATCACTGGAGGGCCTGAAACTGTTGGAAATTCCGATCGACACAGGGCGCTATTCTCCACTTACGGTCTCCACTTTGCAGTTCGGCATGGCAAGGCTTGGAGCTTTCTTCTCTAGTCTCACTGCAAAAGGCGAGATGGCACCAACGCCCATGAAGACTAAGAAGATAATAAAGAGGTCGACCAAAAAGGATTCTGTCCGCTCTACTAGAGAAGGTTCCAACAGCCAGAAACCTACTGAGGAGACAGTCCCCCGCACTGATGTATCTGTGCGCGAGGATGCCGCGGTTTTTTACGCTAAACCACTGAGAAGTGAAAAGATATTGACTCTGTCGGACACTGCCCCTTCCCAGAAAACCGTGGATTCGGCGGATACTGTTGGCGAACACAACGAGGCCGAAATATCTTCTCCCAACGCCCAGGTGCCCATCGTTAACTTGGATGAAGAAGATAGGAGGACTTCGGGAGAAGAGGTTGACAGGGACGCACCCTCAAAGTCACTGATTGCTGTGAACCCTGAGACTGTCTGTGAGAGCCAGCCCGACTTAGGAGAGGCTGTCGCGGACTCTGCCGAGAAGAGAGCTAAAAGAAAGAAGAGGAAGAGGGACGGGTCGACCGTTGCCGAGCGGGTTGAGAAGAAACTGCGCGCGATGAAGGAGAAGAACATCTCCAAGCGGACTGGAGACGCGGACTTACAGCACAGACCGCGCGAGAAAGAAGTTCCCGACAGCAACCTGATTACACCGGAAGCCCAAATCTAGGGGGACAATTCCCTCTCCACGGTCAGTTTAACCACGGATGAGATATTAGACTCCATAGACGTCAATGAAGTTGATCTAATCAACGAATCCTTGCTGATTGTACTGCAGCAATCTGAGGTGGAAGTCATTGGGGATAAGGGTAGCAAACTCCCTTCTTTGTCCGCTGCTGAGGAAGAAGAGAGGGAAAGACTGAAGCAGAAGATAAAGGAGCAGAAGAAGCAAATCGCTGCTCATGTAGCTGTAGTGGAGGCGGCCTCGAAGCAGGTCGCGGCGGACAAGAACGTGGAGGATCTGCAGACTGCTGCAGAGCTATTGCAGTCAGGTAAACTTCAACCGGCGCCTAAGTATTTTAAGCGTCAATGGCTTTACAGGTCGCCGCCGCGGAAGTCGAGACCAATCAAGATCATCACCGAAACTGACGACATCGTGGTTTCAAAAACTTCTGCTGCTGAGAAAAGAGCTAAAGTTCACCGCGAATGGAAGAAGAGGTTAAACGCCTTTGACCCGGAGCGGGCAAGGTGGCCTACCATCTTCGATAGTCGGCAACTCGCTGCTGCTATGTCCAAATGTGATCTTTCATCCTTTCTTTGAGTCCGCCGCGGACTGTTTTTGAATGTGGAGTTGACTTTCTTTGTTGCAGGTAGAAAGTCACCGTCGGGCTCCGTTGAGAGTGGCGATATCGTGGTTACACCGAATACTGGTGTTGACGCGGTCTCGCATGAGGAATCCGCAGGGGATGAGCTGCCCAGCCTGAACATCATCAAAAAGTTAGAAAAGAAATTTCAAGCTGAAATTCAGAATATTAAAGCAGAGTTAAAGAAGGCGGAAGAGCGCGATAAAGCGTCCGCGGAGCGGGAGAAAGCCATAAAAGACCAGAATGCCAGCATCTCCAGGGCGCTGGAGAGGTCCGATAGGGAGAAGAAGAGGCTCGCGGATGATGTTTGCTTCTACAAGGGCAAGCACTTGGCGTCAGCGAGGGAGGAGAAAGGGAAGCGGGCTGCTGAGGTCGCCGAGCAGAGGTCGCGATTGCAAGATCGCGCTGCTCCGGAGGTCGCAGCACCGGCAGGCGGTCAACAGGTTGCGGACGAGGAGCCGAGGCCGGCAGTGGAGCCAATGGTCCCCCTTAGTTGGGTAGACCGGGAAGCTGCCCACATGCACCGGACTATCAACGTCATTCATCATCACCTCTGCCGTATGTATAGTGAGATCCTCCAAATAAGCGACCAAGCTGCGCACTTATGCAGAGATAGGGCGGAAAGGCCAGCGCGGACCGAAACTAGGGACCGCTGAGTCCGCGATGCCATGTACTATCAATTTGTTTGATTGTATAATTATGTGTTTTTAAACAATGCTGTTGCAGATTGAACTGTGTTGCGATCTGAACGGACTGAATAATATATCCGCAAATTATGTTGCTTGTTATTGCTGTGATCTGTGGTGAACTGTGCGGACTAAAGTCGTGTCCGCCTCACCTAATTTAGCTTCTATGGGAAATGTTGCGAACTAAGCGGACTGAAACCGTGTCCGCCTCTCATGTTTGACTTGTCTGCAGGAAGGAAGCATTGCGAGCTGGGCGGACTGAAATTGTGTCCGCCTTAAATTTTGCTTTGAACTTTTCTTGGCATGTGAATCTATGTTTGTGTCCGCGTTATCTTTAACTTTTGCTGCTTGAATGATTGGATTTTTGCGGACTACGCGGATTGAAAATGCGATCTATGTGGCCTGACCAAAAAGCTGTCAGACCCTATAACTATAAATAGACCTGCCGCTTCTCTTATGCAGGAAAACTGTTTGATAGATGAAGACCCTGCGGCCTCCAAAATGGTATCCGCCAGGAACGATGCGGCTGTTGCCTTCCACGTGCGACCACCGAAAGTGCACCTTAAATGAGGCTGATCTGGAGCCTTTGTTGAGAAAAAGATGTCGAATTCAAATATTCTTGTCCGCCTTCCAGCTCAAGAGGAAAGGCTGAAGTTTTCAACCGCGACTCAGATCGCTATTCCTGTAGACCATTTTGACAGCGGATTCAGGTTTCCGCTTTTATGGGAGCTCACTGGAATCTTCGAGCACTATGGAATGGTGCCGGGCCAGCTCGCGCCCAACACACTCGCTGCGATTTGCAGCTTCATTTCCTATTTGCGGTCTGAAAGGATTGCTTTCTCCATGAACGTCTTCCGCAAGATGTTCTCTGCCGCTCGATAACCGCTTCTGGAGGCCGCCCTACAAGGGGGTGATATATTTTTACTGCAGAGGGATGAAGTTGTGGGCCTTCCCAACAAGATCCACAACTAGACCTCCAGGTTCTTGATATTTGAAGGCGACCTAGGGTTCGCGCACACCTATCCGCAAGTGCGCGCGGACTCCGCCTTCAAGAGTGTGCCGCTTGATGACGTGGAATCCGCCATCGTCGAGTTCTTGGCCAATGCCAGGCTTGACATAGAGCATTACATTCCGCTACTGGCGGGCTTGGCGGACGTTTCTCCCGAAGAAAGTAAGCGCTTTGCGAACTCAAGCTTTGTATCCGCAGCGACCTTAGTGTTTAACTTTTTCTGTTTTTGCAGCGACCTTAGCGGTACCCGCCAATCTGCCGCAAACGCCTAGCGGCTTTGTTCCTACACAAAGAGAGAAGAAGCAAGAAGTTGCAAGGAAGCTAAAAGAGGAGGGGGATCCCGCGGCGGGCTACTCCTCTTCCGAAAGCTTTACAATGCGCGGCTTCAGAAACAGTCAGAAGGATCTTAGGGGAAACCCAATGATCCACTGGCATAACAAAGACAAGCACGTCCGCTTTTCCACCGCGCTCCCCTCATGGAAGAGTCCATGGATAACTCGCCATGCCCCTATTGCGATTTTCGCCCTCTATGGAAAACGCAATCTGAATGATCTGAAGAAAGTGTCCGCTGCCGATCTCCCCCTGCTAGCATCCCAGGCCAGTGCGAACAGTGTGGTGATGAACCACTTTGTCGCTTCCTTGGCAAGAGACCTGCTCAGGCAGAACGAGCAGCTTCAAGAAGATAATAAGGTATTAAAAGAGAGAAATGCGCGACTAGGGAAGAAAGTCGCTCAGCAATAAGAAGAGCTCGGGGTGAGTTAAATCCGCAGTGGCCTATATTTGCAGTCCGCCGCGAACTGACGTTTGCTCCTTTGTTTTGCGCGGGTCGCCTACGACTTGGAGAACAACAGCTTCCAGGCCGCCATGCTCCCCTTTGTGAAGGAAACCGTCGAGGTCGCCATCGAGCGATTTGTCCGCGGCGGCTTTGCAAAGGAAGGGGCGGATGACGTTCTCTTCCTGGTGCTCTTCCCAGAGTTGTCCCTGCAAGTCACAGCGATGGAGCGGGCTAAAAAGGGCAAAGATATCGTCGAGGAAGAGGAAGGTGAAGAAGAAGAAGGCGGAGAGCAAGGCGAAGGATAAGGCATCATGGAGACAGTGGACGACACTGGTTCAAGTCAGCGAGGGTCCGCCGAGTCCAGCACCTCTGCATCCTCCTCTGCTTCCAGGAGCTCGCATAGCGAGTCCGCCTCAAGCACTGGATCAGATAGTAGTGGAAGCGGCTCGGAGGGCTATTCTCCGGAAGTCGACATTGATGGCCTAAGCCCTGCACCTCCAGCTGAAAAGAAACAAAAGACTGCAGATGATTAATGTATTTTTACTTTTTTTTTATTTTGTAAATGTGGCGGACTCAAGATTGCAGTCCGCCGAATAGATAGAAAGATGTAAATAATTTTTTGATGAAATAGAAAGGATATATTTTGGTATCTGTGTGCTTCCTGTAATGTTCACTCTGCATTTAACGTGATTAAGTTCGATCTGATTTAGGAGACCGCGAGATACAAAGATCATCCATAATGAGCTCTTGGACTTACTGATTAGGAAATTCTATACATCAGTTCGGTCATTGTCCGCCACAGGAATAAGAATAATTGGCTGACAATATTAGGCGGACTTCATTGAGTTCCAATATTAGCCCGCAATTCTCTATTAATCTTTCAAACTTTGTGAATATATGGGAAGCCACTCGGCGGACTGGGCTGATATAATTTCATAGTTCGCGCATATGCTAATAGAAATGATCTATAGCTTGCGACCAGGTGGGCAGGTGCGCATGGCATTGCTTTCCTCACCAGGCCACAAGTCATAAAATCAACCCAAGAATCTGGCGGACTGCGCGGATAAAGAAAGCCAGTCCGCACTAAACAGAAGAAATGATCTATAGCTTGCGACCAAGTGGGCAGGTGCACATGGCATTGCTTTCCTCACCAGGCCTCAAGCTATACGATCAATCCAAAGAAAACCGACGGACTGCGCGGATACAGAAAGCCAGTCCGCACTAAACAGAAAAAATGATCTATAGCTTACGACCAGGTGGGCAGGTGCGCATGGCATTGCTTTCCTCACCAGGCCTCAAGTTATACGATCAACCCAAAGAAAACCGGCGGTCTGCGCGGATACAGAAAGCCAGTCCGCACTAAACAGAAGAAATGATCTATAGTTTGCGACCAGGTGGGCAGGTGTGCATGGCATTGCTTTCCTCACCAGGACTCAAGCTATACGATCAACCCAAAGAAAACCGGCGGACTGCGCGGATAAAGAAAAGCAGTCCGCACTAGGAAGATTCCCTGCAAAGAGCAAGATGCCGACTTGGCGGAATGGTTCCCTGCACTCTTGCCTGGAGTACAGTCTAAGCTGTGGGTCTCCTGCAGGCACTGCTTGAGGGTACCATGGAGTGTTCGAGGGTTACAAGCTAAGATGATCGGTGGGCAGGTGCGCATGGCATTGCTTTCCTCACCAGATCATCAAAGTTGTAACGATATCCCAAATGCGGCATGGTAGAGCTTTACACCCACCCTGCCATCCATAATGCAGAGGTGTGGTCAGGTACTAGCCGGGATCCGAAGTCCAGAATCCTACCGCACTAGAGCCTGCAAGCTCCCACTACACGGTGCGAAATATCCTCGCAACACGTGGTCTTCGTGGTGTTACGCTAATGACAACAGCTCTAGGGGAGGTCTAGCTGAACTCGGCGATGTCTCCTGGTATCAGGGAACCGTTATAGATCTTTGGGAGAGAAAAAGAGAACACTAGGAAAGAGTGTCAGTATGAATCCTTTGTAATATAAAATGCATTTGCAAAGCAAGCATAAGAAAGAAAAGAGAGTTCAAGGGCAGAACCATTTTTGAAATCTTTCTTAGCATGCCATCTGTTATGCTTACATAGACAAAATACTTGAAGAAGTGTTAGTAAGCATTTTCTATTCATAATAACTCTTGAAGAGGATACACAAAGTAGAAAAGAGGAGGTTCAGGAATAGAACCTTTTGAGATCATCCCCGCTCCATGTATGTGGCATATCCTCTCCTTCGTATGTCTGTAGGCGGTAAGCGCCACTCTTTAACGCTTCTTTGATAATGAAAGGGCCGACTTAATTTGGATTAAGCTTTCCAACTGAACCAGCTCTTGCAGCAGCGTCAACTTTCTTTAGAACTAGATCTCCCACTTGAAAGTGTTTGATCCTTACGTTCTGATCAAAGTAACGGGTCATCCTCCTTTTGACCTCCTCCTGCCTTATAGCTGCTTGGTCTCTGATTTCCTCGATGTGTTCCAGGCTGAACCTCATCTCCTCATTATTCAACTCAAGCCAGTCCTCAACGCCTTGTCTTGCGAGCAGAACTCTAGGTGACGGGACTTCAAACTCAACTGGAATGAGTGCCTTTGAGTCATGAGAAAGTTTGAATGGAGTCTCCCGAGTTGCGGATGAAGGCGTTGTCCTATGGGACCAGAGGACTGATGGAAGCTGATCAGCCCAGCTGCCCTTGAGATTCTGCACTTTTTTCTTGAGCAAATTGAGGATCTGCTTGTTGGCTGCTTCAACTTGGCCATTGCTTCTGGGATGATGAACTGATGCAAACCGCAGCTCTGTTCCGACCTGCTTGCAAAAATCTATCATCTCTGAGTTGTTGAATTGTGGCCCATTATCAGTGATTACAACCATAGGGATTCCATGTCGGCAAACAATCTCCCCCCAAATGAAGTTTTTGATGACTTGAGTAGTTGTCTTAGCCAATGCCTTGGCTTCAATCCACTTGCTGAAGTATTCGATCATTACAATGATGAAACGCCGTTGTCTGCTTGCCATGGGAAAAGGACCAATGAGATCCATCCCCCAAACCGCAAAGGGCCAAGGAGTTGCAATCGATCTGAGTGACTGAGCTGCTTGGAGTTGAAGTGGAGCAAACTTCTGGCATTGAATACACTTTCTAGCATAGAACTCAGAGTCTCTCTTCATAGTGGGCCAGAAATATCCCTACCGCAGGATCCATCTTTCCAAGGTTCTTGCTCCCGAGTGACTTCCACACTCTCCTGAATGAACTTCTTGTAAAATAAGGGGAGCTTCTTCTTCTGAAACACACCGAGCCATGGTAGAAAGGAAGGTTCTTCTATAAAGGATTCCTGCCACTAAGAAATAGTGAGCTGCTTTTATTCTGAACTTGTTCTTATCCTTGACTGAATGGTGGAAATCTCTTGTTGACAGATAGAGAATGAATGGATCCATCCAGGAGGGACGTTGATCTACTTGCATCAATTCACCTTCCTCCACTGCCGGGCGGAAGAGCTCGGAAGTTGTTCCTCATGATGGTAGCCCATACTTAGCAAGAACATCTGCCTCCTCGTTCTCGGTTCTAAAAATATGCTCAATGATGAAGCTCTTGAACTTGCCAATCTCTATCTTCACAAGAGCCAGATACTTCTTCAATATAGCCTCTCTTGTCTCAAAGTTGCCAAGGACTTGCGACGCCATTACAAGAGAATCGGTTTTGATGTGAACATGATCGATTCCGAGTTCCCTTGCAAGTCTCAAGCCTGCTAGCAAAGCTTCAGACTCGGCCTGGTTATTGGTTACTGGAAAGTAAAACTTGATGGCCTGTTCCAGTTTGATGCCGTTGGGATTAATGAGATCCACTCCTGCTCCAGAAGAACTTCTGCCTGAGGCGCCATCAACATAGATGATCCAAGACAAAGGTGACATTTCTGCTCGATCAGAACTGGACTCTGGCATGTCAATTAGGAAGTCTGCTAGGACTTGAGCCTTGATGGCTGTCTTGGGCACATAAGAGATTTCAAATTCACTTAACTTTATTGCCCATTTGGCTAGTCTGCCAGAATGCTCCGGTTTCTCCAACACACTCTTTAAAGGTTGATCGGTAACGACTTGAATCGAGTGTGCTTGGAAATATGGACGGAGTCTGCGAGCTGACATGACTAGTGTCAAGGCTAACTTCTCAAGAATTGGGTACCGTGTCTCGACACTCTTCAAGATATGGCTGACATAATAAATTGGGAATTGTTTCCTGCTCTCTTCCCGAAAAAGAACGGAGCTGACCGCCTCAGGGTCAACCCCTAAGTATAAGAAAAGAATCTCTCCTGGTCGGGGACTCTGAAGTAGAGTGTTGAGTCTCAGTTGCTTCTTCAACTGCTCAAAGGCTTGGGGGCATTCTTCTTCCACTCAAACTTGGATGCTCCTCGAGAGTCTTAAAGAAAGGAGCACTCCTATCTCCAACCCGAGAAAGAAATCTCGCAAGACCTGCTAGCCTCCCCCCTAACTGCTGAACTCCTTAGGTGAACGAGGGGTAGGCATATCGAGGATGGCTTTCACTTTATCTGGATTTGGGGCGAGTCCTTCTGGAGTAAGGAGGTGACCAAGGAACTTCCCCTTACTTGCCCCAAAGGTACACTTCAAGGGGTTGAGCTTCATTTTGTACCTACGCAAAGTAGCGAACGTCTCTGCTAGGTCTTGCAAGTGCAGCGAAAACGACTTGCTCTTAATCAAGAGGTCGTCTACATACACTTCTAGGTTTCTCCCCTTCTGATGCTTGAACACACGATCCATCATACGTTGGTAAGTTTCACCAGCATTTTTAAGCCCAAAGGGCATCACAAGGTAGCAATAGAAACCATCATTGGTTATAAACGACGTATGAGGAACGTCAGGCTTATGCATTCTTATCTGGTGATAACCAGAAAACGCATCTAAAAAACTCATGTAAGAGTACCCTACCGCGGAATCAACTAAAGAATCTATCTGAGGCAAGGGGTAACAATCTTTGAGGCATGCTTTATTAAGTTTGGTAAACTCTACACACAAGCGCCATTTTCCTCCTGGCTTTTTAACCATTACAACGTTTGATATCCAGGTGGGAGATTGAATTTCTTTAATGAAATTGTCCCCGAGGAGCTTCGCGACCTCCTCTCTTATCGGCTCAACAAGCTTTGTTGCTATGTCCCTCTTCTTTTGTTGTATAGGATTGCAACTGGGATCAACATTCAAGTGGTGGCATGCAACATCAGGATCAACTCCTGGCATGTCTTCTACTGACCAGGCAAAGATGTCCAGGTTCCTCAGCAGGCAGGAGATCAGCTCGGCTTTTTGATCTTCATGTAGCTCCGAGTTGATGGAGAGCTTCCTCTCCTCCCCTTCAGCAATGGGGACTCCTTGCGTCACCTGGGCAGGTTCCATGTGAGCACCTCCATCAGCAGCAGCTTATGAATTTGGAGAGGCTTCTGCAGCTGCTGCTGGAGCAAGGGAAGGACTAGCTTCAACCATGTTGACAGTGCGAATGTAGCACTCCCTTGCTCTCCTTGGGTCACTCCTGACCCGACACATCCTTCCATCTGCGAAGAACTTGATGGTAAGGTGGTAAGTTGAAACCACCGCTTAATATTTGTTCAGTAGTGGCCTGCCAAAGATGACATGATAGCTGCTGGGAGCGTCAACCACTATGAATTGCACTTGATTAGTTGCCCCTCCAAGCTTCACGGGCAGGATGACGCTACCTTCCACTTCTTTTCTCTCTCCCGAGAAACCATAGAGTGGTCCTTCGGTGGAAAGCAGAGGCTTTCCAGTCCTCAGGGCCTCAAAGGTAGACTTGAACAGGAGGTTGACCGAGCTTCCGGTGTCAACAAGAATTCTATCAACTGTGAAGTCCCCAATCACAGCCTTGATCACCACTGCATCATCAAATGGATTGGCTGTTTGGGGTAGATCTGCTGGACCAAAGGTGATGACTTCACTTGGTGGAGCAACGGAAGAAGTAGAGGCCACCTCTGCTCGAGTGACCCTAGAGATTGAAGATTTCCGAGTAGACTCGGTTCCTGCTCCAGCATGGATAAAGAAGAGGCGTCCCAGAACCCCTTCATCATCTGCATCAAAGCACTCAACCGGGATGTTGATCGGCCCCAGACGGCCTTCGTCCTCGACCTCCACACATTCCTGATATGCCTCAGCCACTTCTTTGCCTTTGGAGGTGGATGGCTTTGAAGAGGAAGAGTCCTTCTTGCTCAGGTCAATCTTGCCACCGACAAGCAGCTTCTCTATCAGCATGCGAAGGGCCTTGCAATCCTCGGTCAAGTGGCCCTTCTCTTTGTGGAACTGGCAATACTGCGTATTGTTCCTTGGCCTCCACACTCTCTGAGGCTCTTGCTTATTCTCTTCTGATCTCTTTTGCAAAATTTGGATGACTTCGTCAAGGTCCAGATCTGCAATATCCTCCATGGGGCTTGCATCAGATCGGCTTGGAGCAGGCAAAGCTGCTTGCTGGAGGATAGGAAGAGCTTGCAACAGAATGGCGGGAGCGGCGGCCAACGGCAGTCTCTGCTCGTGAAACTGTTGATGTCCAAGGAAAGGTTTCTTATGGCGGAAATTCCGGCCTCTTTGAGAAGGAGGCTGGAAGTCTGGGCGAGGGGGCTTGCTGTGAGAGGAAGAAGCGGAGGCATCCCTTCCTTCAGCCTTAGCTGTCAGGGATGAAACATAAGTAGGATTGGTGTTCTCGCCTTCTATGAAGCAGTTCACCATGGCGATCAGCTCTTGATAAGTCTCAGGTGCCTTGGTTGTTGCTTTAAACTTCAGGGGGCCTTCCCGGAGGCCATGGATCAAGGCAACCTTGTAATAATCGGGGTTCACATTCCTTACCCCTTGGATCTCTTTTTGAAAGCGATCAACGAATCGCGCCACTGACTCGTTGTCCCTTTGTTTGATTTCAAATAGGGCAGCTGGCCCATCCTTACTCTTCCTTGAGGTAGCAAACCTCAGCAACAACTCGCTGCGAAGCTCAGTGAAAGAAGAGATTGTGCCCGCAGGCAGCTCATAGAACCACTCTCTCGCCTGTCCTTCGAGAGTGGTTACCAGGAGTTTACACTTGATTGCGTCTGAGAGGCATCTCAAAGCAACTGCCCCTTCAAATGCTTGGAGGTGAGAGACTGGATCAGTCTCACCTGAATAGAAGGGAAGGCGAGGCTCTCTGAAGTTGTTCAGAGCCGACTCCCATGGGATTCGATCAACGAAGGGAGACGGTGTTTTGAACTTAGCAAGGTAGAAGGGGCGGACTGAAGCCGGGGAGTCCGCAGGCTCGGTGGACTGGCGGTCAGCAAAATGAAGCTGCCGGGCAGGAGTGCCCCTGGCAGCTTCTCTGGAGAAATTCCTGAAAGCAAACTGCTCCTCCTGAGGGCGCAGAGGGGCAGCGGACTGAGCAGGATTCCGAGGAGTGGCTGGCGACTGCCGAAGCGGAGTTCGGCGAGCTGGAGTCTGGCGGGATGGCGAGTCCGCTGGTTCTGCTGCGGCCTGAGGAGCAAGCCACTGGGTTAAGACAAGCAGGGATTGGCTGATCGTGTCGAGACGCTGGTCAGTCTGCCTGCGGGACTGCTCGGCCTCAAAGCGAGCTTGCTCAATTGCATCCCAAAGAGAGTCCTCTGAAGAACTGGAGCGGTCAGAACAGCGGGCTCTGCGGTCTGACATTTCTGTCCGCTGAATTCGAAATGACACTCGAATCTGAAGGTCGAGTGTTAACTGTTGATGTACGAAAACGCAAAGGGGATCGAGCACCACCCACTAACGGTTCGAGCACAAGGGAAAAGAAGGGAAAGGAGAGACTGCGAGTAGCAATCTACTAAGCGGACGAGAGCAGGAAAAATCAGCAGGGCCGTGAGCCACGGCAACAACAGACTTCTCCCGTCGCGGCATGAATGCCTCTCTTGCGACGGGATTTTCCTTGATTCAAGAAAGGTTTGATTACAAGTGAAGGAAAAAGGAAGACAAGAGCAGAGCAAGCTGGAGTCCGCAAGGCAGAAGATTTGAGTCCGCGGCCTTTAACAAGTAGGCTCCTGGGCACGAGTTAGCGTGCCTTGAGTACACCACCTGCCCCCTATTTATAGGATGGGGGGCCTGCCCAAACGGGAAGGGCTAAAATAACCGACTGCCCGGGGTACAGGAGAATCGGGCAGCGGTGAAGGGAAGCAAAAAGAAAGAACACGCTAGTCCGCGCAGAAGGGGCGGACTGGGCTCGCGGGCTGGAGCTTCCATCTGCTGCTGCTAGGCGCGATCCTGCTGGAGGACGGCGGCCTGGGCGGACGAGACACTGCGTCCGCCGCCGTAGAGAATTCAGAGATCCCAAGGCATGGCGGACTGAGCGAACAGAGCTTTGAATCCGCCGCTGGGAACCATCCTTGGTGGCTGATTACCGCTGCTTTGTCGGACTGGGCGGACTGCCTAATTGGGTCCGCGAGTATTGAAAGGGGGGTCTTGGCATCTTGTAGGATGTTGCGGACTGAGGGGTTAACATGTAATACACACTTTTTTTGGATAATAAAATTTGTTATTCCAAATTTTTGGCTTATTTATTTTTTGTTCGCACATTTATTAAATGCTCAACCTAGAAATGTGTTTGATGTATGTGACATCATAACCTATTTCTATACACTATATATATATACATATATATATATATGCATACGAAGTGCTGACTTGCAGGGTGATGGAGTGCCCTTGGATCCGCTAGGGATAGCCGGGAGGAGATGTGTTGGTTACACAGTTGAGATCAGCTTTGCTGACGCACATTACAACAAATTTTTACAGGGCAAGGATCGTAAGTGGGAGCAAGCTCGCCCGCAAAAAAGCATAAGCCTCATGAAGTGGACTCTCTTTTTTTCGCTTATGGTTTGTTGAATGTTTTGCTCCGTGAACTGTAATCCGGCTTGCATGCCGAGGTAGCCAAGGAGTGATAAAGCACATTTCTTTGTTTATTGTTGTTTCAGTTTTTTTGACACTTGTATGTTGGAAGGCCTTAAGGCCGTTTCATATTCTTATGGTAATGGATAACTTCTAGTGGTTGTGGGTTTCCGCTGTTTTGTGTTCTGAGTTTTGAGATGCGTTGTTCTTTTATATCACTTTATAATGCTAAAGCTGTGGCGTCTATATATTGTGGGGCCCGGCCGGACCCATATTATATAGTCATTACAGGGGAGGTGTTACAATTTGGTATCAGAGGGAGGTTATCGTCCAGGGTAAGGTTTAGTAGTCGATTTGGCATAATCGGATCGCGTAAAAAAGTTATCCACATAGGACTATCGCGGGACCGTGAGGGCCCTTGTGTCTAAGTTTTGCGATGTGGGAACTGATTCCTGTTTTACCTTGCTTTTAACAAGTCTGCAAGCGGCGAGGCGAGGACGTCGAGGCCGCGAGAGGAGCCTTCGGCGAGCAGTGCTACCGCTCCGGGTCCTATGGGCATGGGTGTAACCCCAGCCGATTTCTGTCGCATGCTTGCAGAGGCAATGGTAGCGGCCCAAGCTGCAACGACATCGCAAGTTGTGACCTATGTTGCATAAGTAATGACTCCTGTTACCCTGGATGCGGCACCGGTCATACCGGGCAGAGGTTCCAGGCAGGCAGAGGCGTTGGCTGAGAGAGTGGTTATGGGGTAGGGAGACTGATAGATAAAGTACTTTTTAAGTCTCCACCCTCTAACGTTCAAGGGAGTCGGCACACCGACTGATGCAGAGGACTGGTTTGCGAGGATTCAGGAACTTATGAGGGCGGCAGAGACACTAGAGGAGAAGCACTCTCAATTCGCAACCTTCATGTTAGAAGGTGACGCCAAGCTGTGGTGGGTGAGCCATAGCGGCCACCAGTTTCCTGGACGCACACCGTCCATGGAAGAGTTCGGGAATGCCTTCTTAAAGAAGTATATCCCTTCGTCGACGAGGTTCGCCCTTAAGAGGTAGTTTCTGCACTTGGTGCAACGTGATAGGACTATGGATGAGTACGTACATGAATTTACTCGTTTGGGTCGTTATGCGGGAACGACCATGGCTGATGATGAGGAGAGGGACAACCTCTTTTTCCATGGGTTGAGAGAGAATTTGAGACAACCCCTTATAGCTATGAAGAACACGGGTTTCAACGAGTTGATTGAGGATGTCAGGACATTGGAAAGTGATATGGAGCGAACTCAATGTCGTAAGGGACTCATGATCAAGCAGGGAGAGGGAAAACCTTCCCAATCGCAAGGAAGTCAGAAGAGAGTAAGTGGAAGAAGAAGCCTCATCCCTTTAGGTCAGGGGAGAAGAGCAATATAACGTCGAGGGGATCACGCTTCAAGGGACCGCCAACGTGCTTCAAGTGTGGCAAGTCAGGCCACATAGCTCGATTTTGTACTGAGGGTGGAGCTGAACAAAAGCCAAGGCAGGAGCAATCAGTGCGTTCCGGTCCCAGCACCATGGAGAAAGAGAAAATTGCAGAGTCGAGCACTTCACGTTTCCAACCCGTGCAGTCAAGGGCTTACAACCTTGGGCAACATGAGGCGATTCGACAACCCAATGCAGTGACATGTATGAGAAAGTTTAAGTTTTTTTATTGGCTTTAGACTTTTATGTGTGTTGCTTATATATTAGGCTTCGTGTTAGTGTTCGGTTACCCCGCTAGGGTATTGTTCGATACGAGAGCGTCACACTCTTTTCTTGCGGAAAGCTCTATCCGAAGAATTGGAGTCGAGCCCTTTTCGGCGGATGCAGAGCTTAGGGTGCACATGCCCAATGGGCCTTTCATGACTACCTGGATGAAAGAGTGCATTGGATGGATTTTAAACGGAGTTGACTTCGTGTTGGTAGCAGCGGTCCAACTGTTAGTCGAGTTCGATGTAATCTTGGGGATGGACTGACTTGCAAAGCAGCGGGCGAGTATTTACTGTCTATCAAAAGTGGTGACCCTGAGGAGCGAAGGACAGGTGGAAGTCAAGTTTGAGGGCCTTAGTGGAGTGGCATGCTCCCTGATTTTGGCCATGCAACTGGTGCGGGTAGTTAACCAGGGAGGACCAACTTTCATAGAATTGTTAGAAGTTCAACATTCCAAGCTATCAATTGTAGAAGTGTCGGTAATGGCAGATTTCGAGGACTTGTTTCCTGAGGAGCTTCCTGGATCACCTCGTCGACAGGAGATCGATTTCTTGATTGAGTTAGTGCCAGAAGTTATACCGGTGTCACATCCTACTTTTAGGATGGCACCTAAGGAGTTAGCCGAGCTCAAAATACAGTTGCAGGGATTGTTGGAGCAGGGGTATATTAGACCCAACTCATCTCCATGGAGCGCGGCGGTGTTGTTGGTAAAGAAGAAAAATGATAGTATGCGGTTGTGCATAGACTACCGTGAAATGAAAAAATTGACCGTCAAGAATAAGTATCTGATTCCACGGATAGATGACTTAGTTCGACCAGTTGGTGGGGTCAGTGGTGTACTCTAAGTTGGACTTGAAGTCAGGGTACTATCAGTTGCGGATTGGAGATGCGGACATACCCAAGACAACGTTTGGTACGAGGTATGACCGCTTTGAGTTCTCGGTGATGCCATTCGGACTTACTAATGCACCATCGATGTTCATAGATCTGGTGAACCGAGTGTTTTGGGAGTACTTAGACTCGTTTGTGGTGGTATTCATCGACGATATTTTGGTATACTCCAAATCGAAAGCGGAGCACGAGACTCATTTGAGAGTAGTCTTGCAGACTTTGAGAGAGAACCAGCTTTATGCAAAGTTCTCGAAGTGCGAGTTCTGGTTAGAGAATGTGGTATTTTTTGGCCATGTGATTAGTGGTGATGAGGTGGTGGTTTATCCAGCGAAAGTTAGGGCTATCAGGGATTGGCCAATTTTGAGCACCGTGGCGGAAGTCAGGAGTTTTCTTGGACTAGTCGGATACTATAGAAGGTTTGTGGAAAACGTTTCGCGGATAGCTCTGCCCCTCACTTCTCTGACTCGTAAGAACCAGAAGTTTGTGTGGACTCAGGAGTGCAATCAAGCATTTGATACATTGAAGGAAAGGTTGATGTCGGCTCCAATCCTAAGTCTTCCTAAAGGGACTGGAGGATTTCAGATTTTCAGCGACACATCAGGTTGCGGTTTGGGATGCATGCTAGTGCAGCATGACAATATGATAGCCTTTGGGTATAGACAACTGAAACCTCATGAGAGAAATTAACCAGTCCATGACTTGGAGTTAGCGACGATAATTTTTGCGTTAAAGTTGTGGCGGCACTACATGTACGATGCAAAGGTAGAGATCTTCACGGACCACAAAGGCTGAAGTATTTTTTAGATCAAAAAGATTTGAACATGCAGTAGCGCAGGTGGGTCGAGTTCCTTGGGGACAACGACATAGCGATTCAGTATATGTCAGGCAAGGCCAACGTGGTCGGTGATTCCTTGAGTAGGAAATATTCTGGACAAAGGGAATTGGATTGAAGCCCATGATGAGTGGTTGGTGCGGGACTTTGAGTCCTTCGACATCGATTGTGTAGCAAGAGGCGAGTCTAGCATGGCTCGGTTGAACTGGATAAAGTTGTAGAATGACTTTTCTGATCGTATCCGGGAAGCGACTAGTGTGAATGTAGAGTTCCAGTCATTTGTGGTGGAAGCTCAAAAAGGCGAGGGTAATACCCGGGAGATGGTTGGTGGGATGTTAAAGAAGGATGTAAGGGTATGTGTACCGCAGTTCGGCAAGCTCCGTGAGGAGTTGATGTTTGAGGTTCATTTCACGAAGTACTCCATTCACCCGGGCAGTACAAAGATGTACTTGGATATGAAGAAATTCTTCTGGTGGCCTGGATTGAAGCGGGATGTGGCTTTGTATGCGAGTCGGTGCCAAACGTGTGCCTTAGTGAAGGCTGAGTGTCAAAAGCCGGGCGGGTTCCTGAAGTCCCTTCCTATCCCTGAGTGGAAATTTGACGACATCTCCATGGATTTTGTGCATGACTTGCCTCGGTCGCAGCAGGGTAACAATGCGATTTGGGTGATCGTGGATTGTTTGACCAAAGTGGCTCACTTCATCCCGAATCAGAAGGAAGACAACATGAAGAAGCTGGTAGAATTATATGTTCGCAATATTGTGCGGTTGCACGGAATTCCAAACAGTATTGTTAGTGATCGCGATGGACGGTTCACGTTCAAAGACTGGAGATTGGTACATAAGAGTCTAGGCACAAGGCTCAAGTTTAGTACGACGATCCATCCTCAAACTGATGGTCAAGCGGAAAGGACTAATCGTACAATGGAGGATATGCTGAGAATATGTACCCTTGATTTTGGTAAGAGTTGGGAAGATCACCTTTTCATGGTGAAATTTGCCTACAATAAAAGTTTCCAGGCGAGTATCAAGATGGCGTCATACGAGGCATTGTATGGAAGGCAGTGTCAAACACTGATGGCATGGATAGAGGCGGGAGACACAAACATTTTGGGTAAAGAGGTGGTGGTCGATGCTTACGAGTTGGTGTGAACAATTTAAGAGCGCATGAAGGTTGCTCAGGATCGGCAGGCGAAATATTTTAATGCGCACCATAGGAACGTGGAGTTTGCGGCAGGCGACTGGGTGTATCTAAAGATCAAACCGTTCAAAGGTGTTTCGCGGATTCGCCGATTCAAGAAGTTGAGCCCGAGGATTTTGGGGCCGTTCGAAGCTGTGGAACGCATCAGAGAAGCAGCATATCGGTTAGCATTGTCCCCATATTTGATTGGATTACATGATGTCTTCCATGTTTCAGTTTTAAGGAAAGCCTTGGTGCAGACAAGTGTTGTGGTTGAGTCAACGACAGTGTCGATAGAGGATGACTTGAGGACAAAAGTCCGTCTGGTCGGCATAGAGGATTCAAAAGTTCAACAATTACGGAATAAAGAGGTTAAGCTCGTAAAAGTGTGTTGGGATAACTGCGGGCAAGACGAATTCTCCGGGGAGCATGAGCAAGCGATGTAGGAAGACTTTCTGGATCTCTTTGCATCAGGTATGCTTTGTTGTTTGTATACATGCTAAATTTTGATGACAAAATTCTTTTAAGGTGGGAGGAGTTGTAACACCTAATTTTTCTGGACTTGAGGCTCTGGGCGTTACCCCGCGGCGGTAGGCCGCTATCATTCGGCGGTATACTTCTTGTGTCGAGTGGAAGGCATCGAGTGGAAGGCGTCGAGTGGAAGGCGCCGAGTGGTAGGCGTCGAGTGATAGCATCGAGTGGTACCACGCGGCGTTAGCTAATTACCGCTCAGCGATAGCCCAATTTGTCTAGTCGAATGCGTCGAGATGGAAGCGTTGATGAGCTACCGTGTTGTTAACTACGAAATCGGCGATCCTTCCCAAAATAGCCAGCTCGCTAGTCGCGGCGTGCTCCAGGTTCCTCCTGGAGGTCATGACATCTTAGGATAGGCGGACAGATTTTTATGTCCGCTCAGGCCGCACGGCGTGGGCGGTCTCAGCGGTCTGACCGCCCAGGCCACGCGTTGTTACTTTGGTCGGCAGGAGCCGCGGACTGCTTCTGCAGTCCGCCCCTGCAGGCCGCGCCCCTTGTCAGCTAAACCGCAAACTTGTCTCAACAGGTGCTCCTTTGCCGGACTCGGATGTCTATCCGCCCAGACCGCCACAACGACAAGCGGCCTGCCTCAAGGACGCAGACCTTCACCAACGTCGACAACACTCCAACTTGCCGTATAGCCTGATTGGTGACCTGACCCCAGGCCGCCAGCCAGCTACCCCAGTTTCAACCTCGCCAACACGCGCGGCCTGCCTCGTCAGTCCGGCAGGTCGCGAATCCCTTGTCACCCAGCAGATGCGGCAAGTTCCATTCAACAAAGTGGCGGACTCCAGCAGCATGGGCAACCTGCTTCTTCAGTCTGCCTGAGGAGTACGGACGCTCCAGCTCTTCGGCTACCCGCAAAGATCAGCGGGCATGTCCCGTTCACCGCGAGCTGGGCGGACTCGAAGTGTAGTCAAACCTTCCAGTCTGCCTACATTGATGAACCCGCGCTCCAGCTTCAGCAGCCAGCTGCCTCATTCAATAGCAGAGGCAGACTCAGTTTATCCACCGCGGACTCAGCGGATTCCTCTCGCTGTCCGCCACTCAGCCTCTAGCACCTCCCCAGCAGGCGCAGACCCTTCTCAGTTTGCCAGGCAGCAAACCTCTTCCCAGTCCGCCAGGCAGCAAACCTCTTCCAGAAGCCAGTTCCAGTCCGCGCGGCCTCATGCGGACTTGGCGGACTCGAGTCTTTACTCGCACCAATTACCGCCTCACCGGGGGTAACATCACCAAAAGTCGTTACCTCCTCGGGCCTATAAATAGAACCCCATGCCTCTCATTTGAGCACAGTCTGAACAGTCTCATCGCTCTCACGCTCGAAGACAGCCCACGACAAGCTTAAGCCATCAACCCGGGCGAACTCTATTCCTCAGTCCGCATCCCCTCTCTTCTTGTAACCACGCGGCCTGCCAGCCTCAGTCCCCAGTCTGCGCGGCCTCCTCTCTGGCACCTCCTTTCCTTAGCCGCCAGCTTCCCCTATGTACCCTTTATTTGCTTTCTTGTAAAGGTGTAATACAAGCTGTAATAACTCAATATTAATCAAAGGAAAGCCTGTTGCAAACGTGGCATTTAAGCCGCTGCGGGCGAAGACTGCTGTTGCCGCTGCTAACGGCCCCTATCTTCTTCTCAGCTCAACTCCCTCGGCATCAACCTGCAAGCGCGACCGTTAAAGTAACCGTCTACTCGACAGCTCCTGATCAACCTCCTCCGCTGATCATCAACCTTCTCTGCTGATCATCAGCCTTCCCGACTGCTCTCACCAAACCTCTCGTCCATTGCCGCAACCATTAACCTCTTCACCTTATCACCTTGCCCGTGAGACCGAACACATCATGTTAATTGTTGGTGCCCGCGACGGCAACCCCTCTACCTCTTCTCGCCATCGGTTTTCGCGCATCAACAGTTCACACGCGGCCTTCAGATCCGAATAGACGGTGAAAATCAACGGTTACTCATGTCAGACCGCCAACTTCCTTAAGACATTCCTTATACCAGCGAAGACGCTCTCTGGGAAGCCCTCTTGCCGACATGTCGGGAAACTTCCCTGCAGATAGCAGCAATCAATGACACCCTAGCCACTATAATTCAACGACTAGATTCTCAACCTGTAGCAGCACCAGTTGCTACAGTCAATCCAGTAGTGGGGAATTCACATTTTAATTTGCCAGCTTTTCTACCAGTTGGTCCTTATGCTTATCTGGCAAGTTATCCATCTAGGCAGGTCGTAGTCACTTTGCAGCTTCCAGCTACCAAACAAAGGGAGAGTGTCTGCAAACTCAGCCCTCAAACCACCGCGTGCACCTCCAATCACCCAATGAAGTTGCCTGAACTTACCACTGAGAGGAAGAGAGGCCTAGAAGTTTTGCTCCCTACCGGACAACCTCCAAAGTCTCCCCCAAAGTGTCTTCAATCACAAGCGAAGAAAGGAAGATATTTCCGACGACGTCAACGTCTCTTCCCAAGCAAAGAATCCGATGATGATAGTACATTGGGTGAGGCAACTCACATCATGAAGAGCGAACCAAACGGTGTGGTATCTTTTCATCATGCTGATCGAAAGGTCAAAAACTCTGACCAATACTGTAAGTATCACAGAGAATGGGGTCATGCAACAGAGGATTGCAGAGCTTTTCGACAATTAGTCCAAGAAATGCCGAAGGAGGGTAAATTTTAACATCTGCTCCAGAAGGGTGACCCATCACATCCATGAGTCTCCAAAGTCCATTGCATTTATTACTGGTTACTCTTACTCTACTCTTCAAACATTTTTTTTACAGAGCACTTCTAAGTGCTCCTTCATGCTTTTCAATAAAGTTTACCTCAGGGATCCCATACTGACACATTTCCCTTTTTGGATGCCTCTTCCTCCATTTTATCTTTGCCAAAGAGATCACTAAACCACTGAGATATCGCCGAGTCTTGCTATAGGCCCCCTCGAGATTGGATTCCGGCATAAGGCCACAATGACCACATATCGCGGGGAGTTTTCGCATATGTGTAGTGGGGGCTATCCAACTCTTATGTAGAGGAATACGGAACTTCGGATCCTAGCCAGTATCTGACACAAAGTGTGCGTCGGGAAGGCCCATGTGTTAGCTCTACTGTGCTTCGTTAAGGATACATTACAGTTACGATGATCTTTGCTTAACAAGCAATGACGACCAAGCGTAGCCTTGTCTCTTCGATCATCTCACAACTATGATGGCCGAACACTCTATGGTACTCTCAATCCGTGCCTTCGCGGGATCCACAACTCCGCTGATCTTTCAACAGACAAGCAATACTATAGGACACTTGGCGCAACTAGTCTCATTGATCAGTGATGTTGTACCCGAGGCAAGAGAGCAGTGCATCTGTCGTTTCCTTCTTAGGATTTTGTGCATGTCTCCCTTTTGTGCTCTATCAAGGGAGTATAGCTAGTCCGCTCTAAGTAGGGCTATACTGGTGATGACCTTTCTTGGTCATCTCCGAGTATATACCTCTTTTTTATCAACTGCCTTTTCAACTGGTGAACAGGTTAAATCCGACCTACCAAAAGGATTTGCAACAATCGTTTCTGCTTATTCTCATCTTATATGCATTGCTTGCTCAAAGCTCTCTTAGATGATGATCTACAAAGCTCTTCATTACTCTTGTTAAATGTTAATGACATCAATCGTTGATCAAAGAATCTGGCTCTCCTTGATTAACAAGTCATGCAAGTGGAGTCTAATTAAAATAATCTCTTCTTATTGATCTGGACTTCATGTTAAAGATATCATCTTTAATATAGCAAGAAGATCACTACTCTGGTTTGATCTTCATTCAATTATCACCAGAATTCATCAGGCATTTCATCTGCTATTTGGTCATATCCATCTTATCTCATCAACAGTTAGCATTTGCAAGTTCCGTCCAGGTACTTGCAGCTTAGCTTATTATTTTATGTCTACTGCTCACTTTTCTCTTTGCAGTGATTACCAGGCACCTACAAGCCTTACCCAGGTACTTGCAACTTTCATATATCATGTCTGCTTCTAACTCTAATTTTGCAGAGATCAGCAGATGCTTGCAAGTTTCTTCACAGGTACTTGCAACATTCATATATCATGTCTGCTTCTAACACTTTTGCAGAGACCAGCAGATATCTGCAAGTTGCCTTCAAGTATTTGCGGCTTTTTCTTTACTCCCATATTTGCTTCTAACTTCTCTTTTGCAGAAACCAGCAAATGCTTGCAAGTCCCCCTTCAGGCACTTGCAACTTATTTTCCTCTTCACGCATGTCACTTACTCTTCTTTTTGCAGAAGATAACAGGTGCTTGCAAGCCTCCATCAGGTACTTGCAAGTTATTATACTTCCAAGTTTTCCTCTCACCTTCGTTTTACAGAATTTAGTGGAAGACACATCTTCTTCGTTTTGCAAAAGCAACCTCAGGTACGCGCAAGGCATACCTTCCATACATGCCTACACTAACTTTTCTCTTGCAGGAAAAAGATAGCCAGTGGCAAACTCCTCCTAAGGAGAGACATCAGGTTCTATCTCTCCTTGCCCCTTCCTTTCCTTTGGGGTGAATCACGATTTTTGTGGGTCTCCAACTTTTTTGAAGTTCCCTTCTGAACTTAAAAAAGTGCGGGGATTATGTTAACCCCGAAATCGGCGATCCTTCCCAAGGCAGCCAGCTCGTTAGTCGCGGCCTGCTCCAGGTTCCTCCTGGAGGTCGCAACGTCTTAGGATGGGCAGACAGATTTTTTTGTCCGCTCAGGCCGCACAGCTTGGCCGGTCTCAGCGGTATGACCGCCCAGGCCGCGCGTTGTTCCTTTGGTCGACAGGGGCCGTGGACTGCTTCTACAGTCCGCCCCTGCAGGTCGCGCCCCTTGTCAGCTAAACCGCAAGCTTGTCTCAACAAGTGACCCTTTGCCGGACTCGGATGACTATCCGCCCAGACCGCCACAATGACAAGCGGCCCGCCTCTAGGCCGCAGACCTTCACCAGCGTCGACAACCCTCTAGCTCGCCGCATAGCCAGATTGGCGACCTGACCCTAGGCCGCCAGCCAGCTACCCCAGTTTCCACCTCGCCAACATGCGCGGCCTGCCTCGTCAGTCCGGCAGGTCGTGAATCCCTTGTCACCCAGCAGATGCTTCAAGTTTCATTCAACAAAGTGGTGGACTCCAGCAGCATGGGAAACCTGCTTCTTCAGTCCGCCTGAGGAGTGCGGACGCTCCAGCTCTCCGGCTACCCGCAAAGATCAGCGGGCATATCCCGTTCACCGCGAGCTGGGCGGACTTGAAGTGTAGTCAAACCTTCCAGTCCTCCTACATTGATGAACCCGCGCTCCAGCTTCAGCAGCCAGCCGCCTCGTTCAACAGCAGAGGCGGACTCAGTTTATCCACCGCGGGCTCAGCGGATTCCTCTCGCAGTCCACGACTCAACCTTTAGCACCTCCCCAGCAGGCGCGGACACTTCTCAGTCCGCCAGGCAGCAAACCTCTTCCCAGTCCGCCAGACAGCAAACCTCTTCCAGAAGACAGTTCCAGTCCGCGCGGCCTCATGCGGACTCCGCGGACTCGGCGGTCTCAAGTCTTTACTCGCACCAATTACCGCCTCACCAGGGGTAACGTAACCGAAAGTCGTTACCTCCTCGGGCATATAAATAGACCCTCATGCCTCTCATTTGAGCACAGTCTGAACAGTCTCATCGCTCTCACGCTCGAAGATAGCCCACGACAAGCTTAAGTCATCAACCCGGGCGGACTCTATTCCTCAGTCTGCATCCCCTCTCTTCTTGCAACCACGCGACATGCAGGCCTCAGTCCCTAGTCCACGCGGCCTCCTCTCGGGCACCTCCTTTCCTTAGCCGCCAGCTTCCCCTATGTACCCTTTATTTGCTTTCTTGTAAAGGTGTAATACAAGCTGTAATAACTCAATATTAATCAAAGGAAAGCCCGTCGCAAGAGTGACATTTAAGCCGCGGTGGGCGAAGTCTGCTGTTGTCGTCTGCTCGACAGCTCCTGATAAACCTCCTCCCCTGATCATCAACCTTCTCTGCTAATCATCAGCCTTCCCAGCTGCTCTCAGCAAACCTCTCCTCCATTCCCGCAACCATTAACCTCTTCACCTTATCACCTTGCCCGTGAGACCGAACACATCATGTTAATTTTTGGTGCCAGCGACGGCAACCCCTCTACCTCTTCTCACCATCTGCTTTCGCGCATCAACATGTGCGGCGGTATTGCTACCGCCGGCGATAATGTTGTATTATTTTTGACCGATGTCTCGGGAAGTTATCGCGGCACGGTAGGTAACTACTGCCCAGCGGTAGCATGCGGTATTAGTTTCGTAACGGCTGGGTTTAGGACGTCTGATCCTTCTTGGGATGCAATCTTATGGCCCAAGACACTCCGTCCAAGAGGCTTAAGTAGGGTTGAAAGGTTGTTTTCCCTCATTTTCTTCTCATTTTGAGTGGGAGTTAGGGTTTGGGAGAGAGGATTTGGAGGAGGAAGAAGAATGACTTTCTCCTCCATTAGCGAAGCTCCGAGGCTCCGTTCATCGAACTGAGGCCAGATCTGTGGAGAGGACTTGAAGGCGGACACTTTCATCCGTGTAAAGCAAGATCTCCATGGTTAGGAAGAGGAGTCGTAAGGTAACGTCATTTCTCCTCTCGGTCTTTAGGATGCGTGCATGACATCCGTTTCATTCTTGCTTACTTTCAAGCATTTTAGGCACTGGATCTCTCAAATGAGAGGGGTACGGGTCGCCATGGTTCAAAAGGAGCCACCGGGTCGATTGTGTCCGTCCCCGGCATGATGTTGCATTAGAAATCCGCTTTGCTAGCGGATTAGGCATTGTGGGTGAAGCCTTAGTCACGACCGTTACTCCGACTCGGTGATGTTGCATATCGAGTCTTAAGGATTTTGCTAGAAATCCGTTTGCAGCAAGATGCCGTTTGTGATGTTTGCCGCCTTATTTTGTGTGATAACGAATGGTGGATTAGGGTGGGAATGACTATGTTTTTGGATTGATGTGCGAAGGCGCGACTTTGTCTCTATGGTCGGATGGCTAGCCCGTGACGTGCAAGTCATATGAGGAGAGTGTCCCGACGAGATAAGCCCCCTTCTGAGAAACTGACGAGAACGCCAAGCTTTTGACAAGCCCGGGCGATGAAGCCCATGAGGGGTTGGGGTCAAGTATTGGTTATTAGCATCAGTTTGTTTGTGTGACAGAATCCTGATGTGAGAAGTCAGAGCTTATAGGCAAGCCTGGGTTTTGAGACCCACAAGCGGGTGGGGCCTAGGCAAGAGTTCCGTGTGATGGCTTGATTTTTGTTAGGGAAAATAGAAGTACCTGTGTGATGTGATGTGATGATGCATGATGATATGTTAGATTCCTACGCTATAGGGTGACTTGGGTGAAACCCAAGTTTGCATACATGCTGCACTGTAGGCCCCTTTTTATTAAATGCTCAACCTAGAAACATGTTTGATGTATGCGACATCCTAACCTGTTTCTTTACTCTCTATATATATACATTTGCATACGAAGTGCTGACCTGCAGGGTGATGGAGTGCCCTGGGGTCTACTAGGGACGGCTGGGAAGAGATGTGTTGGTTACACAATTGAGGTCAGCCATTGCTGACCCACGTTACAACAAATATTTACAGTGCAAGGATCGTAAGCGGGAGCAAGCTCGCGGCCAAAAGGGCCTAAGACTCATGAAGTGGACTCTCTTTTATTCGCTTATGGTTTATTAAATGCTTTGCTCCGCGAACTGTAATCAGGCTTGCATGTCGAGATAGCCTAGGAGTGCTAAAGCACATTACTTTGTTTATTGTTGTTTCAGTTTTTGGACACTTGTATGTTATAAGGCCTTAAGGTCATTTCGTACTCTTATGGTAATGGATAACTTCTAGTGGTTGTGGGTTTTCGCTGTTTTGTGTTCTGAGTTTTGAGATGTGTTGTTCTTTTATATCACTTTATAATGCTAAAGTTGTGGCGTCTATATGTTGTGGGCCTCGGCCGGACCCATATTATATGGTCATTATAGGGGAGGTGTTACACGCCACTTCACCTGGAAGAACCCAATCATCCTGAGGCACGAGCAAACCAGGGCTCCTCTCCTCTGACTCCTTAATGGCTTCTGGCCCTCCCAAAAATGCAAGCGGACGAATATCACCCACTAGCGAGCTGTTTGAAATACCAACATTCAAGCTAGGCGCTTCTCCGCCAAAAACACACACGCACCGAAGAACACGGCCAAAACATAAAAGACTCAAGAAAACAAAAAAGGGTCTCTGTTCAAATTAAAGATGCCTCACTGGTTACATCATCATGAAAAGCAAAAACATGCAATGACGCAGAGGCACACCTACAAAGCAAAGCGAACAAATAGGGGAAAATGAGGTCTGCAGGATATCCCTGTCACAACCCGCATTTTCTCAACATTTAAGTTATATCAAAGTAAGAGAAAATACACGTCGTGCATGGGATAACTGCAGACGCTCAGGCAAGACTCCAAACTCTACAAGTTCAATGAAATACATAAGTTATTAAGTAAAAATTCGTTTAAATTTTGATGGTTGTATCCCTCGGCACAGTGGATCAACTAGTCCACGAGAAAGAGTATAGTTATACGCTGCAGAAATACTTTAATTATGTTGGATTAACATCATACATGAGCATAAACATCCCTGAAGGACAACTCGTGGTTTGCAAGACTCTAGATTTATTATAAGTATAGAAATAGTTTCATGTTAGTTAGAAAATAACATTTTAGGTTTAGAAAGGTGATATGTATGAAGTACTAGTAGTTAATGCTTTTTATAAGTGAAAATACCTAACATGCAACCTAGTATAAGCATTCCTAAAGAGTAAGTAGAAACAATTAAATCATATAAAAATGACTTAATAAAAATTTTACAGAATGACATTGAGTGAGCTTAACTCACTCAACGCCATCGCTTAAATCGGCAAGCTATGTAAAAAAGCGTTGCCAGCGTTGAGTCAGCTGAACTCACTCAACATCGTCGCTTAAAATCTGTAAAAGCTAAGTATAAAATGTGGGTTGTGACAATCCCTCGACATCAATGCCTGCGTCATCATTTGAGGCATCCTCCACGCTTAGATTATCACATACTGGTAACCTCCAAGCAGCTTGAAATCACTTGTCAAAATCAAAGAAGTACGCAACATCGCGCTCGTCCTCCACAAGCGAGTCAATCTCAGTCATCATCATCTAAGATTGGGCCTCCTATATAATGCGGGATCGCTACATCTCAAAGTCGCGAGACCCCTAATTCTCAGCCGTCGTGGACTCCCACACAACCGCGACATCCTTCAGCTCCCTGGTCAACTTAGCCTTCTCTTTCTTCAACTACTCTACCTCTGCCTCTTGCTAAGACATCGCATCATCGGCTACCTCGGTACAACAGAGCAACTCTGTAAGGGTCGTCTCAGCTACGACTAGCCTCCCGCGAAGAGCCCTGAACTCAATGTCAGCGACGTTGAGCTTCCCCTGAAGAGTCTTGACCTCAGTTTGGGAAGAAAACAACTGGGACACTGCATTAACCAACAAGGAAAATACTTCTTTCTTCCTCTTCCGGGCAGCTGACAAAGAGTCCTCGGATGCGGCCAGCATCGTCGGCAGGGATAGAAAATCATCTTTTGTGGTCATGTTATTATCATTCTAGGAGAGCACGATATCACACATCTCGTATAGCTACAAACACAAGGAACGAATTATTCCAATGCACAAACACATCAAAGGTGTAAAAACACTGGGGGAAACAAATGTACCCTTGGGAGAAGTGATCTGCAAGCGGAGAATTCCCGCCCCTTCCTCTTTGATGTCACCAGTGGCAACTTGGGAACCTCTCGAGAAGCTAGCTCAATCACAAGGAGCACTGAGGTACCTCGGTCTCTGCAGGCGGTGGATCAGCAACCAGGTCGTCTAGGCAATCTTCAGTGAGCTCAATGATAGCCTCAGGGGAAACAGAGGACATCCTGCCTTCTCCTCGTCACTATGAAAAATCCAACGCGCTCTCCTTTTCGTGCTCCAATGATACAACACAACACCGCTCTGAATTTGTCGAATGACCCGCAAGAACCAGCATTTTCTCAACGACAAATGCACTGATCTTATGAAGAGTGGAACTCAACTCACGAAGATCCTCAAAACCAAACACGGAGAAAATTCATACTTGTAAAACCCCCTCCCAAAACCAGGGAGTTACCCAGGTCTTATGCTCAGGACTGTCACCTTACGGTGACACCAACTATCGAGTTAATCGCCACCGCACGACGTCGATCCTGCAAGCTAGTACGATCATTTTACAAGTAGGCCAAATGAATGTATTTGTTGAAATATTGTCCACAATCATAGCTCAACATATATTAAAGAAAAAAGTAATAATTCACAATGAGAAAATATAATAAAATAGAGTATAAAAGGACTTATGCCCGGTATATGTCTAATACAAAATCTCACTCTCAACTCACTACAATAGGAAGCTATAAAAATCTAATATCAACATATTGCCGAGTAATAACGGTAGCTCACGGCAACTACTTCTCCTACCTCCTCGTGTGACTGGTGCATTTCCTCGTGCGACTGGTGTGTTTCCTCATGCGACCAGTGCGTCTCCTCGAACTCCTATGGTCAAAATCAATCGTTAGTCATAAAGACTAAGCTATTTTGTCGTCGCCTCACCCCCGTGACTCCTAGGCACTAAACGGGAGGACAAAAGCGGAGGACAACAAAGGCAGTATCAAAAGTATAACAGGTAACATGAAACAATTCTAGCAGGAGTATAAATGTATAAAGAAACACTAAAGTGTAGAAATAGTGAAGTAAGAGCAGTGCAATAATGTATAGAAAAGTAAAGTAAAGTAAACGAGCTACACTACCATTAGGGGTGCAACTCGGATCGGTTCGGTTCCCCTCAAAACCAGGAACCGACCCATGTATGTTCGGTTCCAAGTTTTTGGAAGCGGAACCGACCCACGGTTCTAAAATATAGAACCGGATCCAAACTGAATTGTTCGGATCGGTTCTGGTTCGGTTCCCGGTGAAAGATATTGTACCTAAACACCTAGAGGGGGGGTGAATAGGTGACTAGAATCTTTTTAACTTTTTATGGCAGCAATCAGTTTCTAACACAGATTTATATCTACTTTTGCACAGCAATCACACAGCAATCACAGCAAATCACAACACACAGTAGACACACAGTTTTATAGTGGTTCCCCAAGATTTGGGTACATCCACTTTGCCCCATCGCCTATCTAGCAGTGTACTAGATTTGGCCAAACTCCTCCACTATCTCAGAACCCAAAACAGGCTCCTACACCTCAGGCCCAAGGCCCTACAACTCAGCTTCTTCACAAAGCCTACACTCAGCCACCAAGGCCTACACTCAGCCACCAAGGCCTACACTCAGCCACCAAGGCCTACACTCAGAGATTCCAATCTCCTACACTCAGGCTCTCAAGCCCTACACTCAGCCTTTATAATTACAGGCTTACAAAACTCAGATCCCTAAGGATCCTACAAGATAAAAATGAATACAATAATGTGACTCAACAACTCAGAGAAAAGATAGAAAAGAGTTGTGAGTTTCTTGATGAGTTCTTGGAAGAACTCAGCTGAAATCAATCTGACTTGGCTTTCTTCAAAGCTTCTTGAATGTAGAACTCAATAAGATTGACTCCTTCTGTAGTTGATCCTTGATCTCTGCTACTTAGGATTCAGAATAAATCTGAACCCTTCATCTCAGTCTGGTTCCAACAACTGATTTCTTGGATGGAGATCTCTCTCTCCAACTTCTTAGATCTTCACTTGATAGCTAGATCTTCTTTAGACAATTACTTGATCTGAACTTTGACAACCTCAACCACCGTTTCTATAGAATGTATAAGCCTATTTATAGGCCTTCTTCATGGTAACCGGCTGGTCCGGTTCATAACTGAATTCTGACAACTCTGACAGGTGCAGTAGACCGGCTTGAATGGCAGCTGTCAAGTCATCAAGTCAGTTCTTGAAAATTCTGTAACTGTCTGAAAGTGTCGAGACTTTCTGTCTTTAAGTGTCGACACTTATAGACCAAGTGTCGACACAACTTGTCTATGTGTCGACACTAGTCTACAAGGTGTCGACATAACTCCTTGTGTTGTAGATTTTATATCTTGACACTGCTTCTTCTTCATGTGTCGACACTGAAATTGAGTGTCGACACAAGTACTTATACTTCAGTATTTTGCTGAATTCTTCTAAGTGTCGACACAACACCTTTGTGTCGACTCATCTTCATGTGTTGAATCTGTTAAGTGTCGACACTGCTTCTTGGTGTCGACACATATCTTCAGTGTTGATACTTGTTGAGTGTCGACACAGCTTCTTGTGTTGTCACATTCTTCTTCTGTCGAGACTCTGGCTAAGTGTCGACACATTCCCTTAGTGTCGACACTTGTACTTAGAATATTTTGTTGAACTTTGCTGATCTTTGCTAAGTGTCGACACAGCTCCTTGTGTCGACACTTTCTTCAAGTGTTGAGTCTTCAGCTGAGTGTCGACACATTGTTCCTTGTGTCGACACTTTCTTCAAGTGTTGACTCTTTTGCTGAGTGTCGACACATTGTTCTAAGTGTCGACACTTGTACTTAGTCTCTGCTGACTTTTGCTAAGTGTCAACACAGCTTCCAAGTGTCGATACGTTTTGATGTAGACACAGTTTCTCTGGGTGTCGACACAACTACTATGTGTCGACACTGCTTCACTGCACTTTTCTTCATTGAGTGTCGACACAGATCCTTATGTCGACACTTTCTGTCTGGTGTTGACTCAGCATCCCTGGTGTCGACACAATGACTCCAAGTGTCGACACTGCTTGCCTGGGTGTCGACACAAGTCTTTTTAAGTGTCGACACTTTCCCTCTGGGTGTCGACACATGGACTTAGAAACTTTTTCTTCTTTCCTGCAAATACTTAACCTGCACAAGTGAACTCAAAAAACATCAAATACATTTTGATGTATATCATTGAGTTGGGTGAGGCTTCTTTAAATCAGGTACATTTGAACCAATGTACCCAACAATCTCCCCCTATTTGGAGAAGTCATAACCCTTAGTTAATGATATACATCATTCATAATAAAATTACAAAATGATGTAAAGCAGGATTCTATATAGCAGGGCAATCATAAACATGTATCAATCAAACATGTATACATAGACATCATCACAGAACAAATATGAAATAGATTTAACATATAACACATTGTTCTAATATCTGTCATATTCATTTTCAAAAGTTTACAGAATATTTTACATCAAAAAGATTACATAGTAAACTTTAAGAAAATTCTAATTCTATTTCTGTTCAGGCTCCTTGATCACTATTCCTTTTCCAGCTTGTACTTTGGCTTGAACAGGAGCTTCAGCAACTTCAGCATCAGCAGGCTTCTTGCCTTTCAGATCTTTCTTCTTAAGTTCCTCAGCCTTAATCTTTTGCCTTTCAAAATAATGATAAGGCTTGGGAAAGTACTTGCTAGGCTCCTGGGCAGTAGGAGGTAGCTTTCCCATCTTGGCCTTTCTTCTGTATTGGACTATAGCCTCCTGCCTTGTCTCATGCTTTCTCCATTCAGCCTCAGAAAACCACTTGTTCCTGTCTTGAATGTTATCTTTTGCAGCTTTCCATGCAGTCAAAATAATGTTCCTAGAGGTGGGGCTCCACTGCTCAAAGTCAGGTCTTTGTTCAGCTTGCTCCCTGAACCTCTTCTTAGACAATCTAGTTTTTTCTTCTTTCTGCATAGCTTCAGGGAGTGGCTGAACTACCTTTTCTAGAATGACATTGTCCTTTCCCCCAGGTGGGCTATACATGGACTGTATGTCAGCATGAACCATATCAAAATCTGGAGGAGGGTAGATGACTTGAGTCACTTCAGGTTGCTCCCCTCCTAGATATGCAGGATGAATTCCAGATTCAGCAACATTATCATCATCACAAAGAGGAGGATATCCAAGAGTTGCTCTGATAGAATTAGATATCCACTTAGCATGATCAGAGCTGGCCTTGACTAACACTCTCTCCCCCTTTATGACTTCTCTTTCAATGTGACCTCTGACATCATCTTTTTAAAATCTAACCTGGTGATCCAAGTAATTAACTCCATCTTTAAAGAAAGGTTTTAACCTTTGGAGTTTATCAGTTATAATCTTCTGTGAGTCTTGGATGGCAGTCTTAACAACAGTGATTTCTTCTTGAAATACTTTGTCAAATTCTGCTTTAACAGTAGCTGGAGTCTGCCCTGCAGCTAGATTCTTCAGCTCTGTGACTATAGCATTGTGAGATGCAGTCAAATTATCATTCATCCTAATTTGATTTTCAAGTACATATCCTTGCTTGACTGCAAAGTCATCAACTTGTGCTTTAATCTTTTCTTGATGTGTAGCTAAGTACACCACTGCATTCCCCCCTTTATGGAAGCAGTCTGTCATCTCCTTCTTATTAAGATTCATCTCAAATCTTATTGACTTGATATCCTGGGCAAGATCAAATTGCAATGATTTCTGCCCTTCATCCACATACTTCTCAATGGCCTGCCTGTGCTCATCAAGCTTGATTTGCATTGCAACCATGAGAGCACTATAATCAACAGTAGGAGCTGGTAGTGATATAGGTTGTGGAGCAACAGTTTGGAGAGCCTTCTTGTAACTCTGGCACCTTCTTCTGAATACTTGAAATTTCTTTTTCTTTTCCCTTTCAGCTTCCTCATCTTCAGAAGCTGAGGAGCTAACAATTTCTACCCTCTCCTTAGGGCTTGGAGGTAACTCCTTCTGCATATCTGGTGCCTTCTCAGTCTCTTGCCTTGCAGGCTCTTCAACATGAATTTGTAGTTTCTCCCCCTCAACTGGAGCATTCTCCCCTTCAGCAGTAGTTTCCTTGTCAATATCTTCTTGATCCAGATTTAGAAATAAATCTTCCATAGTAAACTCTTGTGGAGAATGAGCTGGAGAAATTCTTGGCTCATCTACCACTAGATCAGATACTATTGGGGCTGCAACAGATGTGTCCTCCATGACAACATCTGGGATTTGGCTATCCAGCTGAGTTTGCTGATTAACATTTATAAATGGATCAGATAAAACAGTATCCACTTTAAGGAAATCTAAAGCATTAAGCTCAGAGATTACCTCTAGGATGATGTTGGTTGCTTTCTCACTCTCAAGAGGAGTGGGCTCTTCCACAACTAATGACTCCCCCTCGACTGAATCCTTGTGTATGAGGCTAGTTGGTGGTAGCTCCTCCCCACATCTCAGCAATTACTTCAGTTCCAGTGTCTTCAACATCAGGTGTGAAGACCACTTGCTCTTCACTATCAGAGCTGCTATTGGACACTTGAGCCACTGGAATATTTTCCTCTTCTTCTTGTGAGGTGATACTTTCTCAGGAGTTATCTTCTCAGGGGTTGGCATCTCCTTAGACAACACCTTGTCCCATCTTGAGAAGATTCTCATGTCCATTCTTCTCATGTGGTTGATTTTACTTCCAGCAGATTGACCCATAATTTCTGGTATACTACCAGCAAGGTATAGACTTATGATCCTGCCCAAGTTGGGCTTCTTCAGGCTTTCCTTTATCTTCTCAAGGATCACTACAGACCAGTCAGTTTTCAGAATGAAGATTATCCTGGTCATAATGCTGAACATATGGGCAGATACCCTATCATGCCCTCCAGGTTTGCTTAGGATTACTTTGCCTACAATTTCTGACAGGAATTTCCCCTGACTGTTCATTCCTTTTCTATTGAAAACTGAACCAATCTTCATCTTAGAATCCAGAGCACACCATGCCAATGCATCTCTGGTCCTGGAAGCTGTAATCTCTTCTTCTTCCTTGGTTCTTGGTAACTGAAAGATTTTCCTCAAATGTTTTGGTGACACCTTCACCTTTTCACCATGAACCCTGGATTTAATCTTGAATCCAGATTCGTCTACCTTAGCACCACTGAGGAATTCCAAGACTTCCTTCTTCCAAATCTTTGTTGGCTCTGAAACAAGATATTCTAACCCTGAGTCTGCTACTAGGGTTACTACAGTCTTGATTTCTTGGTCGGCATCATCAAAAGCATTGCGCACCAGCTCGTAGCCTTCGTTGACGTTCTCCTCAAGCTTTGGCGCCATTAGGGTTTGAAGAATTTGAACTGAGAGAAGAGAGGTGTCGACACACAAGTTTTGCTCTCGAAACTTTTGAAAGCGTGTCGACACACTAAGGCAAAATCCTATTTATACCTTTCTAGGTTTGAAGATGAAAAGGCGGGCAGCTAACTTAAAATTGTGTCGACACTGGCGATAAGTGTCGACACTGACTTATAATGTCTCGACACATATGTGTCAACACAAGTTTAGTCAACAGATATATGTGTCGACACTTGTTTATGTGTCGACACCACATAACTCGACATTTAGTCGAGACTGTACTTAGATAATTCTGAGTAAAGCCTAAGTGTCGACACCACCTTGGATGTGTCGACACCTACTTGTCATGTGTCGACACTAATTTTCTGAAGTGTCGACACCAACTTCCTAGGTATGTCGACACCTTTTCCCTGAAGTGTCGACACCACTTTTCTGTGTCGACACAGAGATCTCTGTGTGTCGACACCTTTTTACTTAGCCATTTCCAATTCTATAAACTTACTCTAAGTTTATCATACCTAGTTCAATTTTAAACCTATTGAACTTAGTTTCTTCTAGGGGCTTAGTATACATATCAACTAATTGACTATCAGTTTTAACATATTCTAGTAAAATATCTTTTTTCTCTACATGCTCCCTAAGAAAATGATATTTTATCTCAATATGTTTAGTTCTACTATGGGAAACAGGATTATGTGCAATTGATATAGCACTTGTAGAATCACAAAAGAGTGGAGTTCTACTTACCTGAAATCCATAGTCCTCAAGCTGATGTTGTATCCATAGAAGTTGAGCACAACAACTTCCAGCAGCCACATATTCTGACTATGCAGTGGAGATAGCCACACTTGTTTGCTTTTTGCTACTCCAAGAAATCAGTCTTCCTCCTAGGAATTGACAGGTTCCAGTAGTGCTTTTTCTGTCTTCTTTGCATCCTGCAAAGTCTGCATCTGAATAACCTGTTAGTTCAAAATCCCCATTCCTAGGGTACCAGAGGCCTAGATAAGGAGTGCCCTTTAGATATCTCAATATTCTTTTGACTGTTGTCAAATGAGACTCTTTAGGGCAGGCTTGATACCTTGCACAGACACATGTAGCATACATGATATCTGGTCTACTTGCAGTTAAATATAACAGGGAGCCAACTATCCCTCTATACAAGGTTTCATCTACAGGTTTCCCTGCATCATCCTTGCTAAGAGACATACTTGACCCCATAGGAGTCTTCATGGTACTGGATGAATCCATACCATACTTCCTTATGAGTTCTAGGGTGAACTTGGACTGGCATATGGATAAACCATTCTCAGTCTGTCTTACTTGGAGACCCAAGAAGAACTTTAGCTCTCTCATACTACTCATCTCAAATTGACCTTGCATTAGTTTTGCAAACTTTTTGCAAAGGCTACTTTCAGTAGACCCAAATATAATGTCATCTACATATATTTGGACTAGTATAACTTTGCCTCTAGATTCCCTAAGGAATAGAGTCTTGTCTATTTTCCCCCTTGTGAACTTATTCTCAATGAGGAAACTAGACAGGGTTTCATACCAAGCCCTAGGGGCTTGCTTTAACCCATATAAAGCTTTCCTAAGTCTATAGACATGATTAGGTAGAGTTGAATCAACAAAACCTGATGGCTGTTCCACATAGACTTCCTCTTTAAGATTACCATTCAGAAATGCTGACTTGACATCCATTTGGTAAACTTTAAATCCTTGAAAGGTTGCATAGGCCAGGAACATTCTTATGGCTTCCAGTCTGGCTACTGGAGCAAAGGTTTGATCAAAGTCAATACCTTCTTCCTGCCTATATCCTTTAGCAACCAATCTTGCTTTGTTCTTAATGATGACTCCTTGTTCATCCATCGTGTTCCTATAGATCCACTTGGTTCCAATTATATTGTGGTCTCTAGGTTTAGGAACAAGCTCCCAGACCTTGCACCTCTTGAACTGATTCAGCTCTTCTTGCATTGCCTAAATCCAAAGAGGGTCTTGGATGGCTTCTTCAAACTTCTTTGGTTCAACTTGGGATAAAAAGCTGGAGTAGATTGCTGCATTCAGGTTTCTGCTCCTTGTTTGTACCCCTTGTCTTGGATCACCAATGATTTGCTCAGCTGGATGATCTCTAAGATGCCTATTGGCTGGAGGCATCCTGGCTTCAGGTTGAACTTCTTCAACTTCTTCATCATGCTGTACTCCTTGAACTTCATCTGCATTTGGTACATGTAGTTCTCCCCCTGGACAACAGCCACTGTCTTCTACTTGCTGTCTTGCAGTAGGTTCTTCTTCTATAGTGAGCTTGTCCATCTTCTTTGTTAAACCTGTGGGGCTGCATACACTACTAGACAACTCATTGTTAATAAGTCTAGTTTCATCAAATACTACATGTACAGTCTCTTCTACAACTTGAGTAGACAGGTTATAGACTCTATAAGCCTTACTATTGTTGTTGTACCCAACAAAAATTCCCTCTTGGGACTTGGCAACAAACTTAGTCAAGTAAGACTTCCCATTGTTAAGTATAAAGCACTTACAACCAAAGATCCTGAAGTAGGATAGGTTTGGTTTCCTGCCTTTCACAACCTCATAGGGAGTCTTGTTGTGGCTTTTAGTTATGGTAGCCCTATTAATAACATGGCATGCAGTATTAACTGCTACAGCCCAGTAGTATTTTGGTAGTGATGTATCACTTAATAGGGTCCTACCAGCCTCAAGCAAGGTTCTATTCTTCCTTTCAGCAATGCCATTTTGCTGAGGTGTTCTTGGGTGAAGAAAACTCTTGAAATATCCCAAATTCTTCACATAGTTTTGTCATGCTATCAGACTGAAATTCAGTACCATGGTCACTTCTTATCGTGACCACTGTACTGTCTAGTTCATTCTGAATTTGCTTTACAAAGCTATAGAAGACACTCGGTGTTTCAGATTTCTGTCTTAGAAAGAACACCCAGGAAAACCTTGAGTAGTCATCTACAACTACAAAGGTATAGACCTTCCTACCTAGGCGGTGAACTGGCATTGGACCAAAGAGATCAATATGCAAGAGGTATAAGCACCTCACAGCATCTTTGTTTTCAATGCTTCTAAAGGTGGATCTAGTCTGCTTGCCCTTTTGACAAGCTGAGCAAATACCATCTTTAACACACTTAACTTGAGGACCATTTCTCACTAACTCTTTACTAAAGAGTTTGCGAATTGTCTTGTAGTTTAGATGGGCTAGCCTCTTGTGCCATTTGACACAATGAGAGACTTTATCATCAGCTACAAGACACACTTGAGAACCATTGGTCTCACACATAATGTCTAAGCAATAGACATTCCTCTTTCTATAACCTGTCAAAATGATCTCTTGATCATTTGACCTCCTGATATGACAACCATCTTTGACAAATGAGATGTCATATCCTACATCACTTAATTGACTTATACTAATTAGGTTGTGTTTCAAACCTTTAACATAAGCCACTTGAGTAATGGTAACTAAGTTACTAGAAATGTTACCAAACCCTTTGATGATTCCTTTTTCAGAACCACCAAAGGTGACTTTTGGACCATCCTTGATAGGTGTGTAGTCCTTTAGTAAATCCCTTGTTCCAGTCATATGTCTGGAACATCCACTGTCCAAGTACCATATTGGGGCATGGCCACTTGGACTCACCTGCAAAACAGATTAGTGAACCTTAGAACCCAAAGAATTCTTGGGTCCTTGGTACTGGTTAGTTTGCATCCTAACAAAGCTACCTGCAGGCTTTCCAACAGGCAGTTTGCTACTCACTTTAGCACTAGCATTGTGCTAACATTCCATTGCAAAGTGGCCTACTTTGCCATAGCACTAACACTCAAACTTATTGTACCTTTGCTTAGGTACTATCTTTGCTGTTTTATCTACAGCAGACTTGTTGAGAGTTGGGGCTTTGCCCTTGGACTTAGACTTGGACTGAACAGTCCTTGCAGGTCTAGTATATCCCAATCCAACTTTACCTTTGTGATGAACAAATTCATCAATTAAGGGTAGAACTGACTTAGGTTTAGAAAACCTAGCAACTAAGTCTTTCTCCTTCTGAAGATTAATCTCCAGACTCTTGATTTGATCATTCTTAAATGATATAGTTCCCATCTGAATCACAGTTATGTGCTTCAGTCTGGCTATCTCATTAAGCTTTTGATCAAATAATTTCTCAAAATCAGTTGCAGCAGCTTTGAGATTAGCAATTTCCTTTGCCTAACTTTTGGCTAGGGACTTGCTCTTCTTATAAGCTTGCAACAGAACTTTGTATTCATCTATCAACTGATGAATATCTTCTTCAGACTCAGATGCACTCTCATCATTTGATGATGATGAATCTGATTCTGTACTGGCATAAGAAATTGAACTAAAAGAACAATGTTGTACCTTACTAGATTCTAGCTGCTCCAAGATTTTATCACTTTCTGTCAATGCCATTAGCCCTTGGCATTGACTGTCCTCTTGTTCATATATAGAATTCATAATCTGCATGAACACTTCTTCTTCCTCCTTAGCAAACAGTCCTATATATGCCTCAGCATCTGACTCAGTTTCTGATGAAGAAATATCTGACAGGCTCTTGTCCTTTTTGGCAACAAAAGACTTTTCTTTCTTGCCCTTGTATTGAGTCCTTTTCTTGTCACTAGACTCCTTCCTTTTTTCTGGACAATCTGCAACAACATGACCTTGTCTATTACAGCAATAACATACTATTTTTGAAAGAGTTACCTTGCCAGACTTAGTCTTTTTATTGTCTTTCTTTGAAGACTTTTTATTCTGATAATAGTCTTCTTTTCCTTGTGAAGTAGATGACCTTGTCCTCCACTGTTTCTTCTTTAAGAACTTCTGGAATTGTCTTGTGAAGGCATCAAAGTCCTCATCACTTTCACTGCTTTCAGATTTTCTGCTGACTGACTCATCTGACTCAGATTCAGCTACTTTTGGTGGTGGAGAAGGTGACTTACTTCTATACTTTCTGGGGGCTTCAGTTTTGAAGGCCACTGTCCTTTCTTTGTGTTCACTTCTTATAGATTTCTCCTCTTTTTTCCTCACCATTAACTGCATTTCATAGGACAGCAGTTTGCCAAACAGTGTTGGTGGAGGAATTTCTCCCAACTTTGCCATTTCCCTAATGACACAGATCTTGGTGTCCCAATCTTTTGTTAGGGACCTTAGAAACTTATCATTGAGTTCATAATTACTGAACTCTCTGCCATAGGACATGAGCTCATTCACAATCCTGTAGAACTTTTTATAGCATTCAGTTATGCTATCAGCTTTTCCTTGTCTAAAACTTTCATATTCTTGATTGAGCAAGGATTTTCTGTCTTGCCTGACTTCTTCAGAACCCTCCATATACACAATAAGAGTATCCCACATTTCTTTAGCTGTCTTACAGTGTATCAGATTCTGAAAAGTTGCATCATCTATGACACTCACTATGATGTTCTGAGCCCTCTTATCCATAGTGGCTAGAACAATTTCATCCTTTGTCATTTCAGAGAAATCTTTTGGTGTTCTTTGATTTGCATCTAAGACTGATACCTTCATGGGCACATATGGCCCTTCCTTTACTGTGATATAAATCCTAGGGTCTGAGGCTTCCATAAAAAGTCTCACCCTTTCCTTCCAGATCCCAAAGATCTCTTTCCTACATATGGGTAACTTCATGGATCCCAATTCCTTGTGATTCTCAGTGGAACCCATGGTTCTTGATTTTCTTGATTTTGTAATTGACTTAGACTGAATCTGCCAACAGGATCTACTCAGACAGTTATGTCTTTTTTGAGTAACCTCCCTCTGATACCACTTGAAAGATATTGCACCTAAACACCTAGAGGGGGGGGGGGTGAATAGGTGACTTGAATCTTTTTAACTTTTTATGGCAGCAATCAGTTTCTAACACAGATTTATATCTACTTTTGCACAGCAATCACAGCAAATCACAACACACAGTAGACACACAGTTTTATAGTGGTTCCCCAAGATTTGGGTACATCCACTTTCCCCCTTCGCCTATCTAGGAGTGTACTAGATTCGGTCAAACTCCTCCACTATCTCAGAACCCAAAACAGGCTCCTACACCTCAAGCCCAAGGCCCTACAACTCAGCTTCTTCACAAAGCCTACACTCAGCCACCAAGGCCTACACTCAGCCACCAAGGCCTACACTCAGCCACCAAGGCCTACACTCAGCCACCAAGGCCTACACTCAGAGATTCCAATCTCCTACACTCAGGCTCTCAAGCCCTACACTCATCCTTTATAATTACAGGCTTATAAAACTAAGATCCCTAAGGATCCTACAAGATAAAAATGAATACAATAATGTGACTCAACAACTCAGAGAAAAGAGAGAGAAGAGTTGTGAGTTTCTTGATGAGTTCTTGGAAGAACTCAGCTGAAATCAATCTGACTTGGCTTTCTTCAAAGCTTCTTGAATGTAGAACTCAATAAGATAGACTCCTTCTGCAGTTGATCCTTGATCTCTGCTACTTAGGATTCAGAATAAATCTGAACCCTTCTTCTCAGTCTGGTTCCAACAACTGATTTCTTGGATGGAGCTCTCTCGCTCCAACTTCTTAGATCTTCACTTGATAGCTAGATCTTCTTTAGACAATTACTTGATCTGAACTTTGACAACCTCAACCACCGTTTCTGTAGACTGTATAAGCCTATTTATAGGCCTTCTTCATGGTAACCGGCTGGTCCGGTTCATAACTGAATTCTGACAACTCTGACAGGTGCAGTAGACCGGCTGGAATGGCAGCTGTCAAGTCATCAAATCAGTTCTTGAAAATTCTGTAACTGTCTGAAAGTGTCGAGACTTTCTGTCTTTAAGTGTCGACACTTATAGACCAAGTGTCGACACAAGTTGTCTATGTGTCGACACTAGTCTACAAGGTGTCGACACAACTCCTTGTGTTGTAGATTTTATATCTTGACACTACTTCTTCTTCATGTGTCGACACTGAAATTGAGTGTCGACACAAGTACTTGTACTTCAGTATTTTGCTGAATTCTTCTAAGTGTCGACACAACACCTTTGTGTCGACACATCTTCATGTGTTGAATCTGTTAAGTGTCGACACTGCTTCTTGGTGTCGACACATGTCTTCAGTGTTGATACTTGTTGAGTGTCGACACAGCTCCTTGTGTTGTCACATTCTTCTTCTGTCGAGACTCTGGCTAAGTGTCGACACATTCCCTTAGTGTCGACACTTGTACTTAGAATATTTTGTTGAACTTTGCTGATATTTGCTAAGTGTCGACACAGCTCCTTGTGTCGACACTTTCTTCAAGTGTTGAGTCTTCAGCTGAGTGTCGACACATTGTTCCTTGTGTCGACACTTTCTTCAAGTGTTTACTCTTCTGCTGAGTGTCGACACATTGTTCTGAGTGTCGACACTTGTACTTAGTTTTTGCTGACTTTTGTTGAGTGTTAACACAGCTTCCAAGTGTCGACACTTTCTGATGTAGACACAGTTTCTCTGGGTGTCGACACAACTGCTATGTGTCGACACTGCTTCACTGCACTTTTCTTCATTGAGTGTCGACACAACTCCTTGTGTCGACACTTTCTGTCTGGTGTCGACTCAACATCCCTGGTGTCGACATAATGACTCCAAGTGTCGACACTGCTTGCCTGGGTGTCGACACAAGTCTTCTTAAGTGTCGACACTTTCCCTCTGGGTGTCGACACATGGACTTAGAAACTTTTTCTTCTTTCCTGCAAATACTTAACCTGTACAAGTGAACTCAAAACACATCAAATACATTTTGATGTATATCATTGAGTTGGGTGAGGCTTCTTCAAATCAGGTATATTTGAACCAATGTACCCAACACCCGGTTCTACTCGCCTTCAACAAAATATTGAACCATGAATGTTCGGCCTCAATTTCATTTCTGTCTCCCACACTAGACATCTTAGCATATAAATATTTTCCTGAGTAGACAAACTAAGTATGAGAAAAACTACTAAAAACACACATGTAAGTACCAAATAACAAGAAGAACATGGATATTAAATTACTGCATCTTCAAATCGAATAAATTACAACATTCAGAAAATTTAAAAACAATCATAATGATTAGTGAAGCACCTAGCAGCCTAGCAGGAAACTATTACCAAAACCACAACAAGTATCACAACTGTATCACATCACACAATAAGGCAGTTAAGTAATATCAACCAGAAAAATGCCATCCATCGAAGCCCTAAGGCAGCCGCAACCCACAGTAGGGCGTGGGAGAAAAAAGAGACCAAAAACTGAAAACTGAAGGCGAGAAAAACCTAGAATCCAACCAGAGAAAGAAATCTGCATGGTCTTGCATACCTAGAGAGTAGAGAGTAGAGAATCGACGAATCCAACCCTCCTTCCGGTTCCGGCGATGACAAACGAGCGCGGAGCGACGGCGCAACGCTGCGGGCTGTGACGACGAATCCAAACCTTTTGACCTTCTTGATTTCTCGTCTTCTACTCTTCTGTATCTTCTCCCGACAAAATAACCTTATAACCATAACCGGCTAACCTGATAAACCCTATGGTTGAGTGTTGAGTCGCTGATAGACATGACCGTGTGAGGCTAAACGGGGTTAGTCGCGGCCCACAGGATTTGATCACAAATTGCTTTTAATTGGTCACAAATTGGTTTTAATTTCTGAATCCAACCATTCAGAAATCTAATTGGGTTTTTTTTTAAAAAAATTAATTATAGGTTCAGTTCGGTTCGGTTCTTGGGTACACGGCCACAAGAACCGAGAACCGAACCGAACCGAATCGACGGTTCTAGTATTTTCTAGATCCATACCCGAACCATGTAAAACGAGAACCAATCTGAACTGTCGGGTTCGGTTCTGTTTCGGTCCAGTTCTCGGTTCTTCGAATATTTTTGCACAAGCCTAACTACCATCATAGAATATACCTTAACTTATATGAATGATCATACGAACTTATAAGTTAATGTTTTCAAAGTAACTCATCATATCAAAGAACTCATACTAATTTATATGATGAGGGTCTGCAGTTATAATCTAACTATACTGATTAATGAATGTCATGCTATGTGATGCAATGCAATGATTTTAATACAACTCACCCACCCAACTATGTGCAGAGACCTTTCAAACATTCCCCACTTTTTGGAGGTAGTTAGCCTCTCAGGTACCAACCGTCGTGGCTCACGGTGACAGTCGAGCGGGTATCTCCACTCCTAGGCGGACATGCACACTATCAGGCCTAGACCTTATGTGCGCCTAAACGCTAAGAACATAATAGTGGAGCTCTTGTGTACCCTTGCTAGAAATCCACCAGTCTTTATGGTCAGGAATGCATTTAGGGAATAGTCCTCCAGACCACGGTATAAACAAACTATTGGCCCCCAAAACCTGTATTCCTCACAAGAGTCAACGTACTTTCGTCAGTGTGCCGATTGGACCAGTACCGAATAACCTACCACAACAAACACAATCCAGGTATAACAATACCTATCTGAGCCTCTAGCTCGCAGGACCATCCCATCCTAAAGTCTTATGCAACACCGAGTCTTCAGCTCGTAGGACTAAAACGTCCTTAATTTATCACTATCCCGAGCCTCCAGCTCCCAGGACTAACAAGTCCTGAATCACTCCAATCCATACACGGGTGAGATTGCTAAGTTGTTCCTTCAACCTATTATACTACTCTTGTCTAACTTTTAGTTGTACGTAGCGACTTATGGTTGATCTTGGACTTCCCGAGGTCTATCCAATGAAGGGCTCGCAACGGTACTAGGAGATATCATAGGTTGAAGCCCAAATCTCCCTTTCTCAAGATATTTAATATTATTGGTGTTGCTCTTATTCAAACCCTCTCTTAAGGTTACTCTTGGATTTACGTGTCTAACCTTTAGTTGCACCTAGCGATTTAGGGTTAATCTTGGACTTCTTGAGGTCTATCCGGTGAAGGGCTCGCAACGGTACTAAGAACTATGATGGGATGAACCCCAACGTTCCCTTTATCAAGATATTTAGTGTGAAAAAGAGCTAAATAAAGGCAAATTTTATTGCTCCAAAAAAATAATTATTACATAGGTATGTCCCCTTATTTATAGAAAATGAGGGAAGTGAGAATATAACAAGAGATGTGAGACTAAAAGTAATTCACGTGGCTTATGTGGTTTGACAGTGTCAAACCGCAACACTGTACAAAGCGCTGATCACTAGCGGTAATAAAGGTAAGCTGTCAAACCAGCACTGAAGAGCGCTAGACCGCTGCACTAGCTGACAGACCACAACTGCGGGTTGCCCCCATATCGCAGTTGTGGACTCCCACAATTGATGTTGCGGCAAGTCTCCAGGCTGCTACTACGGCTAACCACCGGGCTGTTGCTGCGACAAGACTCCAGGCTGCAACTGCGGCTAACCATCAGGACGCTACTACGCCAAGTCTCTAAACCGCTGCTGTGGCTAACCTTCAGACCGCAACTGCATTTAGCATCCATACCACAGCTGCGGAAGACATCCAAGACTGGAAATCCCTGCGGGAAGCCGACTACCAAACCGCAACACTGCTAAACAGTCAGACTGCCAATCCTGCCAAGATAGCCGCCAGACATAACCGCTGCTACTAACCAAACCGCCACACAATCAGACCGCCCAGACAAATCGCCTGACCGCCCGAACTACAAGCCGCTGTAACTAGATCATCAAACCGCTAAACTCTAACACTCCCTCTCAAGCTGGAGCATATATATCAACCATGTCCAGCTTGCCACAAACATCTGAAAGAGAAGCAAAAACTAGTTTCGCGAAGATATTTGCCAGTTCTTTATCAGAAGTGACAAACAGAGTGCAGATCTGGTTCTTTAACACCTCTTCTCTAATGAAATGACGATCTACTTCAATGTGCTTTGTCCTCTCATGGAAGACAGGATTCTTTATATGTAAATAACGGCTTTATTATCACAGAACATAGGGAGAGGATGATCATAGACTTCTCCCAAGTCAAGCATAAGCGCTCATAACCACTTTAATTCGCAAGTTGTTGAAGTCATGCTCATATACTCAGCTTCAGCACTTGACCTTGAAACCACTGACTGCTTCTTGTTTTTCCAGCTAACAAGATTTCCTCCTACAAAGATACAAAAACCTGATGTAGACTTTTTATCTTCTTTGTCATCAGCATAGCTGACATCAGAATATGCTTCAACATAGCAGAGTGCAGATGACACTCTTTAGGAGTTTGCATAAACTTACTGACCTTCCCAACAACATAACAGATATTTGGTCTTGTAATGGTCAGACTGATGAGTTTTCCTACAAGTCGTCTGTACACAGTACAATCTGTGAGAAGAAGAGAATCTTCAGTCCACCCCTGATCATCCCCAACAGCCATCGGGCAATGAACAGGTCTTGTGCCAAGAAAACCAGTTTCCTTTAAGAGATCTAGTGCATACTTCCGCTGCGAAAGAACCACAGAGTTTCTCTTTCGTGAAATCTCAATTTCCAGAAAATACTTCGGAGTTCACATATCCTTAGTAACAAAATGTTGTCGAAGATGTCGTTTTGCCAGATCAATGTCTTCTTTATCATCACCAGTAAGAAGGATATCATCAATATAGACAGCAAAAATCACAAGGCCTTTAGTAGTCTTGCATATAAACAGAGAATGATCAGCAGAACTCCGATTGAATCAAATAAGAGAAACAACCCCACTAAACTTGTCAAACCAAGCTCGTGGACTCTGCTTTAAATCATAGATCACCTTCTGAAGCTTGCATACCTGAGACTCCCCCTAAGCAACATACCTAGAAGGTTGCTTCATGTAAACCACATCTTACAAATCATCATAGAGCAAGGCATTCTTAACATCTAACTTAAACATTTCTCAGTCTTTATTAACTGCGACAGAAAAAAGAACATGTACAGTGCTAATGCGAGCAATCAGAGAGAAGGTATCAAAGAAGTCAACACCATACGCTTGAGTAAATCCTTTGGCAACCAGCCTCGCCTTATAGTGGTCAACAAAACCATCTGGAAGATACTTGACAACAAAAACCCATCGACAACCAACCACATCTGTGCCAGAGGTGTGGGAACAAGAGTCCAAGTACCTCTCTCATTTAAGGTTTGCATTTCTTCATCCATAGCGGTCTTCCACTTCGGAATAGCAAGAGCTTCTTGATATGTAGTCGGGATAACAGTAGAAGATATAGCAAGAGCAAAACACTTGGCAACCAGAGAAAGTCGTGCATATGAGACAATATCTTCAATAGGATGCTTAGTGCATTGGCGGACACCCTTCCGCATGGCAATGAGAAGATTAAGATCACTATGGTCTGTAGGACAAGATCCATTTTCAGAAAAGAGAAGAGGCCCGAGAACAGGCACAAAAGGCTCCAAGGGCAAAGATTCAGTCTCGAGAGAAGGAAACAGTGTAACGGGAATAGTGGTGGAAAGAACTGGGTCTGGCATAGCTTCTGAGACAATAGGAATTGAAGAGGAAGTATTAGATGGAAAGAGAGAAGAAACAGTAGAAAAATATGGTGTATCCCCAAAAAAGGTGACATCAGCAGAGACGTACTTTTTGCCGAGAAGAGGATCAAGACAACGATATCCCTTTTGAGTCAGACAATAACCAATGAATATGCATTTAACAGAACGAGGAGAAAGTTTGTCACGATCAGGAGAAGGTATGTGAACAAACGTCGTACATCCAAAAACCCGAAGAGGTAAATGAAACAGCTCAGGCTCGGGATACAAAATGGAAAATGGAGTCTTGCCCTGAAGAATAGATGAGGAAATTCAATTAATGAGATAGCAGACGAGAAGAACAACATGACCCCAATAAGACCGAGAAACATTCATTTGTAACAGAAGACTACGAGCAACATCAAAGAGATGACGATTCTTGCGTTCTACAACGTCATTCTGTTGAGAGGTATAGGGGATAGAAGTTTGATGAATCAAACCATGACTCGTACAAAAATCAAAAAATTGATGGCTGACATATTCCTTGTCATTATCAGTACGAAGAATTTGAATAGGCACGTTAAACTGTGTCAAGATCTCATTATAAAAAGCGGTAAAGACAGTGTAAAGTTTATAATGATCTTTCAAGAGATACAGCCAAGTACACCTGGAGAAATCATCAATGAAAGTGAAAAAGTATAAGCTACCCCTACCAACAGTGGCAGTAGGAGCAGGACCCCAGATGTTAGAGTGAACTAGTTCAAAAAGACGTGAAGAACTACGTCTCACTTATGCTGGGAAAGAAGAGCGATGATATTTACCAAGCTGACATGCTTCACAATTCAAAGGGGAATCCTCTTGAGGAAGATCAGGAAGAAGGTGGTTGATGAGGCGAGAAGGAGAGTGACCAAGATGATGCTGCCATTGTTGAAGGGAAGAAGAAGCAGAAAGAGCAACGACATTGTCAAGAAAGAAAAGACCACCACTCGCAGTCCCAGTATCAATCGTAGCCTTAGAGGCAAAATCCCAGAAAGAACAAGTAGTGGCATTAAAAGTAAACGTGCAGTGTAACTGTGTGCAGAGTGCATGAAAAGATAGTAAATTGCATGGAAAAGTGGGAACATAGAGAGTGTCTTCAAGCTGCAAAGACGGAGTGATGTGCACAGTGTCTACACTATGCACGGGAATAGAAGTCTCATCGGCAATAATGACAGGAGATACCCAGTTATGGTTGTTCAAGCAGGAGAACAAACAAGAATTGATGGTCATGTGATAAGTGGTACCAGAGTCAATAAGCCACTTATCGGAAGAGGCCAAAAGAGCACGAGCTATAGAGGAGACAAGAGAAACCGACCTCATGGAGAAAGAAATCGGCAAGAAAAGAGACTAATCACACGGTTATGCAAAAGCCGGCAGAGACTCAAACCACAAGGTTGAGAAAGAAGCCAGAAGAATAGGTCGCAGAAAGAGGAGAGACCACACGAGTAGAGAAAACAACCCGCACTAGAAGAGAAAAGAAAAGAGAGAGGAAGAAACCGCGCGAGTAGAGAAAACAACCCGCGCGAGAAGAAACAAGCCATGGGAAGAAAACCGCAAAGTCCACACAAACAAGCAACCACAAGCAAGAGAGGGCAAGGAAGAGAGGCTAGCAAGGAAGACCGTGCGAACAGAACAAGCCACAAAGCAAGAAGCCGCAGGAACATTGACAAGCAAGGGAGGGCATGGCGGGAAGAAAACCAGAAGAAGCAAGCCGAAGCGGTTCGACCAATGTTGTCAGGATCGTGATTCGGATCGTAAGATCGCACGATCCTACGATCCGGATTTTGCAATTCGATCTGGATCGTGTTCAGGATCGAATTTAGGCTGCATCCAGGTAGGATCGTGAGTCGGATCACGGAATCGGTAGGATTGCGATTCTGCGATCGATTCCGTGATCCTGTGTCGCTATTAAAAGAACACGAACAAGCACGAAATAACCCTAACCATTCCGCGATTCCTCTCCTCCTCCCGACGGCGCACAGGCACGTAATAACCTTGCAATTCCTCTCCTCCTCTTGACGGCACAGGTCTTCAAAATCATCCAGAAATCTGGATGATTTCTAATCCAGAAATCATCCAGAAATCTGAATGAATTCTGGATGAGGAATAATCCAGTTTTTTGGATGATTTTTGGTCCAGAAATCTGGATCTGGATGATTTCTAGACCAGAAATCATCCAGAAATCTGGATGATTTCTGAGTCTGCACTTTGCTGCTCAAATCATTAGTTCCTCTGCAAAAAACTAGATGATTTCTCTTATCATTAGTTCATTGTATTTTTTTGTTATTTTTTGTTAATATTTAGATGGCCATCTCGGGTTCTGGACCTTCTGGTTCAAATCCCATAAACAAAAAGTCCCGAAAAAATGCATCCGGCTCTAGAAGTGATCCTAGGTGGGAGCATGAGATCGAAATAGACAGTACAACCAAAAAAGTACAGTGTAAATATTGTCTCGTCATTTGATCTGGTAGAATATATAGGTTGAAACATCATCTAGCATGGACAAAATTTAACGTTGAAGTCAGCATTAAAGTACCCGAAAAAGTGAGAAATCAATTTTTGAGCATTCTTCAAGCTCATGGAGAGGACGTTATAAAGAAGAAAAGAGATATTGAGCAAGCAACAGTTGACTATGAAGCTGAGTTGGGTCAACTAAAAAATCAAAGGGAAAAGAGTCAATGGATGTTTTTGTAAGAAAGAGCAGTCAATCAACAATTGGAGCTATATTAAAAAAAGATGCACGTGAAAGAGCATGCCAACAAATTGCTCGTTTCTTCTACACAAGTGCAATTCCCTTCAAATGTGTGAAGAATCCGGAATTCATAAGTATGGTTGAAGTGATCGGCCAACATGGCCCCGGAATGAAACCACCTTCTTATAACGACATAAGAGTCAAATACCTGAAACTAGGGGTGAGCATGAAAAACCGCAAACCGCAAAAACCGCCCGCACCGCAAAAACCGCACCGATTTTTAAACCGCACCGCATAGTTTAGGTGCGGTGCGGTTTTGAACTTTTACAAACCGAGCGCGGTTCGGTGCGGTGCGGTTTTTGGAATTTGAAAACCACAAAAACCGCACCACACCGAATATTTTGTGTATTTGAATTTTATAATTATGTGACCTCACATTTAAGTATATTAATTAAGAGTTGATATATTTATACGATATATTACTGTCAGAGTTATTATAATTAGGTGAGATATTTTGCTGAATCATCTCTTCCACATACACTATAGTGGAATAAGGGCTTAAAACTATAAGGAAAACATGTTGTACGCATTAGTGGGAATATATCAAGATATGACACAATGATGACAAATGATCCATATAGCCGACCACACTATAGTGGGATAAAGGTTTGAGTGTTGTTGTATCTCTTCCACACACAGACAACTTGGATATCAATTAGAACAGTCTATTAGTTTTAATAATCCAAATTAAAACAAATATTGCATAAGAATTGTTGATATATAAGAATGAATAAATCTCCTGCAACAAAGTTTAGTGTGAAAATATTTGTCTATAAAACATGATATTCACTAAATAATATATAGTTCATAAGTTGGTATGACATCTCAAAAAAGAAAGACAAATAACTGCATCAAATTTTATGAAAATGAAATCACTTGTTGAAAGAAAATGATGTAATTTAATACAATAAAGAGAGAAAACAGCAAAACATAAAAGAACTCATAAATTACAAAGCAACATTCATAGTTCTAATGCTTACTTGTAGTTTATGTAAAATACATGTTAAAAACCGCACCGAAACCGCAACCGCACCGCAAAAAACCGCACCGAACCGAAACTGCACCGCATAATTTCGGTGCGATGCGGTTTTGCTCGAGCAAAAACCGAGCCCTTACAGTGTGGTTGCGGTTTGGGCCAAAACCGCACCAAACCGCACCGTGCACACCCTACCTGAAACAAGAGGTCGACATAACTCTTCAATTACTATAGGACTATAAGGCAGAATGGAGAAAAGTTGGTTGCACAATTATGTCTGATGGATGGTCAGATAGGAAAAGAAGATTTATATGTAACTTTTTGGTAAATAGTCTCAAAAGTACTGTGTTCTTGTCCTTTATAGATACTTCTGACATTGCTAAGACATCTGAAAAAGTTTTCAAATGTTAGATGAGGTTGTGGAGAAGGTCGGGGAGGAAAACGTTGTGCAAGTAGTAACTGATAATGCATCGAACTATAAGGCGGCCGTTCATATGTTGATGGAGAAGAGAAAACATTTATATTGGACACCATGTGCTGCCCACTGTATTGACTTAATATTAGAAGATTTTGAAAAAAAAATTAAGCTGCATAAATCAACAATTGCAAAGGGTAGAAAAATAACAACATACATCTACTCTAGAACTTCGGTTCATTCTTGGTTGCTTGAATTTACAAAGGGGAGAGAATTGATCGGACCTACAGTGACCAGATTTGCAACTACTTACTTGACATTGGGATGTCTTTCAGAGAACAAATGTGGATTGATGATAATGTTTACTTCCTCCAAATGGAAGTCTAGTAGATTTGCTGGTTCTAAGGAGGGAAAATTGATTCAAAATTTTTTTTTGAACATGTGACGTTTTTGATCTCATGTGACCATATGTTTGAAAGCAGCATTTCCACTAATCAAGGTGCTTAGAATGGTTGACTCAGAGGGTCCTATGATGGGATTTATATATGAGCGGATGGATAAAGCAAAGGAAAAAATTCAACTCAATTTTGATAACATCAAAAAAAGTTAGTAATTTAATTATTTTGAATTTAAGTGTTTATAATATATGCAATGGTTATTTTTTTTTATTTTTTTTTGACAATGTACAATATTGTTTCTTATGTAGATATGAGCCAATATAGGTCATCATTGATGAGAGATGGGCAAGCCAATTTCATAAACCATTGCATGCGGCGGCATATTATTTAAATCCACATTATCACTTTAGCCCGACTTTTAGAGCGGATGCAAAAGTCAAAATGGCTTTTATAGTTGCCTCCAACAGATGATTCCAAGCGAAGATGAGAGGACAAAGATAGATATTCAAATGGATGATTTCAAACACGCACGAAGCTTATTTGGCTTAGACTCTACAAAAGCAACTAGAAGTAAAAGAGCCCTAGGTAAAATAGTTTTAGTTTATTAATCATTATGCATATTAAATAATTAATATCATTAAAATCAATTATAAGTTTACAACATTGTATTTTATAGCTGATTGGTGGGATTCCTATGGTGATAAATGTCCGGAATTAAAAAAATTTGCTATTCGCGTTCTAAGTTTGACATGTAGCTCTTCTAGATGTGAACGCAATTGGAGCGCATTTGAGATGGTGAGCTCCAAATAAATAAATTGTTTGAATAATGAAGAATAATTCTTGTATTTGTATTCTTACTGTTTTTAATTGTCATAATATTTAATAGGTGCACTCCAAAAAAAATTGTTTGCATCAAAAAAATGAACGATCTGATTTTTGTGATGTACAACATGAGGTTAATGGAACGACAAGATAGAAGAGGTACACAATTGAAGGAAAAGTTTTATAATTTCGAGGATATCCCTTCAGATGATGAATGGATCACGGAGAGGGAAGATCCAGTTCTTCCATGTAAGGGCAACTGGTTGAGGATTCTTCGAAATACACATGAAACTTATAGTGATGAGAGTGTTGAAAAGAACGATGAAGAATCTACTAAGGAAGTAAATGAAGAAGATAAGTTTTATAATTAATGAAGAATATTTATAAAATTCAAGTTTTCACTATTAGTATCAAGTGTAAATAACTCGTTTAATTAAATTCTTTTATTATATGTGGAGTCGAAAATCTCACCTTAAGGCACAGTGATCTCGAAGTTACTGAGTATATTAGTGAAGGTGAATGGGATGATGATGAGGATGCCAATGGTGGTGATGAGAAAGATGCGATTATTGCTGATGAAGATATGGTTGATGTGTCTGTTAATGATCTGTACTGATGATTTTCTGATAGACCATGGACCTCTTAGATTTGTTATTTTGTGTTAGACTTTATTTCTGTATTTTTTATTTGATGTGTTGGAAGACTTCTATTTGATGCGGCTGATAATGATTTATGTTTTTGTTATATTTTATATTTCAAAATTAATGATTTGATAGCATTGTTATCGTTATAACTATAAATATCAAATAAGAAATTTGTCATGCAAGCTTGCAACATTCCATGATTCCATCCTAGTCAAGTAGCTCCAGATGCTTCATCATTTGCTTCTGAGGTTAGATTATTAGACAATGTGATAATTTTGTTTATGATTGTCTCTCAGATTTATGTTTTCTCATTTGTAGGTTCATCTTCATAATTTGGTTACTAAGATAGTTTGAAAAACATTGGACAGCTATGACAATAATGCTTACTCATCTTAGCTTTACAGTTGCTAAAGTAGAGTCAGAACTCAGAAGTTCCACTAGTACTCAGGTACATTTATAATTATAAATGTTTCTTTATTCATGTTCTTATTTTGCCTTAGACTTAGAGTCAACCAATGAAAATGATTAATTATATAATTTTTTGTATAGATTATTTGTGTAATTGTATGATTTCAAATTCATTTTCATCATATAAGTCTAGCTTTATGAATGTAGTAGGATCTTATGATCCTCGATTCGATCCGATCCGATCCAACCCCTAAAACGATCCCACCTAGGATCTCGATCCTGACAACCTTGGGTTAGACAAACAAACTGCTAGCTAATTGGAACAAAGGATTGATTCGCTCTGATAGCATGTGAAAAAGAGCTAAATAAAGGCAAATTTTATTGCTCCAAAAAATAATTATTATATAGGTATGTCCCCTTATTTATAGAAAATGGGGGAGATGAGAGAACACAACAAGAGATGTGGGACTAAAAGTAATCCGTGTGGCTTATGTTGTTTGACACTGTCAAACCGCAACACTGTACAAAGCGCTGATCACTAGCGGCAACAGAGGTAAGCTGTCAAATCGCCACTAAAGACCTCTAGACCGCTGCACTAGCTGACAGACCGTAACTTCGGGTTGCTACCATACCATAGTTGCGGACTCCCTCCAGACTGAAGTTGCGGACTCCCACCATTGATGTCGCTGCAAGTCTCCAGGCTGCTACTGCGGCTAACCACCAGGCCGCTGTTGCGACAAGACTCCAGGCTGCAACTGTGGCTAACCATCAAGCCGCTGCTGCGGCAAGTCTCCAGATCATTGCTGCGGGAAACCTCCAAGAACTGGATAGCCCTA